>CM024587.1:40182991-40678685 GCA_014182565.1 Eucalyptus marginata | reverse complement strand
GACATATCAGAGGCAACTTCAAGAATCGAGTAGATCCTTCCAGTGTGAATAGCCACGACCACTACTTGTTTAAGTTTGCAAGCGCCGAGCGAACCATCGGCAAAGTGTATTTTCTTGTCCTCGTCAATCTCGGCAGGGAGAGTCCCAGAAGGAACTGAGCTTACTGTCTTACTTTTACTATCTTCAGTACCAAAAGAATGTTCTTTCTTCATAAATTCAACTGCGTCAAAGCAGGAAGTTATCGCCGTCCAATTGATTTTCCAAGAATCGACACTTGATGTTTTTAACATCTCCAGGGGGAGAAGTAAATACATGTAATCTGGGTTCCAGCAAAAACTTGCTTCCTTGTTGAGAAGAAATTCTCTCTGCTTTCTAGATGATTTGGAGCCAACAAATAATCTCCCGAATAAACCATTAAAAAAGAATTCTTGAAAGCGCTTCGCTTTCATCATCTAGTACATCAAAACAAAATACTTGATGTTGTAATTAAGATATCTAAAAGCAGAATCGTTGCATAAAAGCTATAGTTTAGTAAATTTGCAAAGCTTGGATTTTACCTGTTCACTATCCATTTGCACCTGTCCACATGAAGATACCGACACCTTAACTGTCTTTTTAAGCAAGTAAAGATCCACTTCTGTATTAGCCACATCATCATCAAGCTTACACTCAATCAGAAGAACAAATGGAGAGTAAAATTCACCAACAATACTACTGGAGAAATCAAATTTATAGGCCTCAAAAATTGTCCCATCAGTTTTTTCACCCCATGTTCCTGATAATGCACGGATGCTTGTCGTTCCATGTAACTCCTTTCTTTTTGTTGTACCTTGGGAAACAAAAGGAATACATTTTCAGAAGGGAAAACGAAACTAGGAGCAAGATTTATGCATTGAAAGAAGTCGGATATTCTGGAAACACTGGAAATGTGATCAGCCAATTACATCCATTTTCAACCACCCCATAGCTAACAGCGACTAGTTGTGAATGGTTAACAGTGTCGACACTGCATTTTGCAGGAAGAAGAAAAACAATTTCATCACCAGCCATTTTATATGAACGATTGTTTGTTGTGATGACTATGAGAAGATCTCAAAGGAAAACAAAGATGTGCACAACACTAAAACATTTCAACATAATCTAAACAGCATCAAGTTGCAATATTAGATCATATGAACATCATATCATTTCAAGAGAAGGGGGAAAAACAGGTGATCTGTGATCATAACACTTGAAAGTGCACATTTGAGATCCCATAGAATTACACAATGCTTGGAAAGGGAGCTGTTAACAGTACCTACACCCGCAACTGCACTTACACCTGCAGATGATTCTTTGCCTTTAGAAGTAGCGGCCTTTTCTGAGGTCTCCTCAGTGCTGGGAAGAAGACGATCGTCTAAAGCACCCATATGATGCAGCTTCTCACAAGCTTCCAAGCATACCCGTTGCTTGGCTAAATGACAATTCCTGCTCAAGGGACCTACTAATGTCCGAAAGGCTGCATTAGGAGGCAACGTCAAAGTGCATTCACAAGATCCACCTGAATATGAAAATTGAAATTCTGGCTTTGGAGTTGAGTACCTGCATTACACCAGAGCCTCGTCATGTAAATCACTTAACTTACCTATAACATTGTACAAAAAAAGAACGTTTGCTACTCATATAAGTATGCCTATGACTGGTTGAATTAATCGATTTTCTTACTTGTCATGAGGAAGTTTCTCACAATATCGATGAATGAGACTAACACTTGAATCCGCAGTGACTAAAGCTCCAGTTATATCAACAAAATATGCACCCATTTCCTCGAATGTGCAAACTTTCAAGTTGCTCTCAAACGGATCTCTGTTTATGGCTGTGTCGGTCATGGATCGTTCACTCCTAATGAAGTCAAATAGTTGATCCCTTTGCTTTATGTTTCCCCTAAAATAAGGATGAAGGGAAACACATACCAAGGTAGGTAAAAATTGCCACCAGGATCCTACTTATTCATCCAGAGTACTTAGATTTTGTGAAGAATTACCAAGGACAAGAGTTTACCTCTCAAGCATGATAATATACTGGGAGTTATCCTGCCGTGCCCGTCCGCGAGACTGGACATAACTGCGGACCGTCTTTGGAAGGTCAAAGCGTATAACATATGAACAGCTCGGCACATGAATCCCTTCCTCAACCACATCAGTTGCAAAGAGCAGATTCACCTATATAGGTTTTTTTTTTTTAATTGACTTAATCACTAGGAGTCTTAGGTACCTAACTTACCATGACTTGTCTCACTTTAAATTAATAGATACCTTGCCGGAGCGAAATGATTCCAGGGTTTCCTTCTGCACTTTTGGTGCCAGGGCATCAACTGAAGAATTGTTTCCAGTTATGTATGCCACCGTGAAATGAGATAGGACAGAGACTCTCTTCTTCACAAATCTCTCTATCACTTTTGCTGCAACAATTCTGTCAACAAAGATGAGGCAAAGTACCAGCCCTGCACCTCTGCAAACCAAATGAACAAATGATTGCCTCAGAACTCAATATGAAATGAGCAAAATTGACAAATGAAGTAGCTCTTATCACCCAAATGACAGGAAAATCTGAAGGAGCTCGTATAGCTTTGGAGTTACGTAGCCCATCTCCAATGCTGTTTGACAGTTTGCCCCACCTTCCACAGTAAACTCATCACCTGAAATGCAAATCAGATCTATGGCATTTCTCATACATGAAGCAGAGCAATGCTGCTTACTGCACAATGATGATACTAAAAGTAAGGTAAGGTCATCATCTTTCTTATTTATCATCAGCAAGTTCCAAGACCTTTATTTTGCATAGTTACTTCAAGTTCAACATTTGCTGATTGCAATTCCCAAGATGTCATTTGGATAGATAATACAGTGCAGCACTAAACTCCCTCTCACAAGAAAGTATTGCAGCTGATGTAAATGAGACAGGGCCAAAAGGACAATATCATACCAAGTGACAAGGAGTCCCCAATTAACTGTGACACTTCCTCAAGATAATATCTACACTGCAAGGAACTCTCTCTATAAATATCACATTCCTCTTTGGTGTTCGAAGCATTCTCTAAACAGACTTGAACAGCCTGCCAAATAAAAGAAAATGTGAGAAGTCGCGACAAAACAGAACCCATAATCAATCCAGCAACTGGTGTCCACTGACAGCAACACTAAAGGATTTTCTCGGCCTAACTCTAGCAATATACCTGCTTGGCCACACCTGCACATCAAGTTCAGAAACACACTCAGACTAATCTATCCCAATAGCTTGTGCTTAACTTATGAGCGTGACTCCTGATTGGCCCAGCCATATAGTAGATCTGATCAGTGAGCCATAGAGTAGGTCTGATTGGTGGGGCTGGAACCATCATAACAGAAAATCAATGTCTAGAACCGAAGGGGAGTCACCATTTCTGAAGTTTCTCCAACAACAAACTTCTCGAAGTTATTTGGTATATGAACCTAACTATCAGATAATGAAGTGGAACAAGTAGAATCTCTTTGTCGTGGTAGTTTGGTCAAATCAAGTTGTATAGACAATCCGCACCATTCAAAAGTCCTACGCTGATGATTAGAGCAGCTTTAGGCTATGTAAGTAATGTGAAAAAAAACAGAGACAGTAATTTGTCTGCCAAATTTAAGGCTCAAGCATTAAATTTTACCATTGCATACCTCATAAGCACAAATGAGACCGAGATCATCAAGGCAATACATAATCTTTGAGTGGTCATTGGACAAACGCTTCCGCATCGTCTTAAACCTTTCATCCATGTCTTTGAAACGACTTTCAAAGGAGCCTTGCAACTTTAACAAGGAAGCATCAAACTGCCCATGCATAATGAATGTTTTTAAAATAGTTTCAGCCAACATATGTAAAAGCCAGACATATGGAATATTCAAGTATCACGAGGTGAATAAACATGTGCATTTAATTAAGAATACCTTGGACCATGAAGCTTCCATCTTTTCCTTCAAAGATGCATTTGAAAACTGCAGTTGGTCAAAGAACCAACATATTTCTTTGGCAGATGGAACATAGACTTCTATCTCCGTCCGGTCCTCAACAGTGTATATCTGTCCATGTAAATATATTTCCATGTGAGTATGCTACAAGTTCATGATAGTGTAATCAATGAAACAGGAAAATAGGAAAGTCTTTTGCTACCTGGGAATCCAAAATGCTCTCAAGCTCTGATATTTGTCCGTCACAATGCACGGTGGAGGAAACCCCTAAAATCATGATATTTCCTAATCAGTGGCAAGTTGATTCAAACATCACATAGAAGGATAAACATATGAAAAAGGCATTTGTGGTGTGTAAGCATACTCAATATGAAGCAGTACTTCAAGTTTTGTACATATAATTAGATGTCTTTTACAAATCATATGAATTCCTTTTGTTAGACTGTTATACAAGGCTCAATAGTATCCATTCCTTTGTCAATGATGTTTGACTGAACTTAGGATCAAACTTGGAGTATTGGCAGCTCATGAGGATACCAAAGATACTTCTTTACCAGACATGACTAGAGACTTTTCAATTCATTAAAGCTGGTTAATTAGGTTTATCCTCATGTCAAATAGATCAAAGACGTTCACAATTCATATACTTGTAAACCAGCATCAAACAGTTGACGCAAACTAAATTGACAGGTTTATTCCAGGAACAGATTGAAGTTTCAAAGACCAAATGGGCCTTTCTTTTCCTTTCTAACAAATCATAAGAATAGGTGCTTATAGAAAAGCACATTAGATAACAGCTAAAGCAAAATGAGTTATACTGAACTTTGATGGCATTACAGTAATTTCCAGTAATTATATCTCAGAGATCTTCTCATCATTGCCATTTTGTGATGGAATCTCAGGTTCAGTAATTTAACTAGACCACGTTTTTTTGGTACGTTACCAATGGTAGGAATAAGAACTAATACAAAGTTATAATTCGCTGCATTCTCGAACCTGTAGTGCAAAGCATTAGGAGAAATAAATTCGCGATCAATCATGAAGGAAATAAATATCAAATTAGGCTTCTCCAGCATCTTTTATCTCTCCTTGCTGCTACAAGAACTGTGCCATTGAGTCGTCTAGGACTGGACAGCTTCATGGTCACAACAGTCTTCAGTTTAATTGTTCCAAAAGAAAATTTGTTCAGCTTTCATCAAAAGCGGATCATGGTTAGATCTAGAACTGCTGACAGCACTAAATATTACTAAAGGACGGAGGCAGGTGGCTCAGAAAACAGTTTCTTCATGTTCAATATGGGGCAACTGTGAGATTTTGTGGAACCACTGAAAAAAGGACGGATTATTTAAATATTCTAACACTCCCCCTCACGGCTTTTGCCTAGGTGGCTCAGAAAACAGTTTCTTCATGTTCAAAAGCTGGGGCAACCATTTATTATTTAAATATTCTAACAGCAACCATGGAGACAAGTAAGTTTGGCTTTTAACATGAGTGGATCCTGTATTCCTTGAAAAATTTTAACCCCATCTATATGCTTCCCCTTTAAATTTCCTGATGAAGGTCTGGCCATGTAATTCCTGAATAACTAAGGCTACATCGTACCTCTTTCCCAAGATCCAACAAAAGAATTGTCTTGAAAGGATTTTATTTCCCCTTTTAAAGCCGTATCTGTGCATCGACATTCCAAAACGAGAGCACAAAGGCAGAAAACACTATTCTGTAGGTTCACAACACGTAATGGACAAAATCCAAGTACAAAAGAAAGTTGGATTGCCACAGCCTTTATCTCTAGCAAGGACACAGAAGGTTGACTTAGACATTTCCTACCTTTACGAGATACAGGCGAAGCTGTCATTCCAAAAATCTTTGGCTTCTTACTGCTTTTGTGATAAAACTCCTTCAATAAAACAAGTAATTACCCTTTATGAGTAATAATTACAGAGGAAGATTCAGGCATGAAATAATGGCATGAGGATGGGCACTGACCTTCATTATTTTTGTATAAGGATGGTTTTTTGTGGAATGATGGCATTCATCAATTATCATCAGGCTCACCATGTCCAAATTGAGGAATGCTTTTCTCAAAGCATCCAATAAAATCTGTGGGGTCATGACCAGCACCTGTTTGATCAAAACAATATGCATCATAACTGATCCAATCAGTTGAAAAGGCTCAAATGATCTGATTCAAAGGAAAAAGAAATATGCAATGACATATTCGAACCCCCAAGAATGCACAGATAACATTGAGTAAGCAGAGGTATATCAGCTCTCCTAAACTGATTAAGTACTATAAAAGCAATGCAAATAAGATTACCAGAATCCCAAATAAAAACTGTAGCAGAAACATTTGCATTATGCCAAATATCCACTTTTGAATACAAACCCAAGCTCAAAAAGAAAATGATAAACAACAATGTATAATAATTGTACAGAATTCAGAAAAGGAGACATTTAGATATTGGCTGACCCATACAACTGCTAAAGGGATCCACAAGAACAAGGGAAACTCACAAGTAGACGTAATTATATAACATGAGAAAAAAGAGTGACAAGCACTGCAAAAGCAAAATGTTGAACAATTGCAACACAAAAAATATTCATATGCTAGCAGCTAGAGGCAAACTCACATCGTGCTCGCTGATTTCCTTCTCCCAGATTTTCACATTCCATTCGTCAATGCCTTTGGCTCCACAATATTCCCCCACTTGCAGACCAGTGTGATTGCTTATAAACTTATATTGCTGTAAGACAAGCGATCACCAAACAGAATAATAGGATCACTCCTTAGGAATAGCAACAATATTTAAAGGAAACACAACTGCCTTTTCAGCAGCGTACATAATTCGGACATTTCCTTCGATGAAAATTCAAATTCATTCGCAATGAACGCGCTGACAACGGTTACACGTCACATGCCTGATTAACAAGATGGACCGTCGGAGCCAAGAAAAGCATCAACTTTTTCTCTCCGTTCGACTTCATAGATTGGGCTATGTCTTTAATAAGCATCACAGCTATCATTGTCTTTCCGGAACCAGTTCCCAGCACCGCAATCGTGTTTCTCCTCATGGCAACCTCATAAACCTTCACTTGATAACTGCATGTCCAACCCACAAACACACACACGGGCACAACTCAAAAAGGTGACTCAAACGAATACACTACACACTATGATCGCATACCCACTACGCGATGATCACAATCGAATCAAAATTCGGAATCTTTGGCGGAGTTCAGAACGACAGAGATCGAGGGTCGTGCGGAATTAAACCTTCTGGGCTGGAAGCTCTGGCCTTGAGCCGAGTCGTCAGTCCCCTCGGGATCCGTCTCCGTTCTCGACGAGTTCATGTCGTCGAAGCTTCGCTTGAGGCCGTGCCTGCCCCGCTCGGCCGTATCCATACTGAACTAGCAAAGTAAAAAAAACACAAGAGACGGAGCAGAAGAACAGAATGCGTGACCCAAAAAAGGACCCGCCTTTCTCCCCGTTCTGCCCCGGCGTGAGCCGCGTGATCACGTCCCTGGCGGGGGCGAGAGAGAGAGAGAAGCAAACGCGGCGAGCGTGAGAGGCAGCCTTGCACGACCGACGGTGGCGATGGCGTGAAGAAGGACGATGGACTTCTGTCGAGAACAATGCGGCGGGGAAAGAGAGACGGAAACCGCCGAATTCCAGAGGCTCTGCGGCACACTTCCAAAACTCGAGAGCGCCGGAAAGGGAGGAATTTTCTGATTCCCGAGGTTTATGAAGGCGCCGGAAAGTTCTCTAAAAGTTGACCGTATTTTAAGTTGTTTAAAAAAAAAAAATCGAAATTTAAGATTTTTTTTTCGGAAAATTCGAAATAAAGGTACGGTGAGTGCTATTTTCTCGCATGAGGAAGCGAAGTTGATCTTGTTTGAAACGAGGGTTTGAAATAGTCGTGGCAATTTCAGATAAGGGCTAAGGGCCTTATCTTGTTGGTTAGCTAAATCTTTAAGCCGATCAAGGGTATTTTTATCCAAAGATAATTTTGACATAAATTTTAATTAAATTAAATTAAAAATTAGAAAAAAAACCATCAAAAACCCAAATTTTGTCCAAAGTAACAAATTTACCCAAAACTTTTTTTTGACATGAAAAATCTTCAAAATTTGCAATCGTGACACATTTATCCCGAACTTCTTTTTGTGACAAAAACCCTAAACTTCTATCGGTGTGACACATTTACCCTAAATTATAGGGCATTTTAATTTTTTTACTTTAAAAAAAAAAATCTTTTTCTTTTTTCTTTTTTTCTTCTTCTTCTCTCTTCCCTCCACCGGCCATTGCGAAGCCGACGGAGGGAAGCCAATGTCCAATGAGGGCGACCTCATCGGCGTCGGGCGAGGGCGGCCCTAGCCAACCCAAGCGAGGGTGACCCTCACCTAACACCGGCAAGGGAAACCTCGCTAGACGCCGGCGGCTTCCCTCCGTCATGGCCAATGAAGGGAGAAGAGAAGAACCAAAAAAAAAAAAAAAAAAAGAAAAAAATAAAAAAAAAAAAAGATGAAAATGCCATTATGGGGTAAATGTGGCACAATTTATAAGGTTTGGGGTTTTTTCATATTACAAAAAAAAAAAGTTTGGAGTAAATTTGTCACTTTGGATCAAATTTGGGGTTTTTTGTGGTCTTTTCTCTAAAAATTTAAAAAATTAAAAGATTTTCTGTAAAAATTAGGATTCGGATCAAAATCATGTTGTTTTAATCGGTTAGTTAACCTATGAGATAAAACATTACAATAATCACATTAATATTTTTTTGTTAGTCAAATTAGACGAGAAGGAAAGTCAAGTCCTTAGCGCTGGTGAGGGTTGCCTGGTCTAGGACCTTGTTGGCCATGAGTGATGTGACCATCGCCTATATCTAGCGAGGGTCAATCTTACTTGTGGCCAAGGAGAGTCGCTATAGCAAGGCCGGCTCTCATCCGTGGCTTTTGAGGGTACCATTGCCCAACCCTTTTTAGGAATCGAGCAACAACCTCAACGATCTCAACGGCAAGATCGAGCATTCTTGACGACCCTGGCCTAGTGTCAAATGGCCAAGCAAGTGCTCAACAACCCTCCTGGTGCATGGGTTGCAATGCATCGTCCCTTGCAACCTCACCTTTCCGATATTTTATACACTCAACAAAAAAGGAAATTACAAATCATCATCAACTTGTGCGCTCATCCATGATATATAGGGGTGTCAAACAGACAAGTTGGGTTAAAAATGGTCATATCTAAATTGATCAATTTAACCCGTTTTGACTCAATTTACATGTAATGCAGAGTTATTGATCATACCCCACCCGACCTATATTACTAAAATGCATTTATATCAAATTAACAATGTAAATCACAAAATAAGAGGATGTCGGTATATAAAATAAAGAACAAAAAATAAATAAATAAAACTAAAAAATTGAAATACTTATAATGTCCTAGAAAAGTAGGCCTAATCCAAAAAAGAAAAAAATCAACTTTTGGTCGAATGACAATTCGGGCCTCAACTTTTCTTTGTCTCGAAAAATCACCAACTTTCATTAAATCTCAAATTTGGCTCTCCTTAACTAAGAACCATTCATTATCATCAACAATAAATCCATGTGCACTTGCTGGTTGGATTTAAAATATTATTAATTGTCTTATTTTCTAAGCCGCAGCTTGGAGAATAATGGTGAAACTGTTCATCTTCTCCTACACTTCATAAGCAAGTCAAAAATATCTCTAAATTGAATTTCTCTATCCAAATTTTCCCATTTGTCATAATCTAAAGCTTAGATCACCGCCCATCAAGTGACACCATGAACGAGATCCGCCAAACTCACTACTAGAATATTTTTTCCTAAAACAAGGTTAACTTCAAATAGAGAGTTAACGGTGGGGGCTAGATTTGGGATAAGGGTGAAAGTTTGTGATTTTTTACAAGATAAAAAAAGTTAGGCCAAAATTGTTACTCGACTTAAAGTTGATACTTATTCTTGGGATTATCCCTAGAAAAGTATATATACCAATCCAGGTATTTTTTAGGTTTTCATCAAGCTTTTAGATGGAGTAAAAATCATTCAGAAATGAGCATGGCGGCCTCAAGTCAAAGTTGCAGTAAACATAACCTTACTTTGAGAGTCGATTCCATCGTCCATTAATAGTACATTTGGTAATATTTCTATTATGGAATAATTTCTTTTCAGAAATAGTCTTTTTGTTTTTATTTATTGGAACAATTTCTAAATAAAAGAACTACTTTGGTAACTATGTAAAATTTTTATTCTCAAATAGAAAAAGAATAGGAAAGTATTTGATATGACCCACAATTTTTTTATTTATTTTAATTTTTTAATAATTTTTGTAGATTTCTTTTTTTTTCTTATTTCTTCTTACTCGCCAGTGGCAGCTGACGCCCAATTGGGGGCTACGGACAGCAGGGGACGAGGGGTGGCAAGAAATAAGAAGAAAAGAAAAAAACTTATTTTTAGAAGTTGTTCTCAGGAATAAAAAATTATTTTTTTCTACTTTTTATTTTTATTTTAAATTTATTCTTCAACTATTTTTTATTTTGAAAATAAAAAATTAGTTGACTTGTCAAAATGTATTTTTTTTAAACAACAAAAGAATATAAAAACAAAAAAACAGGAATGTTAATAAAGAGGCCCTGCGCTTGCCCGTCGGTCATTTTGACATGCCACTTCAACTCGCACTGTACAAATCTCAATTCCTTTTTCTCTGTTCTCATCTCATTTCCTCACTGGAACAGGTAATGAACAAGATATATAAGCTCGCTGAGGCATTTCATCGAACACGTTTCGTGGCCTATCAAGACGATAGAGTTCACCCTCTCAAATCTACCGTCGTGTATACATTCATATTCTCTGCAGTCATATAAACAGGCTCTGCTCAGTAAAGTAAGAAACTGTAACCTGCGGATGATCAATTTACAAGAAAGAAGAGTTTGAACGAGAGAGAGATTCACTTATCAGTAAATGAGACCTCAAGGGCACAAGGATAAGTCGTCTTCATGGACAGGACCAGTGGGGGTAAGTAGTATAAAAGAGGGTCCCCGTCTCAGAGCTACAGTCTCGGCTCGAGTCCATAGAGGTTTCGATCCAGGCCAAGAAAAGGGATGAACTCGAGGCGACGGAGGCTGGCAACAAGCTCACTCAGGCACTAGATCGGACATGTGATGGGCCATTTTAGTATTCTTGTTTTTTCATTAACCCATTTTGACCCACTCTGTTGCTAAATGAGTTACCCATTTTAGTAGGGACCCATTAAATACGAGTAGTGAAACAAGTTCGCCGGCATTAATGATATGTCAATCCACATTACTGTTTCTATTTCTATTCAAGAGGAAAGATCGATTCCAACATAAAGGTGAGACTTCACAGACCCTATGGCATGAAAAAAAGTGTCAAGGACCTAATTGAACAATGTGAATAAACTTAAGGACAAACCATGCCTATATCCCTTGAGATATGTCTTTCTGTTCCTCATCATTGATGACAGTGCCTTAAGGCCAATCGAGCCCGATTGATTTTATTGTAAGATGATGAGCCTCGATGAGCTCTTTATTTTTCATTTTAGGGACTTGCCAGGAGATCTAATCAAGTGGCTTGTCAAACTGTAATCAATTATTATAGGGGCAATGTCGTGAATGTTTTGTGTTCCATTAATCAATATTTAATTTGGGGTTTGAATCCTAATTTTGTTTTATTTGAGTCTTAGCTGGCAATTTTTGTATTGTGAACTATACTTCTGTTGTCAATAAATTGGTTGGACATGGACATCAATATTTTTCGTAGAAAATGAATGAAAGCGTGTCGATATCGAGTTCCGATATCTCTTAAAGAGTTAGTGGCCATCCAAATCATGTTCCCATAGCATCTTTGGAATTGCGACCATTTTTTTTTCTCCCTTTAGCTGGGAGTATCGGAGCTTGATCTTATAATTGAAAACCATTCGCCCTTTCTCGGATTTAGGCGATAGTGAGCGTCTCCGCTCAATGGTAAAGACACCGCTTGCTAGTTGCTACTAACGAACAAAGGGTTGCCAATCAATATTCCGATGGTGACAGCCGCCTTCCTCGCCGAGACCGAGCAAGGGCGGCCGGCCAGCCCCTCGCCGGCGGAGGGTGGCGAGCTACTACTTGCCAAAAAAGCGCCAAGAAACAAATTGAAATCAGGTCATCAAAGAGGGTCATGGACGGACCACCTTTGAGATGGGCCCACCGGCAAAAATATCAGGGATCGGAATTTTTCACGACAGCTGGCAGTCATTGTCTCCTTCTAATCCAGCCTTGTCGTCAGGCCACAATCGCGTGCTCCGAACCCCGTACGACAGCTCGCTCACGACCGTCCATGTACTGCACGTGGAAAGATCGAGTCCGTTCCGCTCACCACCATATCGTGGGCTGCGAAATAGGGGAACGGTATTGAGAAGGACTGGCCAACGTGTAAAAGGAGGAAAGAGATAAATACGGAATAGACATATTTCAAATTTGTACGTAACGGCAAAGAATTTCGGGAAAACCTCAAAAGCTTATATATTTCATATATTTCATTGCAATGAAATATTTTCGGCCGATAAAATTTGCAATGAAATATTAGATATTCGAAATTCTATCAACTTTTTACACTTTGGTGAATTGATTGTCGTCCTAGAGAAAATTATCAAAATAATCTTATACATATTATAATTATACTAATTCTGTCATAAATTCCCATTATCTTTACAAATTTAGTATAAAACTTTTGATAATTTACCAATTTAACACATCCGACCAATTTTTGACTGGAAATCACTAACGTGAACACCCGCCACCTATCGTGGCATAAACTAGCACCGATGTTGATATTTTTTGATTTTTTCAAATTTTTTAATAATATTTTTTAATTGTGGCTATGTGAGGTGGACCTCGCGAGTGGGTGGGCGAGGTTAACCCCACTAGATTCGGCTAGGTTGTGCCTCTCCCATGGCTAGTGAGGCTTGACCCTCACTACATCCGTCGAGGGCGAGCCTCACTAGCCTAACCCTTGGTGAGACCAACCTCGCTTGACCGACAAAGGTTCCAAACTCGGCCTCTTTAGATCCAAGCTTGGTCTTGATAGATCTCAATGGACCTAGCCCTGGCCTCTAGACCCTGAGTCCACTACCAAGGGCTCGAGAATAAGTGTTGGGGTTCTTGTGCCTAAATGTAGAGTTTTTTGTCTAATTGTCAATACCTAATCATATTTTGGAAAATGATTTCCAATTTTTTAAATAGAAAAATATTAATTTGAATTTAACTAGAAAAATATTAGAAAAATCCTTAACATGTCACATCGGTTTTAATTTAATCATAAACCCTTTTGTGGTGTCAAATTATTCCTAAATCTTTTGACTTAACGTCAATTTAGTCATTCTAGCTAATTTTGACTGGATATTGCTAAAGTGGATATCGATTAGCTTACGTGGCACTCTCAACACTAATGTGGGCAAATTTAAATATTTTTTCTGATTTTTCGTTGTTTCTTTTTTTTTTCTTTGTTCTTCCTTTAGGATGACGGGCTGCAGCAGGCGACGGTCGAGATAGCTTTTCCAATCCTAAACAGTATTTTCTCGGAAAATGTTCTACGGCCAAATAGACGCCGGCGGCTGGCGATGACAAGGAATTTTGTAGATATGGGACACTATTGTAACTTCCGTATTGAGTATCGGATTAGGAAGATCCGAATCCCGTGAACGTCGAGCCCCATGATTAAAAATGCCTCCTTTCTCTCTCCCTCTCCCTCCCTCTCTCTCTCTCTCTCTCTCTCCCCCCATCTCCTCTCACAGAAAACGCAGAACGATCCCGAATTCGCTCGAGGAAGAAGACGACGACGAAGAAGAAGAAGAGCCCGCCGAGGCTCTCTGAGATGCATATGCCATTCGAGCTCCTCCTTGCTGGCGGCGGCGACGACACCGAAGTTGCGGAAATCCAGTGGGAGAAGGAACGATAACTCCCTCCGGTTTTTTGGGCAAGTCCGGAACCGAGCTTACTCGAAAATTCTCAATTCTCCGAGTGCAGACACTGGCGCTCCTCGATCGGCTGCGTAACCGGCGGTTGTGGAACGTGTTGCAGAGAAGCGAGAGTGAGATGATTGCGATGGTGCTGAGCGAGACCAAGGTGAAGAGGCCTGCCGCCGCCGCCGCCGCCGCCGCCTCCGCCACCCCGCTCGAGGTCGTGGAGTGCTGCTGCTGCGGGTTCAAGGAGGAGTGCACGCCCGGGTACGCACGGCGCGTGAGGGAGCGGCACGGTGGCCGGTGGGCGTGCGGGCTCTGCGAGGAGGCCATCAAGGACGCGATGGCGGCGGCGGCGGCGGCGGGGTTGCCGGGGCCGCGGAGAGAGGCGGCGAGGCTGGAGGAGGCGCTGAGCCGGCACTCCGAGCTCTGCAGGCGGTGCCGGACTCCCGTTCCGCCGCGGCATTCCGCAGAGGAGCTGGTCCAGCGCCTGAAGCGTCTCCTGCGCCGAGTCCTGGACGCTCAGCGCAGGGAAGGAAGCAACTGAAGATCCTGCAAACCGAGCCGGAATCGCAGGTAAACGTCACCGATTCCGCCTAGGCAATTCAACTATCTAGTATTTAAGTCCGAATAACTCGACCCCGCGGCACCGGCGGTCGACGGAGCCTTCTGCATGAAAAAAAAAAAAAAAAAAAACCGATTGAATCATTAAGGATTGCAAGAGAGAACGAGTTCCTCTTTGCGAATCAGATGGTTGTTTTCTTCTCAATTGCGTAATGCGACAGCATACCCCCATGAAGAACTGAGGCATGATTTCTGAGGGAGAATTTTCATGGTGGTCCCGATGACCACGTATCATCATGGTACTTCTCTCTCTCTGTCCCACTAAGGCTTTGGAATTTTTCTTCCATGATATAATAAACATGCCTAGACAAGATGGAGCCCATTTTACATTAGGGCATGTGGATTTCTTCAGAGGCATCATCGGACCAAACGACGAATGTAAGGTCGGAAAAATTATTAGGTACTCTCGGCTAATGCGCATGACTCGTGGGGCACTTCAGAAACAGCTGGTGCGAGTGGGGACATGTCGAGTTTTAAGACCCACGTGCACCGGAAAACGATCCCAAAAACGGTAGCGAAAACCGAAGTCGCGACACCGACATGGTAGAAATCTCTCGTCGGATCAGCCATGGTGCCTATCAAATATCGTCGGGCGATCGATCGAGTTGATGCATTGGGGAGAAATGTCATCTGGTTATTTCAAATAAAACAAATAAATCTAGGGTTGTTTACTTCAATGTGCATCTATGGTTAGCTAGGTCACTTTGCATATATTGAAATGAATTTTTTTTGTTCGAAAAGTCGCGTTTTTTTAAGAGTTGGTACATCGTGATCATGGCATTTTGCAATGCGCGAGGGGGGGCACCTACATGAGGTCATCGCGTCGGTATCTTTTTTATTTTAAATGTGTCCATTGCTTTGAAGTTCAGTAACTTCCGTCAAGATGGATACCGACCCATCCATGATTGTCTCTTCTATAAATATCCAACCGGGGGTCCCCAAGAGAGACGATAGAATTTGGAGTTGGTGCGACTTTGGTTTTGGGTTGAGCTCGACGGTTCAATAATTTTTATTGACTAGATAAGATTCTCTATAGGAGAAAGCGATTGTCACGAACCATATTGTTTATAAATTTTCATGGAGGATGAGTCTCAACAACTTATGGATAGATTTATATCATCCAGATATGATGATTTAGATGTACTTCACCGATGTTACATACCCATCAAATAATTCTTAATTTAAACGTAGTTGCTATGACATTCGATGGCACAATGTCTCATGGGTTAAGCTCCTAAGTCACTTTTCCAAAATCTTATCTAATCGAGCTCGACCAAATGAATGTTCTATGGAGCATTTTAGCTCGCCGCGCATGATATTGGCCGATGATAAGATTTGCAGCAACGATCAAAATTTTTTGGAGCTGTAGGCATAGTGGAGAGTGAAGAATCTCAAACGCCTTTACTTGGAAAGTAGATATTCCAATTATCACTTTGGCCGAAGAAGGAATATACAAAAGAAGAAAAAAATCTCAAAAAAAGGGCTCTCTAAGATATTTTCCATCACTTCAGGCTTTGGCTAAGAAGAATATCAACATATTCCTTTTCTTTTTTTTTTTGGTCAAAAGAGTGTCAACATATTCGAATGCACCTTTTTGGACAATCTTCCCATCAAACGTGGGTCATGTGATTAAACTATACCGTTTGCTTTGGCATTTGGCAATTTTAGGAATAAAGTGAACTCCTACGTGATAAAGACCGTGAACGAACGTTCTCTCAACTCCTGCTTTAAAGCATTAACCAGGGGATCCGGGACCTCAGCCACCTTATAGGCCTTCATACCCAAGCCCTAGCGTCATAAAATTGTATGGGCCTTTCGTTTTCTTTTCCCTTGAAAGCAGTCAAATATGGAAAAAAGGCTATCAGCAGATCTCAGCTAGTTGCCTTCTGTTTACCAACATTAATATGTATAGAAGGGCTTGGGACGATAAAATTGGGGACAAGTACACTAGAAGTGCCAAAAGTAGTGTACGGCGCTCACGTTAATGTTAAAAGTTTTTTTTCAGATCACTTAAGTGCTACTTAAAAAAAAAAAAACGATCATTTAAGTGTCACTTCTAGTCTGGATAGTTGGAAATTTGACGTGATTATATTTTATTAATTTCTTAGTCTTACATGGCTTGCCAGCATGCCTAATCAGTAGACGTTGTCCAAAAGTTGTAAATAGTGATCATTTAAATGCCAAATTTTATTTAAAGTGATCATTTGAGTGTCAAATTTTATTTAAAGAGATCAATTTAGTACTATTCGTTGTTAAAAAGCGATCACTTCAGTGCCAAGCATGTCACGTGGAAATGCAACGTAGACTGAAATTTTTAAAAAATTTGCCAATTCATATTAAAATTTTAATTATAAATAACACGTAATCAATTTAGCCGGAATTTCTCGCCGTTGACACTTAAGTGATCGTTTTTCTCCAATTTAGCACTTAAATGGGCCATCGAAAACTTTTGGCACTAAAGTGAGTATCGTACATAAATTTTGACACTTCTAGTTTACTTATTTTGATAAAACCGCCACTAATTATCAGTCAATATTGAGATTCATGTCAGCGGAAACACCTGCGAGAATGAGGAAAAAGAGATTGAAGGCCGACACAAAGAAAATCAACTAGCCCTAGTGTTGTTGCATTTGCCTCTAGGCAACAACGAGAAAGACAACATATACTAGACCCAAAAAAGGGTAAATACAAGGGTGTTGAGGGATTACCTGCCCCTATACAGTTTGCAGCAGAAAACACTGTGTAGGTGATATAGCAGATGGGCCGATCTTCCAAAGTTTCTGTCAGTCTGTATACATGAGATGACCAAGACGTTCAAGATGGATGCGATGGTGAAGGACCCAAAAAATTAATAGAGACCTTTATGCTCAATTCAATGACATCGGAATGGATCCTCAAAACACTATGCTTCATCGTGAATAAGCTTCAAAATGATCCAAACTATATGTTTATGACTTGATTAATTGTTTGATAAAGATATGGCATTAAGTTGGACTCGAAGGACGCTTGAATATGCATAGTGATACTTGGGCAACATGTGTTAAGGCTCTGATGTCAAGCCATAAAGAGCTTACACCAGAACATGCTTCAAGGAGCATACAACAAGTATAGAACAAGATGAAGTGGGAACTAGCTTGATCTAAGCAACTAGATTTCTTGAGAGTATCACGAGTAAAGGTCAAACATGTTGATCATGAAATAGAATTTACACATGAATGGTTAAACAAGATTCAAATTCCAATCCTCATGCAGAACTTGAATCGCTCAAGCACGTTGCACGTCCATGAAATGTGAGAAATACCAAACCTCAAATCACTAATTAGCCAAAATGAAACACATGAAAATCTAAACGAAATGCAATCCTAGAATCCTAAACTATCTCTCGATGGACAACGGCACACAATTGGAAACTAACTCCTCCTTCAAAATCAATCTAATAATAATGTTATGGTTCACCGCACAATCATAAAGAAAATAAAGAGTAAAAGCAAGAGAATTTGAGATGCAATGTTTTATCTTGATTCACTCTTGAACTAGGACTACGTCCAACTAAGGATTTTACTATAATTAACACATTACACATTTCTGTTATATTTCTCAAATTACAAGAGAAAAAGAATATATATATTCGAACATAATATATATGTATTTAATAAATATTCAAGAGTCCAAACTCAAATTATCAATAAAATATAAAAATATGATATATATATATATATATATATATATATATATATATATCCAAATAGAATATATATATTTACTAACTATTCATGAGCTCAAGCCTAAATTACTAATGAAATATGAGCTCAACCTCTGAAGTCTCATGAGGCATTGCCTTTACACAGTTGATGGGGAGTATAAACCATACCCTGACATTCTCCCACTAGGTGAATACTTCACATGCTTCTTTAAGCCCAATACAATTGTATATCATTCAAACTTTTATGCACTCATTGCCTTGGTTAAAAAAATCTATACTACTCACTTTTGTGTCAATTTTCTTCAGCACTACAGTTTTCTGTTCCGCTCTATTCCACTTTCTCTTGAATGAAGTGATATTGAATGTTGATATGCTTTGTTCTTGTATGAAATCTAAGATTCTTAGCCAAAAATATAACACTCTGACCATCACACCCAATCTTCACTTCTCCTTGTGTAAAACTAAGCTCTTTACATAATTTGCGAATCTAAATTACTTCCTTAACTACATGATTAAAGGGCCATGTACCTTGCCTCAGTGGTAGACAAAATAACTATGCTCTATTTTTTACTTATCCAACTCACAATTCCATCTAATAAGGAAATAACATATCCGTTGGGAGACCTCTTGCTATCAATGTCACCTCCCTAATTAGCATCCACAAAACACTTCAATTCTAATGCTTGCCGTTCCTTTGAACTTTTCGTGCCTTCATTACATAGCTCAAGGTCAGACGTACCACGAAGATAACAAAGCACCCGCTTTGTTGTCATCCAATATTTTTTCCTCGGATTGGACATATGTCTACTTAATACTCCTACTGCTTGGGCAATATTTGGACAAGTATATACCATAACATACATCAAACTCCCAACTATGCTTGCATATGGGACCATTGTCATCTCTTTAGCTTCCTTTTCATTCTTTGGACACAAGAATGCTAACAACTTGGAACTTGTGGACATGAGGTCTTCATTGGTTTACAGTCTGCCATATTGAATTTCTTCAACACACTTTCAACATACTTCGTTTGACTTAGCCACAATTTCCCATTATCACACTCCTTTTTATCTATATGCCCAAGATGAAGTTTGCTGGCCTTAAATCTTTCATCCCAAACTTATTTGCCAATAGTCCTTCAACAGTGCTAATTATTCTTATATTATTTACAACTAGCAGTATATTATCAACATACAAGGTTAAGATAATAAAGTCATCATCGAACCTTTTCACATAAGTATAATGATCATAATTACAACAAACAAAGCCAAACTTCACTACGTATGAGTCAAACTTTTGATACCACATCCTTGGAGATTGTTCAAAGCCACATAAAGACTTGTTCAATTTGCAAACAAAGTATTCTTTTCTTTCTAGTTATTTCATGAAAATATTCTCCTCCAAGTCATCATGGAGGAATGATGTTTTTACATCAAGCTGCTCTATCTTCAAATTTTATGCAAGTGCTATAGATAAAAGAAGTTTTATGGAATTTAATTTTGCAATAGGAGAAAAAGTCTCACCATAATTAACTCCCTCTATCTACGAGTATCCCTTCGCAACCAAATAAGCTTTGTATCGTTTTGTCTCTCCATCTGCAGATATTTTATTCTTAAACACCCACTTGCATTCGATTGCCTTACGATTGGCTGGTAGTTTTACCGAACTCCACACTTTGTTTTTATCTAGTGAGTCCATCTCATCTTTCATGGCTTTCTCCCACTGTTTGGCATCCTCCGCACTTCTTGCTTCCTCGATAGTAATTGGATCATTACTCGTGATAGGCAGAGCACAATTTTCATTACTAGCAAATAGGGTATATCGAATTTTCTAATCTAGCTTGTGTGACCTCCGTCTCTTCCTTCAAACCGACATCAAACTCAACTGTTTGTGGTTTTTCAGGATTTTGTGAAACAATCTAATTTGTTGTAGATTCTTTGAACACCACATCCTTACCATCTAATTTTTCAGGATTCAACGGCTTGTACTGTTAAACACCATCCTTTTACCCATTGAATATGCACTTCTTTGACTTGCTCTCAAGGTTGTTCATCTTTTCCTTTGGTATGTGCACGTACACTTCACAGCCAAACACCCTAAAATGAGATCTGTCTAGCTTATTTCAGAATTGTGCCTTAAACGGTGTCTTATGCTTCAAAGTTGATGTAAGGGACCTGTTCTTTTGATAACACGCAGTAGCCACTGCTTTTGCCCAAAATTCAGATGCTAAGTTTGAAACATTTTACACACTTCTTGCTTTTTCTATGAGAGACTGACTAAGTCTCTCTGCCACCCCATTATGCTAAGGTGAATTGGGCATTATTTTTTGCCTTACAATGTCATTGGTTGCATAAAATTGATCAAACTTCGTTGAACAGAATTCTTCTCTATTGTCAATCCGCAAAATTTAATTTTTTTTATCAAATTGATTTTCCTTCAAAGCTTTAAACTCGCGAAATTTTTCAAATACATCATCTTTCCTCCAAAAATATATCCAACATATCTGGAATAATCATCAATAAAAGAAACATAATACCTTGATTTTTTCCAAACGATGCTATAGGTGTGAGATTGAAGACGTCACTATGAGTTAGATTCATAATTCATTTAGCTCAAATGTCACTATGAGTCAGATTTATAATTCCTTTAGCTCTCCCTCCTATGGATTCAAAAGATCTTCTTTCATCCGCTCTGAGATATAATTCTCACCACTAATCACTATGTTTCCTAATAACTTCCACAGTTTTCCATATTGTTCGCCTTTGGCGATCACCATATATCCACGGGTTAACTTGGATGAGTACTTGTCCCTAGTGAAAGTAATGCCAGCATTTGCTATAGTTCCTACGAAAATAATAGACTAGGAATATGCATCACATCGAAAAGATTTTTTATTATCCCATCTATAATCTTCGGCTTCACCTTTCCGCGACCAATTATATCAAGCATTGTATCATCTCTCATTCACATTGTACTTCCTTGATATAGCTCATAACAACAAAACCAATCTCTATGAGGCATCATGTGAAAAGATGCTCAATTATCAATTATCCATGTACTGTGGTCACCCTGCGATGAATTGTAGACAAGATACATGTCTCTCGTGCTATTGTCATCATCCTTCTTTGTACTGGAGGATGATGCATCCTCTCGCTTCGTTGGACCTACTCTTTTACTTTTGCAATACTTCTTCAAGTGTTTAGGCTTTTTGCACTTCCAACATGCAATTTTTTATCAATGTCGGTCCTTAAATCTTCCTTTAGACTTATTCTTGTGACGAAATCTGGATTTGGATCATTCAATAGTTTCTTCCTCTTACAAAAAGAGCCTCTTGTGTTGCACTATCGAAACCGGCTCGTCTCATCTCCTCAAATAATAAAGCAGCTGTAACACCCTTAAAGGATAACACACCAACATCAACGTCAATGGAAACAATTATATGTTCCCATGAATTCGGTAGTGAGCACAGCAAAGTGCATGCTTTATCTTTCTCAATCAGATTGACATTGATCAATGCAAATTGCATACAAATAGTATTAAACTCATTTAATTATAAGAAAAGGAATCACATTTACTCATCCAAAGGTTGTATAGTCACTTCTGTAGAAACAATCTGTTCACGAGTGACTTGCTCTGACAAAGGTTTTCTAGCTTCGTCTAGACATCTTTTGCCGTCTTCTCAAAAGTCACGTTTATCAGGGCGGTATTAGCAAGGCATAGCCAGATAAGGCCTCACGTCCTCCGATCGCAAATATTTCACTCCTTCAATTCAGTAGACGTAAATTCCTTTGTTTTGTCCTCATTCTACTTCCTCTTGGATTTTTCCTCAAGTTTATCTTCTTCAATCACATGCCATAGATCTCTATCCACGAGCAGAGCCTCCATCTTCAATTTTCATAACTCGAAACCCTTTCTTTTGAATTTCTCTAATTCAATCTGTGATTGACAAGATGATGACATCCTCCCAAGATTTGATTTTATTTTCAAATCTCCCTTCATCGTGAAATCCTAACCCCAAACCAAGCTCCGATACTAGATGTTAGGATTTGTTGCACAATTACAAAGAAGATAGAGAGTAAAAGCAAGAAAGGGAATTTGAGATGCATGATTTTATCCCGATTCACCCTTAAACTAGGGCTACGTCTAGCTGATGATTTTA
Source organism: Eucalyptus marginata (assembly GCA_014182565.1). Classification (NCBI taxonomy): domain Eukaryota; kingdom Viridiplantae; phylum Streptophyta; class Magnoliopsida; order Myrtales; family Myrtaceae; genus Eucalyptus; species Eucalyptus marginata. The sequence goes on along the minus strand of CM024587.1, from coordinate 40,656,255 downwards.
CTATAATTAGCATCTCGCACTTCTCTGTCACATCTCTTAAATTACAAGAGAAAATGAATACATATATTCAAACAAAATATATATTCGATAGCTATTTATGAGCCCAAACCCAAATTATCAATAAAATATTAGCTCAACCTCTAAAGTCGCAGGGGTGCTACCCATACACGGTTGATGGAGAGTATGAATCACACCCCAATAATAATATATGTCATGTCGTGGCATGTAACGTCACATCTCACTCTTGTAGACATTCTAAATTGCTTCAATTAAGTTCAAATGCAATTGCTCTTCCCTTAGATCAATGACCAATAATTCCTCTCAGCTCTTCACAAAGGAAGATTCATTACGTCAATGATTTTTTATTCTAGTGGGGATGCAATCGATATCTAAGGAACCAATAATTCTATTGCCAACAGAATGCCATTCATTTAAATTAATGGTGAAGTTAGTAGTTAAACATTTATGTCCTCCATTTTTGCATTAGTGGAACAACGACGACCTAGTCACCTAGCCAACTAGAATCATTCATATAGACCTAAAAGAAAGAAATCAGGATGAGAGAGAGAGAGTTTGGTGAGAGGGGTTACCTTAGTGGGTCACCATCGGAACGAATACCGCGAAGAAATTTAAACCAACCAAACCAACCCATCCGGCCACCATTCATTTCCTACGCACCCTCCCTCCATATACAACATCAACACGACAAGAAAACCTGCCTTTTCTTCGAGGACTTGCACGTAGGGTTTTCAGAGAGAGAGAGAGAGAGAGAAGCTCATTCTATATATGCAAGCTTGAATCTTTTGTGGAAAACCCACGAATCATAGTACAGTGCCAAATTCGTGTCTCTTGTTCTTTAAACACTTGCCGTAGTTTAAGGATATTGCGCCCTTAAAGGATGAATTTAGGCAAGATCTTCTTTCTCTAAATGCAAAGTCGAAGAATAAGATGCATGGTGTCTTTTGCATTTCACTCGGATCGTGTGAATATAGGTTAACCTACCCAGAAAGAAAGGACATAAAGAGAACATAGGTTGCCTAGCCACTTTGGTGCTGAAATCCGCCAATTGGGCCTCTCGCATACCAGCTAAAAAGTACGCACTCAGCGGCTTAAATTCAAACGAAGTTTCCCCTAAAGCAACCGTAAAACTGTCAGCGTCTCTCTTCTCTCTTCACCTAAGAAACCAAAACCAACCCCCCCCCCACCTTCTCCCTCCCTCCCTCCCTCCCCTCTCCTCTTCTCTCCTCTCCTTCCTGGCTTTCTTAGCAGTCTTCACGAACACTCTTGAACAAAAATGCTAAACATACCACCCTTCCTCAGCTTTGTCACCTTGTATGAGACCTATCTCCGCCGCTGCTTCGCCAATGCCGGCCTCTCGCTGCAAACCCTGAAGCTTGACGATGAGACCACTGTCCAGTTCTGGGGCCCGAACCCCGAAGAAACAGCCCGGAAAACCCCCGTCATGTTGATCCACGGGTTCGGCCCCATTGGTCTCTGGCAATGGAGGAAGCAGGTCCAATGCCTCGCCCCTCACTTCGACGTCTACGTCCCGGACTTGATCTTCTTCGGCGGCTCCACCACGAGGTCCGCCGAGAGGACCGAGGTCTTCCAGGCAGCCTCCGTGGTGAAGCTCGCTGACAAGTTGAATTTAGAGAGGTTCCACATCGTGGGGACGAGCTATGGCGGGTTCGTGGCGTACCACGTCGCGCAGATGCGGCCCGAGAGGATCGGGAAGGTGGTGATCGCGAGCTCAGGGGTCAACATGAAGAAGGGAGACAACGAGCAGCTGTTGGAGAGGGCCAAGCTAGAGAACATCGAGGACCTCATGCTGCCGGAAACCGCCGCGAACCTGAGGACGCTGATGGATCTGGCCGTGTACAAGCGCATTGCGCACATGGTGCCGGATTTCGTTTTGAACGAGTTCATCAATGTGAGTGCAGTTTCTTCCTCCGATTCTCCGAGAAACTCGTTTCATTCATCGTCGCTTTTCTATACTTTGTTATCAATATACTACTCCATAGTTCTTGCACCCAACATTAGTCAAAAATATATAAGTATAAGCGATTAGGTGAAAGAAGAAAAGGCGTGTTCAAGCTTCATAATCGAGCTAGGTGGCTAGCCAAGACTCTTAAGTTTCGATAGTTTTATCTGTTTTCCGCTTCTCCACGTGAATAACGTGACATAGTCTTGCGAACCCCATGTCGGCGAGTTGCGACTTCATCAGTCTTATTGGATCTAAAAGGTGGATAAGCTTCAATTTAAGGTGGGTAAGATGGCATTCAATACAAGCTAAAAGCATCATAGCTCAAGGTTTCATTAACTAAAATTAGCTCAGAAATCATCTGGCTATGGAATTCGCAGCACCTTCTGGTGAGATAAGAGAGTAAGGGTTTGTACCTTCTTGAAGGAAATTGCTAGGAGATTTCCTCTGAGAATCATCCCTTAAAAGCTGGGGACCGTGGTGTCCTGCTTGGACTCACTTGAAATTGTCGCCTTCTCAAGACTATTTTGGATGGACTCACAAAAGGATAATTTGCATGCAAAGATTGACGCCCCTCGATGTGCATTTTCCTACTCCATGAATGCTTTTTCTCTTAATCTTTGTCGTCTTTTAGCAATGAGAGGAAGAAAGGACGAATAATTGGGGAAAAAGAAGTAAAATTTTGATTTACTTCTAGATTCATATGATGTGATACAAAGTCCATAATGTAAAGGTGGGTTTGATTAGTGACTCGTTAAATTGCAGAGATTATATACGGAAAAAAGGGAGGAAAAGATAGAGCTTCTTAAGGGATTGACCCTTGGGAGAGAGGAGGACCCTGGCATTTCTGCTCTTCAACAGGTAATTTACCCCCATAACCTCAACACACACACACACACACACACACACATATATATGTGCGTGTGTATGTATCTTACTGTTACTTATATTAAAAATTGTCTGATGACTTTTTCCAAATAAATTGTTGGAAATTTATCGCACTTCTATGAATTTGCCAACACTTTATTGCACAGTTTATCAATTAACAATTTTGGCATTAGCTGGTCAATTTTTATTTGCATAACTTACTGAACTCTCCGAATTTACTGACTACGATGTGAAATTACCGATGTAAAATCAGCACATCACTCAAATAAATATTGATGAATTCACGTAAGAGTTGGTAAAGCTAAGAACATTGTTAAGAAAGACAAAATTTGCAAAACAAGAGTTTGTGATTTCATAAAAATATCGGTAGGTTTCCCACAATAAATAAGAAGATCAAGCGACCGGCAATTTTTCGATTAAAAGGCTTTTTAACACTTACCAACAACTCTTTTAGAAATCTACCGGGACTGGAAAAGGAAAATCCATTTTTGTTAGGTGGAACAGTACAAATTTTTCAAATAACATATTTAGCTGCCCTGCCCTTTTTTCACATGTCTCCATTGGATCACTAATGTCAAATTTTGCCACTATGACAGGATGTGCTGTTGATCTGGGGAGACCATGACCAATTATTCCCATTGCGAATGGCAACTGAACTCAAGGAGTACGCAACATATCTATCACTTCATTAAATTTCTAGTTCAAAGTTAGGAGACTATTGGGTCACATTGATTGTGGACCCCCGATCGGATCAATATACCTATTGCTTCATTAAATTTCTAGTTTGAGGCACGAGATGTGTCGATTACGTCAATCACGACCCGATTAGACTAACACATCTATCAGCTTCATTAAATTTCTAGTTTAATTTAGCCACCCCAAAATCAAATTTCTTTGATCGAATTAGAAATTGAAGCCGATGTGATTTAGGAAGGAAACAAATTTGAAATTTTTTTTTTCAGGCTGTTGGGGAAGAAGGTGAAGCTGGAGGTGATGGAGAACACGGCGCACGTGCCGCAGATTGAAGACCCGCTGCGGTTCAACAGCATCCTCAAGGATTTCTTATGTGAAGAGGAGTCCTTTTAGGGTTTCTTGCATTGTAATGTGACTAATCAATCTTAGTTCTAAGTAATGCTTGCTTGTTAGCTCAATTTTTTTTTTTTTGTTGCTTTTATTGTGGGATTAAGCAGGTGGGTAACTTGCTCTAGGAATTCCACCTTTGCAATCCCAACCGACGTAATGCTCGTCCAAGGCATACTAAGCACTTTTCAATATGTCTCCTCTATAATCTAATAAAGTAATTATGTTTTTGTGCTTTCGTATATCGACGTCTATAAGTACGATCTCGAGCCAAGAGCTGATTGGCTCGAGAACAACATGATCCGCCGAGCTCAAATTTATAGAACGAGTTGCTTTGAGTAGAGTCGAGCCAACCTCAAATTATTGATGACTTAATCTAAGCTGAGCTCATAATTATGTTTTCGGTCCATCACTACGAGAAAGACACACTAAGAGGACATAATTAACCTTTGTCCCTAAGATTACCCAAAGGGGACAAGGTACAATTTTGTCTCTTTCTAGTGAACTGAATGCAACAAATTCTTAAGTTTGTCACTTTAAACCATACTCTTACGCGATAGGATTTAAGAGTCTTGTCATTTCAAGTACAACTTAAGTGACAAAATTCGTATATTGTTGCCTTTGGCGCCAATTTGGCCTAAAATCAACTTAAGATGACCAACTTCTGTCACCATAAACTCAACAAACATGAAGATTTTTGGATCATCTTTGACCGGTCTATCGTGGTAAAAAATGAGTTATGTGGCCATTGAACAAGACAACCTAGTTTTGTGGCGTTTGGTTATCAAAGGCAACAAATGTAATGAAGGCGCCCTCGGTACCTGAGGCGTTGAAAAAAGAAATATCGTTGCCTAAGATACCAGAGGCGACAAAATAAAATGAAAAAAAAAAAATGATCGTCCTAAGTAAAGGTGATGGAGTAAACGCAACAAATGCTCACGACCAAAAAGGTTTGGCCGCCTCAGCACATTATTTTTATAGTGCATTTTTGTAAGTGATGATAATAATTAAGTGACCACCAAGAGGAGAAAATGTTGGATATTATTAATTTAAAAACACCCTGTTTATGAAATAAGACAACTTTTTGAAAATATAATTTATAAATATTGACACCACATAAATCAAGTTTCATGAAATAAGACAATCGATGTCGTGGCATCGCCGGGCTGATACTCCGATGAGGTCGTTGTTTGGCCGATTGCCGAGATCATCAAACCTTGAAGAAGAAGAAGAGAAAGAAAAGAAAAAAAAAAGTAATAAAATTATTTAAAAAATTAAAAGAAAATGATTTGGATTAGAAATTTTTAGAACGGTACCAAACGCAATCTTATTTCAGGAATAAAAATTTTAGACAGTTACCAAACGTCTTAAAATGCTTAAAAATTGTTCATGAGAATAAAATAAAATAAAATAATTATTTATGATAAGAAATTATTTCCGGAAACAGAATGGTTACTAAACGCATATTTAGTTGCTCTTGCCTAATAAGCGATGTAAGGCCATGTTTGTCACGATTTGGATGGAGCCCCTTTTCCCACTTACTCAAATAAGATAGTTTATAAACGTAAAAAAAAGTAAGATAGTTTATATGTAAAGCAAATTAATACTTGGATGGGCGAGTCATTAGTATTTGGTGGCATGGGAAATGAGATTTTCACCACGTGTCTAATCTGTACGCACACAGTTGAGCTCTTGGAAAAAGAAAAATGAATTCTTTCTCGAAATAAGGCGAAAAATGACAAATTTACATGCTCCGTTGATAGAAAAGCCTCAAATTAATCTAATTACAGCAAGAATTCGAATGTATGTAGTCTCTATTTGATTATCTATTCAAAATTTCACATTTTTATACTTTGAATGGGAATATAAAATATTATTGTGTGGAGTTGAGCACATAGTTACAGCAACAACGAACATTTCTCATGTTGCTATATTATGAAGCAAATATGATTCATCTTTCCTAAAATCCTCATACAATAAATGATTTGTCCAATGCCCACGGTACATCCTGCAACCAACTTACCAAGAATCTTCCAACATTCAAATAGAAATTCCATAATGGCATTGCACAAATTCTTAACTATCTTTAATTTTCAGACTCCCACCAATGAATGCAACCATAATACTCGTTCAAAATATTGAGAATAATTAAAATTCATCGATTTCTTTCGGTCCGAAATATTGAAAACACCAAAAAAATGCATATATCTACACCCGCAATGGATTTTCTGTTCTTCTTTTTATAAAACCTATGGAAGTGATTTTTTTTTTTGGGGTTCTCTTTTCTTATATATTTTTGGCATTTTATTTGCAATTAATTGCGCTTAAATGATGAGTCACTCACATCAGGCAAGGAATCCACTCCTGGGAATTACCCTGAATATCCCCTGTAAATAGTAATTTGAAATCTTAAATTCAATTCTGACCAAAAACAAATCTTAAATTCAATTAGCATTTAATGCCAAAAATGAATAATCCGGAGTAAAATGTGGGAAAAGTACTGAAAAAGTCATAAACTTATTGTATTGGTACAATTCAATCATAAATTTTTTAATTTTATTAATTTAATTCTAAAATTTTCACATTGATACAAATTTAGTCCATTCGGTCAATTTAGGTCGGAAATCACTAATGTGGATATCCACGGTCTTAATTGACACGACCGGCATTGACGTGGATATTATTTTAATTTTTAAATACTTTTGCGAATTTTTTTATTTTTTTTTATTTCTCTTCTCATTTCCTTCATTTTCTTTTTTTCTTTCCTTTTTTTTTTCTTTTCTCTTTTTCCTTATTACCCTCTGCTACGTAGGACCAGCCATGTAAAAAGGAAAGATAAAAAGAAAAGAAGGAAAAGAGAATTAAAAATTAAAGATTAATAAAAAAATTCGAAAAAAGCATATGAAATTAAAAAAAAAAATTCTACTTCGGCTCTATTCACATAATAATTTCCGATCTAAATTAATCGGATAGATTGAATTAATATCGATACGAAAGATTTAAAATTAAATTGATTCAATTGAAAAATTTGAGGGTTAAATTTACTATTTTTTTACTTTTCCACGTAGAATGTCGCAGGTCATGGAGGGCCGAACGAAGGAACAGGGGCAAGACCGTAATTTCGTCAAATATCGAGGGTCTATCCTCGCGGCCGGCCATACAAAATCGCCGGTTCGTCGATGAAAAGAAAAGCTCCCCATGGATCATTCCCACGTCCACGCCCCGACGCCGCCGCGATGCTCCCGCCGTTCCTCAGCCCCGTCGCCCTCTACGAGGGCCACCTCCGCCGCTGCCTGACCAGGTCCGGCCTGTCCCAGCGGACCGTCGCCGTCGACGGCGACACCACGCTCCAGTTCTGGGGGCCCGACCCCGCCGCCGCAGCCGCCCGGTCGCCGGCCCCGTCCCCGGCCCGGAAGCCCGCCCTCGTGTTCCTCCACGGGTTCGGCCCCAAGGCGATCTGGCAGTGGCGGCGGCAGGCGCAGCACTTCGCCGCCGCGTTCGACGTCTACGTCCCCGACCTCGTCTTCTTCGGCGGGTCCACCACGCGGTCCGCCGAGCGGTCGGAGGCGTTCCAGGCGGCCGCGGTCGGGAAGCTGCTCGAGAAGGCCGGGGTGGAGAGGTACGCCGTGGTGGGGACGAGCTACGGCGGGTTCGTGGCGTACCAGATGGCGCGGATGTGGCCGGAGAGGGTGGAGAGGGCGGTGATCGCCAGCTCCGGGATCAACCGGAGGAGGAGCGACGGCGAGGCGATGGCGAAGAGGGCCGGGGCCGGGGCCGGGGCCGGGGGGGGGCCCGCCGACGTCATGCTGCCGGAGACCGCCGCGAACTTGCGGCGGCTCCTGGGGATGGCCATGTCCCGGCGGGTATCGAGCATGGTCCCGGATTTCGTGTTGAATGACGTGATCCACGTAATTGAGCACCGCCAATCATCGTCAGTTTTTTGGGGCCCAGTTTGCGAATATTGACGTCATAATTGCATTTTTTTTTTGCAGAGATTGTATTCGGAAAATAGGAAGGAAAAAATAGAGCTGCTGACGGGATTAACCACTGAAAAGGACGACACGCCTCCAGTTTCTGCCCTTCAACAGGTGCTACTCATAACTCGCAAAATCATCATCATCATATATGACGTCATTATTATATTAAATGGAATTTCCGTTTTTAAATAAGCCATTTAATTTTTTTAAGAATAAAGACCCAAATTGTCCATGAATTTTTGGACAATGCACAATATGATCTCTAAACTTTAAATTTTTCTAATGTGGTCCCTAAACTTTAAAATTTATACAGTGTGATTTATGAATTTTAATCTCATGCACAATGTCTTCCCTAAACTTTTCATTTGTTTGATGATGTTACATGTTCAACTTAACTCCTAAATTGTATAAAAATGTTTGACTTTCCACTAATTCATATTTAGGATGGACAGTATTAAATTTTTTTCATATAGTCTGGAAATAAATTAAACATATATTAAATAGATTCTATGTATAGGGACGCTAAACTTTAGAGACTAAATTACATATTGAATTATCCTTTTTTTTTTTTTTTTCACGCTCTTGTATGACTTAATATAAAATATATTGCAGGATGTGTTGCTGGTATGGGGAGAAAATGACCGGATATTCCCCGTGGAGATGGCGCACGAACTCAAGGAGTACGCTCTACAAAATATTTGCTTCTATATCGTTATTATTTAATTAGAACATAAAATCTAGGCCATATTTTCGTGTCGTGTCGTCTAACTCGTCATGCAATTAAAAAAATTAAATCGCGTCTTTAAAAATGTAGTTTTAGCAATTTAATGCAATTATATATATATATATATATTATTTTATTTTTGGTTGTTGCAGGCTGCTGGGGAAGAAGGTGAGGCTGGAGGTGATTAAGGACACAGGGCACGTGCCGCAGCTCGAAGACACGGCACAGTTCAACAAGATCGTGGAGAGTTTCCTATGCGGGCCCCCCGCGACTCCGACATAAAGATATTTCTAAATTTTTAAATTGTTATTTTTATCTTATTTTATTCGCCCTGCATAATTATTAATCGATCACATTATTGCGAAAAAAGTGGGTGAATTTTGTGCGGTTGGTTCCATTTTGGTGCCCCCACCGAGTTAGGTGCGCGATGTAGAAATCTGTCGCTTTTCCACGAAACATTAATGATGTCATTTTCAATGGCGTCGATTAATTTAACAAAATATCCACCGCGCCAATGTCGCATCGCGAAATGTCTTTGAATCGAATGATTCGAGGTCTATTTTTCAACCGATTGCGCGTGTTGAATTCAGAGGCGAAAATTTTGGGTCGATCCGAAAAGATTAGTTGCGAAGTGGGTTTTTGCACGGACTGCGTTGACTACATAGATTGTGACGTGAAGGGTTGAATTTTTGTGAGAGGGGGGCACAAAAGATGAAGCACTTATGAAGGAAAGTAATTACTATGTTCACGACGTTAGATGGGTTTTTCCATATATTACCACTGAATTTTTAATTTCGTATTGAAAATAATGTATATCTAGATAGATGGAATTTGGTAATCTGATTAAATCGGACGAGCTATTACCTTTTCTTAAAGATAGAAAAGAGATATTAGGATTTTCTTTTTCCCGATATCTGTAAATTTGTTATTTGAGGACTGTAGTCATGGAGTAGCAAACACTAATAGTTTACATCACAAGAAGGATAGGGCACTTTCAATAATCCCCATTTTCCTTTTTTTTCTTTTTTGCACTATATTTATTTCATTCCCTTTGTCGCATTTATTTGATCTATTTTATTATGAAATTCTTTAGAACTACTGCTGGCTATTTAAAAAACTTAAACTATCGGATGAATGCGTGCATTAATATTTAAACATCCTAACATATTTTCTTATGCATTAGTCCAACTTTAATTTAAGGCTAAGCGTAAAGATATATAATATGTAAAGAAAAAGTTTGAAAAGATTCAAACTACAGATCATTGTTCGATAATTTAATATATGTAATTAGAACGTAGAGCAGTCAGGGAAAAATTGGTTTGATCCGGACGGCTCTGAAAGTAATACAGATCAACAGTGGAGATGAGGCGGCCCTGTCGTATCAGCGCACGGAGCGCCGGCACCGGAAAAACCTCCCTCAGATGGACTTTAGCGGTTGTGGGAGAAAGGGGGGAAAAGAGAGGCAAGGAAAGGGAAAGAAAAAAAAGGAGGCGGGCGGAGACCAGTCCAAGCCTCCGAAATATTACGAGGAGAGCGACCGCGAGTGCTTAACATTAGTAGTCAATGAATAGTGTTCGTCCCAAGAACGCTGCCCACCTTTTCACGTGCCCAAAAAAATAAAAGGAAAATAAATAAATAAATAAAATTAATTAATTAATTTAATTGATTAATTTAATTGATTGGTCGTGTTAAATTATATTAGGTCTTTCCTTCTACGCCAATGTAAATTGATCAAAGTGCGCGGGGCCCGCTCGAGGCAGAAAACAAAGGAGGAAAACTACAGAGGTGTGTCAGGAGTCAGCATGCGAAATTGGACGAGCATGAGGCGGGCAGAATCGTGTTTGACTCAAAAAGCTCGAGTTATTAAGAAAAGGGATACTTCATCTCCCGCAAAGATTTTGGGAATAAAATTTTTATTGATGATAAAAATAATTTTCACTAAATGATTATTTTAATCGATAGGAAAAATGACACAAACCAGTTCCTGAATTTTTTGCTTAATATACAATTTAATCCTTGAACTTTTATTTTTCGATGTAATTCATGAACTTTAAACTAATATGCAATGTGGTTTTCCGAACTGTTCATTTATTTAATTTAGTCAATGAACTTTTGGTATATATTTAATATAATTTTTGAACCGTATAAAAATGTTCAATATAGAATATATCAAAAGTTCATGGACTAGCGATTTAAATGGGGGGCCCTGACGGTCGAGAGTTCGAATCCTTGCGTTGCTAGTAATTTAAATGGGGGCCATTGGCGATGGGTTGCTGAGCCAACTTCTTTAGAGGTATAGTCGTTATAGGTCCTTCGTCGTGAAGGTCCATGAGACCCCGAATCGCGCAAGCCGACAAGGGCATGTTCCGACGAATCCTCGATCACAAAAAAAAATAAAAAAAAAAAAATTCATGGGCTAAATTAAATTTATATTGTATATAAGACTAAAATTTATGAGTCGAATTATATATCGAACCAAACTTTAGATATTATTTATGTCAATATCCAAAATGATACGAGCGATCGTGGTCCCCTCGATAATTTATTTACGAAGAGGAGCGAAAACGCATACGAATTCCGCAAACGAGCGCCGCGAATATTTTACATAATTATGATTCGATTAATAAAATGTTTTTTTTTTTTTTTTTAAGGTGTCGGAATATATTAAGTGTTTTTTGGCATTGTTCGAGCGTCTACCTTTGACCGAAGAGACAATCTCCGAATTCCGAAAAGCTCCGTGGCAGCTTTCGGCGCTCCTCTTTTTTTTTTTTCGTTTTTTTTCTCTTCCATCTCTTCCGAATTCCGCCACCTCTCTCTCTCTCTCTCACTGTGCAAAGCTGCCATTTTTTTCCTCTCTCTTCGCTTCCGTCTCTCGCTCCTCCTCAGCTTTCTCTCTCTAGCTTCTTCTCCTCCTCCTCCATTGTCCCCACTGCAAATGCTCCACTAAACTAGATTATCTCTCTCTCTCTCGCTCTAGCTTTCTCTATCTTTCTCTCTCTATGCTGCTTGGCTTTTCTTGGGTTTGCTCTGAGCAGGCGGTATCCGGGGGGACGAGTTCTTGGCTCGCGCTTCTGCTTCCTCCGCGCCCGAGGGAGCTCGGGGGGGCTGGCCGGCGCGGTAGGTGAGCGGGCTCAATTCACTCGAATGCTGCGCTAGATCTTCTGTTCGGTTCCCGTGCATTTTGATCTTTTTCTTCCCGGAAGCCGCGTTAGATCGAGCTCCGAATTCGCCGCTTCTTCTGGTTTTGGGCCGGGGCGCGATTCGGGTTCGAGCGTGCCGGGGGAGCTGGGAAATTTTCCTTTTTCTTTTTCTGGGTTCCCCGCAAAATGGCTTCTTTTTTGGCGGATTCTGTGAGGAAGAGCGTCGCCTCGTGTCTGTCCGCGAGCGCGAGGGCGGGAGCTTTCTCTGGGACGGTCGCTAGTTGTCGGGCGACGGCTGCATTCTGAGCTTAAATTGTGAGGAACTTTTATCGGTTTTGGCTGTAGAAAGGAACTGGGTTGCGTGTTGCGCTTGGTGTGTTTCTTTCCCTGGCGGCTGAAGAAGTGTGTCGTCGTCGCGAGGTTGCGGTGGCGTGTTAATCGGAGCATGGAGAGGAGACAATGAGCTTACATTGCGAGCAATTGGTTGCTATGTTGGTGGTAAACTAAAAGAGAATAGACTAGAGGAGGCATTGTTCTACATTTCGCCAGTAGAATCCTCACTCATTGAGTTGATTAGAGACATGGGTGCACCCGAATAGATTTAGTAAATTTTGGGATTAAGTGTCTGGAAATTTTCAGAGTGTTTTCGTGCTGCTGTTGGCTGGGGCTTCTCCCCTCTGGAATTCTGCAATGGGTTTTGCTATGTTTTCGATTATACTTCTGTTCTTAGGGACTGGGGTTTGTCTATTATTTGAATCGTAAAATTTGTCAAATCTTTTTTGTAATGACTTAGGGATGTTTAAATTCGTGTAGAAATTGTTCTTAACTTTTTCATTTTGGTGGAAGTAAGAAAGTACCTTGACTTCTTACTAGCTGAACTGAACAGCCTATTGATGTAGAGGAAAATAGGTGAGGGTACTTACGTTAGTAGGAGGTTGGAATCATTTACTGTGTGGTTGGGAAAAAATGTGTCTAACTAATAATAGGCTCTGAGGCCAAAAATCGACATGATTTTGGCTTGCAACCCACTTTTTCGGAAAATTATGGTACTCTTTTACTCTTGGCAAATGGAAATTTATTTGGCTTGGGAAATCCAGGACTGGACTGACTTAGAACATATCTTGCAGTTTGATGTCAAATGTGGCAGTATTCCCCTGAACAGGTTCTAATTGGGATTATCTCGTGTTGGCTCCTTTTAGGCTCAAATTCTAGCCAATCTAGCGCACATTATGACCAGGAACTGTAGGAGGAAATAGGTAGCTGAGTTGGTGAGCTTGATAGCTGCTTTTTCTATGCTGTCAAGTTTCATTGAAAACATGGGATTGCTCTGCAGCAAAAACCATCGGTATCATGACGCGGATGCAGAAGAGAATGCGCAGGTAATTATGTAACCAGCTGGATGCTGAAAATATGCCCTATTGCTGAGTAGCCAAGTTGTGCTTGTTCTCGACTGGAAAAAAGGAAAAAGTTGTGCTTGTTGTTAACTAATGGTTCTTTCCCTGGCTGTAATCCCTTATTTTGATTGTGCATCTTTGATTACAGGCTGTGGAAATCGAAAGACGGATTGAGCAAGAAACAAAGGCTGAAAAGCACATTCAGAAGCTCCTTCTACTTGGTAAAGATAAAATTGATGATCCTTTACTAGGTTAGGTTTTTGGAAAGAGATCGGACTAGATATATGAAAATGTGGAGATATCGAAATCACATTGGAAAAGGTCCAAAGAGAGGCAATATGTGTGGATGATGTTTATCATTTACGCTGCGAGAAGATAGTTGGGTTTATGTTGAACATGACTCTGAGGCTACTCTCTTATTGTATACCTGCCATGACTTTTAAATAGTGTATATGGAGCATTTGGTATGTTAAACTTGTTGTTTAGATTCCATGCATAAGTTTACTATTGATCAGGATGATGAGAAAATGGGCGTTTTGATGGGTCTCTGGATATTTGACAAAGTTGCAGTTCAAGAAAATTGTATTTGGAAAAATGTGGTATTACCCTAGTCAACCTATATTTCAACACCCCCTCTTACGTGCAAGTCGATTAGGAATGACAAATGCAACTTGATGAATGGGGGGACTTATTGAAATTAACCGGGGTGCAACCTGGCTCCGAACCATGTTATAAAGTTTAACCCAAAAACTTAAGTAGATAAGCGTAGGGAGACTACATGTATATAAAAAGCATATAAAACCCGCGGTCAAGGGATGTGGAATATTTCAACATCACCTATTTAAAATGAGAGGAGAGAATATTGTTCAAGGTGTTTTCGGTGTGGAATAATGATAGGAAAATATTCCATTATTAAAAGGTGGTTAGAGGACTTACAAATTGATCCTCACAGCCATCCCACTTAATGAGGAAAATACTCTGTTATCATAAAGTATTTATCTTGTTAATCTTTTCCAGTTTCATTAGATTACTTTTGCCTACAAAACACTGGGAGTAGACCTCATTTAGAGACTTTTGCTTTGTTGAAGTATTAACGACGCTAGGTTGCTTTGATTGAGCTCACTGATTATGAGAACTCAGAAAACTGAGGCTCATTGTCATGTCCTTTTACTAACTCATTAGAAGATGCTAAGTGGAAAACATGATGCTATAGGCACAAGCAACCCTGCCTTTGATTTGGCTGGATGCTCTATGCTAGCTAATTGTTCAGGGAACTAATGCGCTTTTGTCCCTTGAAGTGTGAAGTTTCTTGTCCTAAATGAGCTAAAATTTGTCAAATCAATGATTTTTACCTCTCTCATCTTCATAAACTTATAGCGATGCAATGCTTCTTCCACTTGTATCAATTATCTTGGATGCAATCTTTTTGGCTAACTCGAATTTTTTCATATTTTTGTGTAAAGGTGCTGGAGAATCAGGGAAGTCTACCATTTTCAAGCAGGTATGCATTATGTTAGTCTCTTAGGTCTTCACCACAATAAAAATTGGACTACAATGTCCAGTGAAAGTCCTAAAATTGGATTCTTACTGTGCATTATCCTGTGCAGATAAAACTTCTGTTCCAAACTGGCTTTGATGAGGCTGAACTAAAGAGTTATGTCCCAGTTATACATGCAAATGTCTATCAGACCATAAAAGTATGCAATACTTGAAAGGGTGTGTTGGTTAGTTTCCGTTTGCATAATGCACCTTAGATTCGTATAAGGTGTAATTCCTGCACTAAGAATCATGTAACAAGCCATATCCTTTGTTTTAAAGACATGTGAATATGTATGAACAGATACTGTATGATGGGTCGAAGGAATTGGCTCAAAATGATGGAGATTCGTCAAAGTACGTCATAGCCAATGAAAACAAGGTTTTGAAGCTTGACCTTTTCTAGTGTCTATGAAATTTTTTTTTAGTTCATTATTGAAGCATTATATTTGTAGACAATAACTAAATAGAATCTACCAGATGATTTAAAAACTAAACTGGCTTTTCTGCTAAATCTACCAAAAGTAAACTTTATTTTTGCACAGGAAATTGGAGAAAAATTGTCAGAAATTGGAGGCAGGCTGGATTATCCACGCCTCACTAAAGAGCTTGCTAAGGAGATCGAAAGTTTGTGGAAAGATGATGCAATTCAGGTTGTTATTTCCTATAGTTGAAATGAAATGATCGTATTGCTTCAAAAGCAATGACTTTCCTTCTCAATTCAGCATTGACAATTTGCTGTATGAAGCATTCTGATCATTTCTTTTCTTACCTCCTATGCTTTAGGAAACTTTCGCCTGTGGTTATAGGTTCCAAGTTCCTGACTGTGCTCAGTATTTTATGGAGAACCTGCAAAGATTTTCTGATGTCAATTATGTCCCAACGAAGGTATCTGATGTTCATCATGCTCTCTATATTTTCATGCTGTCATTGTAGAAAGAATGAAGATATGATCCTCATAATTTGTATTGAGTTGATAGACAATCCATTATTTTTTGTGCAATTGAAGTTGCCATAACTCTGTAACACTCTAAGACAGATCTTCTACGATTGCAGCACATCAATGTGAGTTGGTTGACTATCACAAACAAACTTAAAAGGTTGAAACAAGTGGCTCTTTTAGTAAAGTGGTTCCAGCAAGCACATGATTAGGATAAAAAAGTTCTCCCGTCATCTGCGTCTGAGGTTTCACTTGCTGTTTTGGGTAGAGGCCCTGTGATGTTTCCATAGTTCTGTTGAAGCATTGTGGTTGATTTTGGGCTGAGCAATACAAAGAAATGAACCATGAGAAAGGCAGATCACTAGATCTAGGAGTTACCTTGCTATGATGCTTTATGTTATTTCTCTCTCTGCACCGTGTGTCAATTATGCTAGATGTTTTCTCCACTTGTTAGGGTCACTTTGCTTCAGGGGTTCCTCCTGTTCCTGGATAATGCCATGTTACTGTTAGTTTGATTGCTTCCGTATTAATACAATGCATTATTCTTTAATCTAGTTCTTGGTGGTGCTTCTTTACTGTCTCCTGAGGTACTTTGATTTTGCAGGATGATGTTCTCTATGCCAGAATACGCACTACTGGTGTTGTAGAGATCCAGTTCAGGTGAATATTTTGCTGCTTAGATACTGGGTCTGGCAACCTTTTATTCTCGCTCTTTTTGTGACGTTTTATTCTAATGTCCAAAAATGTCAATGCAACTGTTCCTAGAGTCGTTGCTATTCCACTCAACAATCTAACACAAAAGAAGCCATTCCTGCTTCAACGGAAGCAGTCGGTTTGAGACAATTTTATGTCTGATGTTGAAAAGTACTCAATGGCAGACAGGCACTTTTCTGGCACGACCTCTTTCCGAAAATAATTGCATGATTTCTTAGTGTACTTGTCTTTTGAGGAGACTCTGGTTTGTAGTATTCTAGTCTTTAATACATGTGTCAGCAGTCCACTTTAAGATTTTCAGCTGCAATATGTCCTATAATATCATTTCTATGTTCATGCCCTCTATCCTTGTATCTAAAGAAAAACTTGCAGGATACTTGTCTACAGATTAGCATATATTATATGACTAGTAACATTAATCGACAGATGTTTATGTTTACATAGGAGTGAAATTTTATGCCACCATGACACCATCCATTGGAAAGATTATAAACTTTTATATTTTATGGGTGGAGCATATCAGATTTGCACAAATGCATTGATATGGTTTGAACATGACTTTTGCAGTCCTGTTGGGGAAAATAAAAGAAGTGGTGAAGTATATAGACTCTTTGATGTTGGAGGCCAAAGAAACGAGAGAAGAAAATGGATCCATTTATTTGAGGGTGTTTCAGCTGTAATCTTCTGTGCTGCCATCAGTGAGTAAGCATCTTGCCTAACGGTGTCCCCGCATCTTGAGCCTTTACATTGGCAGACTATAGCTTTGACCTTTTCTTGCTCACGACATCTTAACTGTCCTGTTTCGATTCCTGATCTGATAGCCATAGTGCGTAAATGTATTGGCTGCCTTCTGAGATGGTTCTTCCCTTTTTGCTAGGTCCTGAAATTATTGCATTTGCTTTCTAAAACTCGCCACTTGTCTGTATCTATCTGGAATATAATCAAAACTAGAGATGGTGCACAATTCTGTTATAGGAATGTGGATGATTTATTGTTGCCTTTGTTTGGCACTGAATCACGGGACCTGTGCATTTCTTTTCTATTTGTTCTATCAATTCCTTTGACAACCCTATAATTAAGTGTATGATTGAGACAACAAACTTATACCTGAATTCAAAACTACATTGCAATGTTCAGGTACGATCAGACACTCTTTGAGGATGAAAACAGGAACCGGATGATGGAGACCAAGGAACTTTTTGACTGGGTGTTGAAGCAACCTTGTTTTGAGGTCCCGTCTCTATGCATGATCACATGATATCATCTCACAGAAAATTTCTTTCTAGCAGTATCCTTCTTTTTTCTGTTTAATTGTTTGTTCTTTTTCTCAGGATCAGTTCTTATGCCTAATAAATGGTTAATGTTGTATGTGCTTATGCTAGCTTCTTTATTTGCCTGCAGAAAACATCTTTCATGTTGTTCCTAAACAAGTTTGATATATTTGAGAAAAAAGTTCTCAAGGTAATAGCTGATATGGCCTTAGCAAGTAATCTTGTTGTCGAAAACCATTTCCTTTCATTTTTAGTTGTCTATATTGTGCAGGTTCCTTTAAATGTTTGCGAGTGGTTTAAAGATTACGAGCCAGTTTCAACCGGGAAACAAGAGATCGAACATGCTTATGAGTAAGCCTTTATGGTTTTTTTGTTATATCAGATCGGACGTGAGTGATAGAAACTAGACTCTCATGCTTGAATGGGAAGTTATGCTAGGATGAACCATTGAAATCCATGGCAACCGTGGATGAGGGAAATTGTGGCCTTTGAATATCACACGGAATGATTGGCTTCTTTCCTAGTAACCCAAAGATGTGCAGGGAAAAAAAGTACTTATTTTGTCTTGCATAATTATATCAAGCGCTCAAATAGAAGGTTTCTTTTGTTCTCACTGGGCGAGACTTTTATTAGAAGTAAAAATACTTCTGAGTATGTATAGTTGATGGGGCAGTATGAGTTTCCTGACCTGCGAAGGTCCGTCTTACTTGAATTTAACTAAATGGCATTACATGCATATCGATTAGGTGACCTAGTGGAAATATGACATTGATTCTTTCTGTATTATATTCTCTGTCTTCTGAATGGGCACCCTGGGGGCACTAATTTCACACGAGACATTAAAAGGCGTGGAACTTTATCTTCTGATATTTCAAAGCATGTTATTGTTAAACATTTCGACTCGTTGCTAATTGCTCTTCCCGATTCATTGCCTTCAGATTCGTGAAGAAAAAGTTTGAGGAGTTATATTACCAGTGCACAGCCCCCGAGCGGATGGACCGGGTCTTTAAGATCTATAGAACAACTGCACTCGATCAGAAACTCGTTAAGAAGACTTTCAAGCTCGTAGATGAGACTTTGAGAAGAAGGAATCTCCTCGAGGCAGGTCTGTTATGACAATTGAACACGGTTTGAGAAAAGGAGGATCTACAATACACTTGGAGATAAGGAGGTTTTGCATACTGCTGTCGGAGCAGGCGAGGTTCGCCACACTTCGCAGGCTCAGAATTTTTGAATTCTCAATACTTAAAATGCACGATCGATTTGAAAATATTCATTGCTTTTTTTTTGTCATTCTCTTTGATTTACCCTGGAAAAGTACTCTGGGAATCCGTTTCTACCGTCTGTATGTTTGTAAAATCATTGTTCATGTATCGCAATCTTTCGAGCTCGTTCCCTTGAGGTTTGGGGGCCTTTTTATCAGATGATTCAAGAATGCCCCGAAAGTTAAAGATAAAATAAGAGGAAGTATATCAGCAAACGTTGACTTTGCAGACCAGATAACGTTTGGAGTGAACTCTTCAATCTAGAAAAAAAAGCCGGAGCTTCGAATCAGAATGCTGAGCGCTAATGCTTGACTTGGGGATTGGACCAATTTCAAGTTTGATTGTTCTTTCTCAGATTGTTTTATAGATGGATTTGCTTTTGGCAAGAGGCTTTGGTTACATGTAACAGTGGTCCACGTTCTCTTAAAACGCTCTTTTGTCCTTTTTTCCACGGTTGATATGAATCAGTTTTACAGGGAAATTAAGGGCCTGAATGGTAATTAGCTGGCCAAATGGTGTCTAATTTTATTCTTTTGTTTGCTGAAATTAAAAAAACAAAAAACAAAAAACAAAAATCCATTTGGTATTATTTTTGTTATTGAGAATAGATTTGTAATAGAATTAAAAAGTAGAAAAAAGTTACTTTTTGATCTCGAAAAAAACTTCAGAATATAGTCCATTTTCTATTTTTTGTCTTTCCTTTTCTTCTTTTCTTTTTTCCTTTTCTTGTTCTGCTTCTTTCTTTGGCTAGTTGCCACCTTGGCCAAGTCGACAATCAACCATACGAGGGTCGGCGACACTCTATCAAGCCTCATCAGCAGAGCCTCCTTGATGTTGGGCGAGGCTCGGCCTTACTCAAATTTGAGAAGGTCGAGCTTGCTTACTTGCTGGCGAAGCTTAGCCTTGCCCAAATTTTGTGAGTTGGAGCTTGCTTAATCGCCAGGGAGGCCTCCCTTGTGGTGGCTTGGCAAGGTCGAGCCTCGCCAGTGACTGCGTGAACTCGCATGGCCAAGGCAAGGCCAAGCCTTGGCTAACCATCGAGAGGCTTGGTCAATGAGGCCAAGCCTCGTTGGGGGCAACAACCTCCGACGTGGTCGTTGACCATGGTTTGGCCGGTTGTCAGCCTGACCAAGAGTGGCAACTAGTCAAAGGAAGATGGCGAAAGAAGAAAAGGAAAAAAGAAAAAAAAGAGAAAAATATAATAAAATTATTTAAAAATATGATTCACAAAAGAATTTAAGACCTTATCAAAAAAAAAAATTATTTCGGAAATAGAAATTTTGGACAATCATCAAATATTTTCAAATGCTTTCGAAACTTGTCTGGGAATAGAATAAAAAATAATAATTTCTAAGTAGAAATTATTTTTAGGAATAGAATGATTATCAAACAAATCTTAAAGAGCTTTTATAGACGATATGTGAAAACTTTGTTTTCCCTCAATTTGTTATTGTCAAAACACCATATTATGCATTTGATTAGCTTACTTACAGTTACATGGCAATCAAAAGGTGGATAGACATGGGGTTCTCCGTTTTTGATTTATTATTGTCAAAACTTCTTTTATTTTTCTCATAAAATTAAGATTTCATTAATTTTGTCGAAAAATGAATAATTTAAAATTTTTCTTTTTTAAAAATGCACCTTTGCGTTGCTTACAAAAATAAATGTAATGAATTTTTTTAATTATCTACAATATTGTTCAGACATAAATTATTGTTAATAAGAAAAATATTTTTCGTCAGTTAATTAGTTCAAGCGATATAAGTGATCATTTTCAAAAAGACAAACGAAATCTTTGACTTTGCAAAACATTCACGGGCCAGTATTAATCTAAATTTCCACAGCCATCAACACGTAGAAACCTGCCGCGTCACATTTAGGGATTTTAGCCATCTTCCAATTTTGCTGGTGCTTGCGAATGTGATGTACAATACGCATGGTACTTGTATCGTGTATCTTCCGATGTTACCGTATGCATAGCTTTAAGTACGACAACATATCACGTACATCTGAATAGAAACATGACTTAAAAAAGTTTTGATTCGCCGATTGAAGGCTTGAGAGCTCGCCGCTGGTAAATTCAAGATTCGGAGCTTTGATGTGGCGTGGCTCCAATGATAAATATTTTATCATTTTCCAGGCAACAGGCTGGAAAGATGGAGACTTTAGACTTTACATCAATAGAAATGGAATCTTAAGTTCTCGATCGACCAATGGCCAAGACCTTTATCATGTCTCTATTATTGTTTTTTTTTTTTTTTTTTTTTCGATCCTACTCTACGCCTATTCTAACGTTCACTCTCAGACTTTTGCCCTACCTCCTTAGAGGCGTGAGAGTCGAAATCCACTCCTGAAATTAATTCGTCCCCACCCCAACCCTCCTAAGAAGGTGGAGATTCAAACCCCCCACCTTTCCTTCCATGTTGGAAGAATGGCTATTTCTACTATTGTCTTGAATGGCAAGTAAATCATTAAAAATAACACATTGAACGTGATTACAAACTGATCGATCGCAGATATAAATGACCACATGGATTCACTACAGTTATATGTACATCACCTGTTTTTGTATTGCTGGTCAATCAACAAAATTAATGATAAAAAGAAAGGGCAAAGGAGCATAACCTAAGACAGACTATTTTAGGGATGTATGTACAAACTTGGAAGGACAAAGCCCCAGTGAAAAAGGAAGCAGCCTTCAAAGTAAAAACAAATGACCACCTAATCCTGAAATATACGCGACCTGTCTACAAACTAGACTGAGAAACAAAGAATACCACTGATCTGCCTTTCCAACCAATCAATACTAATCCCCCAATTTAAGAAGCTAACCGAAACCCTATTTCACAAAAGCTTACTGATGACTCCAGATGCATTTCCTTCTCTTGAGCAAGAGATACCATCTTCACAAGAAGTGAGTAATGAAGCTGCTTCTGCCTTTTAATTTTCTTCTTTTTTCTGAGAAAATCATTATGTACAACAACAGAGGGAGGCGTGGTCATCGAGTAAGGTGACGTGCAGTTTACAACACAAGGCCATCTTTACTTTTGATTCTGGTGCGGGATGAGGAACTGTACACAAGAGTACTCAGACAAAAAGCTTGGTGGTTCAATATCTGAAGGATCTATTGCTGGAATTGCCATATCGATATCTTCAGTTGAGAATGGGATGCTGCCAAAAGTTTATAAAAAAAAAAAAGGAACACTCGTGAGTTTCGATTACAGTTGAAGGCAACAACAATTTTCTTTATTGAAACTTAATAATCACCTTGAAAAAATTATTAACCACAAAAAGGCATACTTCATTTTCCAAAGGTAAAACATACCCTTCCAAATAAACTATTGTCATCTCTAAAATCCTAGTAACATTCATGATTGGAATAAATCCATACGGTGAATGGCAGATTTTCTTGCAGGTGAGATGAGAACAGCCTCTACATAGTTGCATGTCGAACAATTGTGACTTCATATAATTACACCTTGATTTACAGACTGAAAGCTAACACTGCAACCAACTTCTAATATTTTTCACACAACCCCTATGCAAAAGGCTTATCGTATGCAATTTACCTGAGGTCATCATCCAACAAGAATGAATTTGAGGTAAGATTTTGATTGTCCCTGTTCAGGATCTCTCTCATTTGGGCAACCACCTATTGAGCACATAGCTTTTAAGATTCTCTCCCAAAAAAGACTTGGCAAACCTCAGATAGAAAGTATACTCACATCGTTTGAGACACTTTGAGTCCCATATTTATCATCCCAATACATTGTACTAATTCGATATATTTGTCTCACAGTCAATGCCTGTCCAAAATGAAGGAAGCATGGCATTAATTTGAATTTCACATTAAGTCTTCTATAAGATTCATGGAAAAGAAAATATCTCACAGCAGCAAATGAGTACAAGACCTACCGGACACAGATCCTGCATAATTTCTTCTAGAGACTTTTTCCTCTTCTGATGTATCACCTGAAACATACATTGGAGAAAATTACGATTTTTGAGTATAAATGAGAACAAAACACAACAGCTCATACCAGAAATCCAACAGCTTGTCTGATGTAATTGAGCTCATGCCAAGATGTTCCTGCATACTGTATTTTCCAGCATTTCAGACACCGAAGAAATAGTCAATTATTGTACAAAGATTTTAGCAGGCAATAATTCCATTTACCTCCTCCTTTGCATTCACTATCCATTTCTCCAGATCTGCCAGGCCAGATTTTACATACTCACCATTTGAAAAGGTGCAACATTCACGTCGCAGGAGAAGACTGAACAGAACAACCAAGGGCTCAAAATGTTATCTACGATAAGGATCCACGTACTAAAAAAAGAATGTTAAAATCCAAGGTTTACCTGTTGAAGAGTTGAATGTTGATGAAAGAGAAAACCTGAGTAACAAGCTTACGAATGAAAAAGGAGGGTACCTGAATGAACACTTCAAAGGTTGGTAATCTATTAAAAAGAAAAAAAAAGTGAAGCATTTATAAACCAAAAGGAACAGCATCTCCAAAGTCAATAATTAAAGAACATAGTAACCCAGCATTCACAAAATTGAGGCAACAGTCATTTAGTGTCTGGAGTTGAAGTTAGGTGTGCAAGCCATGAAAAGGTTTGTTGAATAGTTTGAGAAAATTGTAAATACAGAGGTTGCCATGACACATGGAAGAATCATATATAAGCTTTGGCATATCAAAATATTGGTCTGGTAGCCAGAATGCAAGTGATCAATATTTTCTCTCACGAAGGCCGAATGAGTTTTTTGGAAGTTGTGGCAAGGCTACCTTGCCTAGACACTGGCGAGGCTCAACCTCGCCAACCACCACATGGTTGGCTTTGCCAGGCCATGGCGAGGCTAACCTCGCCCAGCCATAGCAAGATCAACCTCGCTGAGGGCTGATGAGGTCGCTGGCTCTCGTCTTTGGCTGGTCACCAGCCATTGCCAAGGCCCAGTGACGGGCTAGAGGAAGAAGAAGAAGAAGAGAGGAAGAAAAGAAAAGAAAAGAATAGAAAAATCTCAAAAAATTATTAAAAAATTTTAAAAAAATTCTATATCATCAAAAAATTCGAGGGTCGTATGAAAGTCATTCTTGTTCTTTTTTATTCTAGGAATAGGCATTTTGTGCAATTACTAAACGCATTCAAATACTCAAAAACTCATCCAGGGAACAAAAATAAAAAAAAATAAAAAAAATTTGAAGAAAAATTGTTCCCAGAAACAGAAATGTTACCAACCACACTTTAAGATGCCTATGGCCTGAGCGCTTTCTTCTAGCATTTATTTTCCCTTTCATTAACAGGATTTGGTTAGCTGGTCCTCAAGGACACTCATTGAGATGTAACAAATACACTTCGTGGAGATGGAGATAAAACTCATCTCCATGTCTTTATGTAGTGTGAAATTTGGTCACTTTCTTCATTTTCAATGTCTTGAAGACACAAATTTGCTACATAGCAATATCAGAAGTGACTCCAGGGACCCAAAAAAAAAGTGAATCCCAAGCACCCATAACCAATTAGCATCCATTTTGGTACACTAAATTAAACTAGCCCATATAATGATGCCCTATCTAACTGCAAATAAACTAAATCTTCCCTACCAACCAACATAGTTTCTCTCAGTCATCAAGCCGAAAACAACACTTGCACATGTTCATTTTGCCAGTGATGCATTCAGCAACAATTCCACATACAAGATATTGAATCAACAGGCAATAATACAATAAAGGGATTCTCATACATACATGGTTTGCTCGAAGACGACTCATTAGAGAATCCAAAAACTTGATAATGCTCTCCCACTGACTACTAGGAAACTGCTGAGGAACATTGCCAGGCGATCTAGAAGATTTGCCACGTGCAATTTTTGGTGCCTTATGTATGATCATAAAGAAATAAAAATGCAAACTGTTAGAATGTCTTAATCTTTGAAACAGTTCTAATTTGCTGAAATGAAAAATACTAATAGGTGATCTAGATAATTATGTCCCAAGCTAGATAAACCACACGCATGATCCTTCAGACTGACTTTTCAGCATGTAGCAGATGCGATTTTCAACTAATTGAATATACCTATTGTTGGAAAATCTCCTATAATCTCTCCTAAATCATTTGGGATATTATGTGATATTATTTGATTTAATTTAATTTTATTATGTGATCTGATTTTTTTAGCTGTAAATTAGTTATTGATACAGATTAGGTCCTCTATCCTTTATTTTCTCACCTAATTTAGGTCCTCTATTCCTGTATATATATACCTTGTAATCACTTGATGATAATAAGAAAATACAGATTCTTTTCTACACCTATGTTAGGCTTTAGATCATTGTATAAGCTGCCTAAGAATTGGGGAAAGCATATTTAACCAAGAAACAGTGATAACACTGCAAAACTTAATTTCACTGTAGACATTTTCCATCATCTCCTCATGAGAATTACAAAATGAGCTCATTGTGAAATGTTGCACATAGACTTTTGGCAGCGGTTACTTAAATAAAAGCCCAAATACATGTCATTCTGTATTGTAATGGGAGATAAAAACCATTTATTGGTGAATTTATCTTTGAGCTCTGGTGCTCTGCAACATTTCCTTACTTCAAAAGATAATAAATCAGGGAGAATGCTGTGTAGATCAACAGCTTAAACTTAGTCAAGTATGACTAAGAATAAATGAGCTAGCATCAATGAAATAATCTAGAGGTATTTATTAGCGCATTCATCTGAAACAAACCAATTTATTTTCTCAAATTATGCTCCCTGTGCACATCAACCGTGACAAATCATGCCTGAAAATCCACCAGAGCAACTAGTCGCTACTTGTCAAACTTATATAAGAGCTATGGCAAGATTGTAAAAATAAAGGAAATTTCAAAGGGAGAGCAAGTGAGAATTACCTGAATGCACAAACCCAGGAGAGGAGACAATTCTTTCTTAATATTGTCGCGAATTAACCCAAAAATTTTCTCTACGCAAGCGGTTAATTGCTGTTTAAAAAGTATGGCAGGGTATCTTGCTTCCATATGTGAAAGACCATCCTCAAAACCAATATGCTTGAAAGGTGATTTTACGCTCTGTGAAGTAAAAACATCATAAGAAGCATTCTTGAGGCAAACTGCTATTCAAGCTATCAGTAGATTCTTTTTCTCTTCTAGGAATATTCTATGAAGCTATTAGAAAAGGGCAGGCAATAGAAAGATACAAAGACCATCAACATTAAAGTTTCTTCTAAAGAACAAAAGATTAGTCATGTGTATTTGTCAATGCAAGGAAATGGAACTAATATTGACAATATATCATCATATTGTTGTCAAGGCACTAAGTAAATAAAAAGAGTAGAGTGGAATTGAAGTGTAGAGCACCTGCATGACTCTTGCTGTCAATGCAGAAGCCCCAGAAGATCGCTGACCGGCTGCTATAAGAAAACCGGTTGTACGTAAGTTCCTCTGCAGGAGGCATAGAAGTGCTGATGTATTGGACAACCAATAAGGCAAAGTAATGTTTTCATCCCCAACCTGAAATAATTAAAAGACAAGGTTTTATTGTACTGTCAGCATACCTGATAAAAACATTACAGGCATCAGCCAATCACTGGAAAGAAAAAGTATTGAAGCATGAACTGATACAAAAAGCAAAGTTCATCCGTATCACCTTAAGAACTTCATTGATTCCTTCAATAATATAATCAAATATAGCCGTTCTCTCGGATTCAAAGGCATGCCAGTGAAGCAGACAGTTGTACATAATACAAGCAGCAACTGGTTTACCATCCTTGAAGCCTAGATCTTCTCTAATGCACCTCGAAAGAAGTTCATAGTTCTCCTGGAAAGAAGTTTGCCATTTTATATATCAGAAATGTCACAAACATCCCAGAGTTTACATTGATCTAAATGCTTTCTCTATCTGATGTAACTATTATCGGTCATGATAGTGGCTGATATTCATATAATTATAGTGACTCCTGCCAGCAAAGCAAAAAGGCAGAAAACCTGATGTCTCTCAGCAGTTAACTTGGTCCTGCGTGACTCAGACAAGCCATGTGAAAAAGGTAGAATAAGTTTGGTAGGAGTTGGAGAATCCTGCACCAAATACAAAATTGTTAAGGATGACGAAGAGTTCACATGTGATAAATCAAGTACTTAAGACTAACAAGGGAGAACAAAAAAAAATCTTACAAAAACATTCTTCTTGTCACTATTTGGAAGAGCCAGTGCAGAAGAATACTTCTGAACCATCAAAAAGAAAGATGAAAAAGGTAATCGCACCAGTACAGCAGCATATAAAATATTGCATGACTTATATATCAAAATTAGCATTACTAAATTGACCAATAATGAAAATCCAGAAATGCACACATTCTATGTGCCAGCACTTGTAATATCCACTAGTGTTTATGTTATATGCAATTACAGTGAAATCAGAGACCAGAACTTACTTCCGAATATGCCTTCACAAGACCTGCACGATTACTCTTTGGGGTTACACTTAGTGCTTTTTGTCGTAAAATGTGGTTCTCATCTTCTAAGTTTGAGAGCTTTGTCTCGAGGCTATCAAAAAAAGACCACATAGAAACAGAGAACAATAAGTTGTTAAATACTGCACCACAGGAACTAAGGATGTCAAATCTCATAATTGCAGGATAGAAGAATTCAGTATAGCAGATTATTTAAATGTAACATTGCATGCCACATCATCTTTTAGAATGAACTTATAATGAGAGACATGATCGAAAACAATTGAGATGAGAAATGCACTAAATCAAACAGACCAAAATTAGTAGCTGCTAGTCTTAAGTAATTTACCCAGGAAACTGGTTAGTGACTCGTAAACCCACAAAAACACAAGTTGGAACAACAGTCAGCATAACTTTTGATATGCACATAAGTTATGAGAAATTAAAACACACAACAACCTTTTCACATTCTCTTGCAACTGAAACCACTTCTCTTCCACTTGGCGTAACTTCCCAATTGCATCATCAGTTTCCTTTCGAGCCTTGATGAGTGCAAGCTCCAGAGCAGAGTTCTTACTTTCCAAAGTGTCTAAGGCACTCTGTCAAGAAAACATCAACATAAGTATTATAAAGAAGCTATCTCTTCCAGATAAATTACTTAGCAAAAATCAACAGCAGACCAAAAGCCAAACTAACAAAACTGAATAAGAATCCAATTGGGACACAGAGTATGCATGAATTTTACAGTTATAAGATAAATTGCTAAGTAAACAGAAAGATAACATGATTTTAGAGAAATATGAAGATCAATCCGACAAACTTGCTCATGTGCAACCCAAATAGACAGAAAACCATGACATTTTGCTAGCAGTTGGCGTAGCGCACCCATATCCCACAACTTAAAACAATAGAACAAATTCTTCAAAGAAATAGGCAAATTCACAGTGCAACAAAAATTTTACACTAGATTTCAATAGCAAGAGGCCTGATGTTACTCTACAGTAAGCAAATCTTTCAGCTAAGACATTATCCATTACCAGAGTTTAAAAGGAGTAGATAATATTTTATCCCCGATCCCATCCAGAATCACTAGAACAAAATGTTTGATTCTGAAGCCAACCAAAGTCAAGGCCAAGATAAGCAGATGACTAACCTTCAGCTGTGCATTTTCCTTCTTCAGCTCTGCAACTGAAACAAGCTCTCTTCCCAGGGCTGACTTTTCTTTCATCGACAATTCTAACTGAGTTTGAAGCACTGCATTCTTGTTACATTCATTTATTGTTGCCAACTTAGCTGCATCTAATTCAAGATTCAATGATTCTACTGTCTTCTGAAATTTTGAAATCTCCGCCAGCTTAGCTTCATCATTAGAAACCTATAGAGAAAGGGGCTGCCTCTTAGAAATATATATTCGCCCATCATGTAGAGCTTCCAAATCCACATAGCATATACAAAATCTCACAATTCTATATTTGATCACATACCCGTAAACGTTTTTCTAGATGCAAGCGCCATGTAAGATCTTCCAACTGCTTCTCTAGCTTATTCTTAGCCATGCGCAAGGCACCAGCTTCATTAGCTTCCTATGATACGAAAATTAATGTACAACAAATAATTAATTATGCTCTAACTTGAAAAGAACAAACTCCATATAAGCCTAATTAAGCTTACTTTCTTCAGCCTCCTGAGTTCTCTTATAGCAAGTTTTCGCCTCCACAGACACTGTATTGCAATGATAGAAGCCTGATGATGCTTGAAAGCTAAGCGGAACTTGTGCATTCTCCATCGAGCCTAGCAATTGGGCACCACATGTCAAGAGATTGAAGCGAACCAACATTAACAAATTCGTATTGTTTAGTAGCGACATTAAATCAGTTATGCGACACTAAAAAATGGCAAACAGAAGTGGAAAGCTAACAGATTTTTTTTTTTTTTATTGTTTTAGTATTAGTAAACAAAAAGGGAAGCAACACCTATGCATGATAGTTCTCATAACTACATATACCACCACTGTCTTCAGAATTTCACCAGTACTTTTCCTTTTCAGTACTTAAGATTTGACTTTTACTTAATAATGACCACCCCAAATCTTTAAAAACCCATGAGTATTGCTGCTTAAACGATAGTTTTATATAGGCCAGAGAGTAAAAAAAATGGAATTACAATAAACTCAAAGCACTTATTATCTCTATGAGAAAAGACATGACTATTCTCTTACTCTGGTTTGAAAACACAATTTCAGTATTTGGGAGAGACCAGATAACCAAATCAAGTAAAAAGCCAGAGGCAAAGAATGGATTATGCATATGATCCACCTTCCCAACAAAATAGTGCTTTGTTGTGGAAATGTTTTAGAGAAGCCAGACTGAACATGATAATGATTAATATGATTGGAAATTTCAGTTAGCATGTCTTAGTCGTGTTTCTAACTATTACAGAATTCATCGTCGCCTTAACCCATTATTGATTTTTGTTTAAAAAGCTAAATTAATAACTCACAACAAAAGGACTTTATATCATCTCGATAGACCAGCTAGGCATATCATGTTTTACCATATGAGATGCTAGTGCTTTGGACTTATCATGTTTTGTGATAAGTCCAAAGCACTCACATCTCCATTAACTAATTGATCTTCCAATGATTCTTCTCACAGTTTATTAACCGAACAAAAGCAATAAACCATCAAGCCTTTAAGGTAAAACCCAGACTGTTTTTTATCATAAGGAAATTAGTCGCAAATGGTAAATACAGACAGAATTGATCCAAAATGTGCATATCCAACATCCTGTTCACCTGAATCAGGATAGCAGCTCTGTGTTTCTTTCCATATAAAAACTTTTGTCGTACTGCAAAACCACGTATACTTGACTGTATGGCAATGGCAGCTGCACGCACTTTCCCATAACCAGACCGTATCAGCCAGCCCCTCAAATACTTTTGCATAATAATAGCAGCCATTGTCTTCTGCTTCACTTCATAGAGTGTCCGGGCAAGGCATCCTAAGAAATAAATAAAAAAATATACATGAGCAAGAAAAAATTTGCAACGGAGCATGTTCTAATCCACCCTTGAAAAGTTCTTCCATTTGAACATATTACAGAAGAAATGCAAATTGCACACTTACATTAGAGGCTCTAAGGTGGATATTGAAATAAAATCCTGACCTACAGGCAACTAGTGTCCTAAGCCAATGGATTTCCATCCATTAGCCAAAATTTCACAGGAAAAACCTGGCAAGATAAAGTACCTCTACAGTATGCTTGAAGAACATAAGCAGCACCCCTGATAGATACAAAATCCCTCCTTGCGATAAATGTATGAAAACGATGTTGGATGCATTTTGCAGCACTATCCAGAACCTCAGCTCGCCGCGAGTCTAAACTACCAATTTGACCAGCCCTAAGAAACACTTTGGTCTTCCCAAGCTGCAGCAACATTTATAAGGCAGGGTAAAGACACTGACTTTGATGGAATATACGTCATCCTACAAGATTTACACCAGCCACTCTAAAATCAGTAACAGCTCTGTTATGAATGCAAAAGAAATATACCTGAAAGTTTTCAAGCTTCAATTTCTGCAGGATTTTTTCAGTGATCATCTTTTCATCATAACTGCATTGCATAAAAATGATGACACTGCAAGTCATTATGCCTTGTTCCGTTTTGAGTGTAAGCTCTGGTGCCGTTTACTTGTACATTTTGGCTAAGCTTTAATACTATTTCCGTTCACCAAAAAAAAAAAAATGATGACACTGCAAGCATATACTAAAAGACACAGAAAGCAGGATCAAATGCTCAATAAAAAATTAGGCACAAGCAGACCTTCCAAATAGAAGATCAGGAGCTAGCAGTCCAAAACGATCCACAAATTCTGAATAAGACCTTCGAGTTGGATAACCAGCCAAACTTATGCGAACTGCCTCCAGAACACCCTGTTGAAAATTGTTTAAGAAATGGTGAATGGGAATGATATCATCACAACTAATGCATATTAATATAGCAACCATAAGATTGGGGAGATTAGCCATTCATAAGAAACCACAGCCAAAATCTTCATTATGACAATTCAAACTACGAGACAGCAACCATAAGATATGGGAGATTAACCAACACAATCACGTCGAGACGTAATAATGACCAGATGGAGTTGACTAGCATCTGTACAATGTGTAAAGCATGTCTAGCATGCAAGAAGTAGTCCCTTCTCTAATGGGCATTGAGTTAATATAAAGGAGAAAAAAAAGACTATGAAGAAGCATTAGAACTATGCCAGTAGAGTGCATATGGCAATGCAGTGCAAAATGAGAAGCACGAATAGTACTTCCCACCCGAGTTAACCAGAATGATCATTTCTAAAGACAGAACAACAAAATATCAAAGCGTAGAAGCACAATCCACTAACCCCACAGCGTAGCTGGTGCAAAACACTGAGTTTCTCAAACTTTTGCGGTTGATTTAGGGAGTTTGGCTTTACACAACGCACATAATGAGGTTCTGTTGAGTTGAGGGTTTCCATAAGTGCTTGGAGTTGTTGCTGCACCACAAGCAAAGAGTTTGGCTTAACACTCCTTTGTGTTTGTGTCATTTTTAAATGAAAGAGCTACAGTATATGAAGACATCAATTCCTGCAACAAAGAGTTTGATACCCAAGAAGATAAAAAAAATATTTATCCAAATGGCAGTATAACAGCTTTTTAATGTGAGTGACCCATTTCTCTTTATGCTTTATTCGGGATTTTTGAGAGATGAAAATGAGAGGTGACTGTGGAATATAGGTTATAGCTCACCTTAAATCTAGAAGAAACAGAAGAAAATTTATAGGATGATCTTGACGATTCCTCAGGAAGAGCAGGGAAAAGACCAGCGACAAAGGGGCACTTGGAAGAGGACAAAAGATTGCAATGCTCCACCACGACGTAATCTCGGTTCTTATCTATGAAGGTTTCTGTTTGGTATGTTACCTGCATAAGAAACAGCAGGTACAAAAAAATATTCTAAACAAAGCCAAACAAAAATTGTAGATTCACAGTTCATCTTTGTCAAAATACATGCCTTTCCAGCATAGTGGGCAATCCTGAAATCTGTTTCCGAAAATTTGGCCTTTTCCAACCTTGGATGTGACCGAAAGTTTTGAAACAGTTTGGTTGACAAGGTTTCATGTGTTGACTTTGGGAACATACTGCACAACAAGAAAGAGAACAACATGAATTGCATGTACATCAAATCCACGTAAAAAGTTTATATAGAGGAACAACAATCTGTACCAAGCTTCATCCAACAGAGCAATAATCCCAATAGGTTTCTGCAAGATCAACAGGACCAACAATAAAATAAATATGAGAGTTTATTTGCACAAGACTTCTATAAGGAACCATTTCTCACTGACTTATGCCTTCAGATGATATTTGCTAATAAACAAGGCACCACAACTTCCACATTACATCAAATAACTAAATGTGCAAAAAGAAGACTTCAAATGCATAGTTGCAAATATGCTAGAACAGTGTCAATTAAAATTTGTTAATGTGTAAATCCTAAAATCCCCATAAAATACACATTAATTTACTTACTCATGAGCAACTCAGAAAACACCAGTGATGAGATTCTGATACATCTTGCAGACACATGAACTTAATAATACATCAAACCGCATGAGACTATTGAGATTTCCAAATTCATGATCTCATTCCAACTTGATGGATCCTATAACACAAGCGAATCAAGAATAAACAAAGGACTTTGAAACAAGTTTTCTTCAATGTCTCGAGGAAACAACATAAAAACCTCAATGGGAAAAGGGTTTGCTTTCAAAAGCAAGGAGATGCTTGATTGGTAGGGTGCCATGCCAAGGCATGTAATACACCAACATGTAATCACCATTCCAAATGCGTTACAGAATGCTATCTATCAACTGACTAAAAAGATCAATTGAAGCCGAAATGTACGTTTCATATGAGAAAGGAATGAGTTAATGGTTTTCAGAGTGCATTCCAGAGCTTCAAAGTATCCAAAATCCATGTGATGACATAAGAAACAACCTTCTCAATCAAATCCAAAACATCTTGGTTGTCTATAAATTCTATATAGCTCCAATTAATTTCTTCTTTGCTATACTCCTCCTGCTCCATCTTGAACACATGCTGAAACAAAAGGCAAAAAATTAGATAGAAGTTTCCACTAGAACTGCACAACATTTTTCTTCAAAATCCTTATCTCACCTCATTGAAGTGCTGCTGAAGCTTCTCATTTGCAAAGTTGATGCAGAATTGCTCAAAGCTGTGGATGAAATGACAACCCATGAATAACACTGAGTACCATGGGACAATGAAATTGATGCTAGGACAGGTATTGAAAGTCAATTTGTCACAGAAGTAACCAATTCAAACCAATGTTAAACGAAAGAAATATAACAACATGTGCCATGATGGATCATTTCTTTATCACCAAAAACACAAAAAAGCAGTCACCTTCATGAGATAAAAAAGCAAAACAATATTATAAATATGTCAAGTAAAACTCACATTTACACTTGGAATTAACTGAATAGAGATGGTTGAATCAGCTAAAAGGTTTCCAAATGCCGCATTTTCTCTAATCAAGAACATCAAACTTTGTTTTGCTTAAAGTGGAGCAGCAAAAGACTCATCTCATAGCTTTTCAAGCCACAACATGCTTGTACAACAAAATGAGCCAGCCCATCCTATATCAAACCAATCAAGCATAAGCACAAACAGAGATCCAACTACATCTATACTCAAAGCACAAATCCAGAGAATTCTCCTCATAAATCTGACATAGAGGAATCATGCTTCACGGTTAAATCTATCTTGGAAGAATTCATGCGTAAAATTCTCTTTGGAAGAAAGATTTCTATGTATATGATGCATATGATGGACCTGGCAGCCCTCTTAGACCCACCCAAACTCACTAGGCCCAAGGTGCAAATAAGCGAAAGGCTGGTTTCCTTCTTCAGCAAGGTAAGAAGAGAGAAAAATCAGAAGTAACAGTCATCAAGCAGTCCTCAAATAGCCAAATCAGAAGTACAAACAACAATGGATAGCCAATCAAGCAGTCACCATACACACTTAAATAGGTCTAATTAAAAAGGTCTAACTGAAAAACACTTAAAAAGCTGAAGAAACTCACCTATTACGCTCAAAGCATTCAAAGCCATATATATCCAGGACTCCAATTTGAACACGAGAGTTTGGGTCTTGACCAACAGACCTGTTAATCTTATCAACCAACCTACAGAAAATGATAAGATTCAACCATGTTCTTAAATCAAGACAATCAACACTAAAATTAAATAAAGAAGACTTTCGGGATGTAGCTTTGTCAACGAAATACCAGTCAAATAGCCGAGCATAGATTGTCTTTGCCAGTGTATCTCGACTGGCAATTGCAGCATTACAATCAAGGGCTTTCACAATGTTTCCTTCACGAGTTTGAATTATACGAGTGGATAGCGTTGCTAGCAAGAGGTTCACATCACACCTGGACAACAGTTTATCACGTTCATTCAAAGATATGCATTATACAAGCCAACTCAATGAAGAATCAAAGCCAAGCAATCTGGCATTCAACTAAAGACAAGGCAAGAAAATAATAACTATGGACTGCCGAGAAAAAGAAGGCTATGTGAGAAGATTCTAGATCACCTACATAAAAAGATTAGCAGCCATCTGCATGTGGAAGCCAGATTTCTGATCCTTTATGACAGAAGAATCATGCTCTTTGCCTGGTGAAAATTCAATATTTCCTAGATGCAGAATTCCGGCCAATGTGCGAAAAATAGCTTCCTGTGAAAAGCATAAAAGTTCCTCTAATAAGTAAGATACAAGAGCAGCGCAAAACCAAGAAAGGTATATATCCATCAGTTTTTTTATAAAAACCAGCCAACCTGATCTTCAGAACTTATGCCAACAATATCCATTGCTCTTCTCGTGTTCAAATATTCATCTGCACTGCTCACTCCTTCCAGCTCATAAGTCTTACTTTGGTTTAAGTAGTGGAACAGGCTCGGATGTCCCAACTTGTATTTTTCTGCATCCTGCACATGTTTTGACATTCCCAAAGCTACAATGCTTATAGGTTTCATTTGTGCCAGGATACGCACACACTAATGGCACATGCATCCAGCTATTCAGCAACTAGCTAAATATGGAAATATGCCGCACACAATTGATCACATCTTGCTTCAGAACTTACAAAATTTCTTAACGTGAATGATGAACCATTTTCCAGAACAAATTCATTGCAGAGATTTCAACAAATAGGTACATCTCAATAGGTGTATAGATCAACAAATTTAGATGCATAATGAAAGCAGAGGACTGACAGTGAGCCAACAGAGGGAGGGGGAGGGAGAAGGATGGGGGAGGGGACGTACCCTTCCAGATGCGCATAATTGATAGAAGCAGTGATAGTTCCTTTCAGGATCAGTTATTTGAACAACCCGAGAACGTTCCAAAAGATAAGTTCTAATTGCGGCACCGGATATTCTACCGTTTGCATCGAACTGGATTTCAACAAACTTGCCAAAACGACTGCAACAATAAGGTAAACAAATTACAATCTACCTATCAGATAAGCCTAATGATTTCTAGCCCAATACAAACATAGACTAATCAATGACACGACTCAATATAGAACGCTGCTCATCCTCTCAAAGACTGACTGCAAAAAATAACAGATAAAAAGCCCCAGTTGTCTACAAATATTTAGGAGGAAAAATATATCAACGTGGGAAGATTTAACCTTCTCAAAAGCATGTAGCGTGACTGTGATCTACCATTGGCCACCATTTTCCAACAACACAACTACTTGCCTATATCACTCAATATCTCTTTCCTGTACAGAGTGACCTGTTCTAACGACCAGCTTTCCCTCCATGTCTTTATCTCTAAGATTCCAAGATTACCTCACATATCAACCAATTTCCCCTGTATTTTTTTCACTGCTACTGATGTTGATATCACAAGTTGTAATGATTATCTTCCCTTTCTGGCATGTGCTACTGCTGGCAATAATGCTTCAAGTATTTTCAATGCAAGACGATAATGCAATCACCCACAATTAGAATAGAACATGCTGTCATCTTCATATGACATGAAAGTTAACTCTGTTGATAAATGCTTATCTACTGTGCATTAAATAACTCTTTGTGAGAGCAAATCTGAATTAGTTAAGATCGACTCTTATCATTGAAATGAAAACAAAAACATCAAGATTCCTATTACTAGAATATTACGATAACCGCTTCACTTTTGTTTCTCAGATTTTTCTTTTCGACATGAATTTTCAACTGTGAATCGTATAGGGAATCCCAAGTCTGTTTGGACAAAGAAATCTAAAAACTCTAGAGATAGGAACTTCTTTGAGTCATGCAAGAAAAATAAATGACCACCTGAAAGGACAACCACAAATATCACATGCCTTAACTCATACTTAAATACTTACATACTTCTAATGACAGATAACTTGCTACACAGACCTATCACATATGTCTGTATACCTATGCACCCAAAGGTAGCTGCACACAATGGCAATATGAAGTGACCGCCAGATAATTTACTGAATAACAAGTTATTGTTTGTCCACCAATTGCACATACATATTTCTTTGTTCAATAGATCTTGGATTAACAACAGTGAATAGACTTCAATGCATTTAACTTGAGACAACGCATTCACCAATTATTTTCTTTTATTTCCCTATGAGGTCCCACTGGTACTTAGTCAATGCTTTTAAGAAAAATTGATCCCAGGGTTATTATTATAATGGAATATGTCATTTCCATCAGGGAAATTCAATATGAAGACTCAATTCATAGAAAGGCATTGGGTGATCTCCAAAAATAATATAAATATATTAAGGGGCAGGTTGTCAAATTAAATCTTGCCACTTTATAGGCAAACTGGTAGAGTAAAACTACCCTGACAAGCAGCTCAAAGCTTGAAAGCAGATAAGAGCAACGTTGAAATAAAGAGAACCAGCACCCACCTAGAATTATCATTTCTGACAGTCCTCGCATTACCGAATGCCTCCAATAGTGGATTTGACTGGATGACACAGAGTCAAGTGAGCAGAATGTTCATCTCCAAAGTAGAAAGATAACTAATATCCAAAATCTTCAACAGTTATGATGAAGGGCATATATTAGTCAAATATGCAAATTTACTGTTACAGCTTTTCACTGAATGGTGACAAGCAACCCTTACTTCAAGAACTTGCTGCTCTACTGTTCGATCATCACCAGAACTAGCAGTGCGACCCCCCACATAAGTGAGGTACTGCATAATCAGTTTTGTTGTCTCGGTTTTTCCAGCCCCACTTTCCCCACTAACTAGTATAGATTGGCTCTTACCCTCATCTACCATTGCTCTGCATCAAGATGGCAAACACCTAATTAGATGGTGTTGTAAGACTAAGGAGTATACTCAATGAGACTCAATGACAAGCATCAAAAAAATTAAACACCTGTATGATGCATCAGCCACTGCAAATACATGTGGACTTAGCTGCCCAAAAGGAGCTCCCTTATACTGGTCCATCATATGCACATTGTAGAGGTGGGGAAGCTTTGTAAATGGATTGACAGCTATCAAAATGCTTCCTGTGTAAGTCTGCTCACAAAGGGAAAAAAGTCCTACTTAATAGTTTGCCGCATTTATCATACATTGACATTGTTAAGTGAATAGCTGCCTTTTCGAGCTAAGAAAATATTCAGATACCAGAATAAACAAAATGAGCCATAAGTATATGCAGATTGCCTTTCACTTGAATCACCACATGTTCAGATTCAATTAAGACCATCATCACATGGCAATTTAGATGCTGACAAATTAGTCATAGGTATAAGTCAAGTATGACAGACCCGACATTTATTCTAACAATGCAGTCGGCATTCAAGTGATGGCAACAATTAAGTCATATATAGCCATTGGAACACACAACAAACGAAAATTACAACCTTCAATCCAGAAATAGTAGTTGGAGCTTTGTCATTTATCGCTTCTTCTGAAAATATGAAAACTACACCTAACCATAATCTCCACATATGATGTTCTCACGTTTGTAAATGCTCTCAAAAAGAGAAAGTCGCCTTTCTGACAAATAGTGAAGATCCTCAACAATATCATTCTAACGTTAAAAGCACCCCAGTGAGTAATTTACCTCGGACATCTTTATCTCAAGAGACTTCAATCACTCTACAAGGAATATATCAGTAATTGCTACACAACTCCACCACTCCAAATTAACTAATCAACCAACTCATCACCACACGCATTGACCATGCAGAGCGCAATAAAACCCCACGCTAAACAGAATCCAGCACACGTCCCCATTAATCGACTCACGTATATATCATTCAGCGCGTATCTCCTCTCAAGGTTGTAAAGCACTTCGGGCTCATTCAAGTACGTCAGCTTGGTCATGTCGTCGACCCCATTGAGCTCCTCACCGTCCGCGTCCCGAGGATGCAGTTTCTCCGGCAAAGCCAAAACCTACAGAGAGGAGCTCAACACCCTCACGATCCCAACAAGCCAAAATTACAGAGACGCACACGCCAAGGGAGGGGGCCAAAGCAATCACCTTTTTACCGGCGGCGGTCAACACCCAGACCTGCTTCCCCGCCGAATCGACAACCTCCGCGGCGACCCAAGCGGAGCCCCGGTCCTCCGCCCACACCTTGGAGCCCTTCCGCAGGCTCGCCATCTTCGGCTCCTGCCAAAGATCGAAACTTTTCACCCCACCGCGAGCCGGAAAATCAAGAGGCGAAACCCTAAGGGGAGGAAACCCGCCGCGGCGCGAAGAACCCTAGAAAGCGGAGAGAACGACAAGAGACGAAGGCGCAAGAGAGAGAAATGGGGGGAGCGGACGTACAGGCATGCCTTCGGGAGGAAGGAAGGAGGGGGGAAGGGGGAGGCTTCCCGAGTTCCCGCCCTGACAACAGGTGTCGCGGCCAGAATCCGGGCGGCGAAGCGTGGAGGGATCGGCGGCGGAAGCCCACACGTCACCGCGCGCTCGCCACGACGACTCGGAGCTCGGGAGCGGGGAATTCGCGTTTTGTCTTATTCTTCTGAAGAGCGTAATTTGAAAAGCACGCAGCAGAGAGAGAGGGAAAGCTTGCGGTGGACGTTAACTTTTTCCTTCTGCTCGCGGGGAGTTGGACTGTTTGGTCGGATGGGAAAATGAGGGAAAAGGAAAGCGACGGGAGGGAATTCAAACGCTCCCCCTCTCCCCCTCCTCGCCTTTTTGAATTGAAAAATCCCAGGGCGCACCGTCTTGCTCTCTCTCCTGCGATTGATTCCTCCTGCTCGCGTTTGAAAAAGATGGCAGGGGGATGATGGCGTGGGAGGTCGAGCCCTTCGTTTTTCCCTCCGGAAATTTGAAGCTCGCTGTCGGACCTGATCGGGACGAGGGTACAGGGGTGAGCCCGGCGCTGGGACGCTCCTCCCCGCCCTTCCGTGGGGGGTAAAAGGTCGGGAATTTTGCTCGTCTTTTTTACCGTCCTTCCTTCCATGGCTAGGGCTACCGACCTTAGACCATGAGACGAGCGGAGGGGATCGACCGGGGCTGGGCCAGGGACGAATTTGAATATCCTCCCGGTTGCATTTGTGTCGTTGACAATTTTGGTGGTTTCGGGGAAGCGGTTTCTTAAATGAGGGACTGAAGTGGACATTGTGTTAAATAAGGGCTCCATGGTAGTTTTGAATGAGAACTTGAATATTTCGGTCCATGAAGGGACATTTTAGTCAAGTGCTTCTTTGAAACAAACATGGCAACTTCCAACCCTTATTTGACGTGAGGTTTACTTTAAGCCTTTATTTGACAAAAAGAGAACACTTATTTGGAATTTCCCTTATTCAAACGCCAAAAGTTGAAAAATAATTTATCATAAATGGTTTTTCTTCAAACAAACGAACCCTTAGGGCGTGTTTGATAACGTTTCTATTTCGATGAACAATTTTTGAACAGAAATAGTTTTTTCTATTTCTATTCCCGTGAACAATTTCTGAGCATAAGAACGCGCTTGATAATTACAAAAAAATTATATCTTAGGAATAGAAATGTGTTTGGTAAACTTGTATAATTTTGTTGTTTCTTTTAATTTTTCAATATTTTTATGATATTTTTCCTTTTTTTTTCTTTTTTTTTTCTTTCTTCTTTCTTCATTTTGGCCGGTCGTGACCTCGCGCCGCTTGGGTGAGGTCGAGCCTTGCCATGACCTCGCCTAGCCACCAAGGCCACTAGTGAGGCTTGGCCTTGCCTTGACTAGGCAAGCTCGGCCTTACCGGGGGCCGGTGACGCTTCGGCAAGGTCGCCGGCCATGGCCGAGGCTAGCGACTAGCCAAAAGGAAAAGAGAAGAAAAAAAGAAGAAGTGTTTCTTGAAATTGTTCCCGATAACAAGAATCAACTTTTTTCTACTTCTTGTTTATGTTTCAAATCTATTCTCGGGAACAAAAGTTTTACAAAACATGTTTTTGTTCTTTTTTTGTTTCCCGAAACAAAAGAACATAAATTTTTATTCCCGAGAACATAAACACTTTTTGCCAAACAGGGTCTTATTTTGTTGTTCGACATCACTCATATCAACATGCATATATAAAAGATGATAAACTTTGGCTTAACGTTGCTATGTCATATTTGAATTTTTTGATTTATTTGATGTGATATCTAAGCTATTCATAAATGTTCAATCAAGCCTCTGGACTTTTGGATTATTTAATTTAGTCCATCAAATTTCCATAACTAAGTAAAATCAATACTTTGATATTATTCACAAAATTTTATAATTACACTATTTTCTAAACTTTAGAATATATTTTCTTTTCAATTAATTTCTTAAATCAAACGAAAAATATGTTGTGTTTTTATTAGCTTTTTACATTTTTGGTCTTTATAAATACCACGATAGTTTTATTTAAGTATCTCTCAGCTTATGACATATGTAAAGATTAAAATTAATCTATTTTAGAGTTGTATCCAATTGATATTTTTGCTACTTAAAATTTCTAATTTACAAATTTAACTAAAATTAGTTAAATACGAAATGCAAAAACTTGCAAATTTTATATGCCTAACAATAAGGAACAAGATGATTTAGGTTAATATCTTTACAATTATCTACAAATAAATTAATATCATTATAAATGCCCTTATACAAACGCTTATTCTTGAATTAGCAGGAAGGTCAACCAGACATAACTCTGAATGAGGTTTTATTGATGCTTTAGAGACCAATAAATTAAAGTATACTAAATGGAAACTGTTGTGATATTTATAAAGACAAAAAGGTATAAGGTAATAAAGAGATTGCACTTTTTTGGTTAATTTGTGAAATTGATTGAAATGAAAATATATTTTAAAATCTGGATAATAGTACCAAATGATTTATTTGACTTTCTTATGAAAATCATGGGACTAAACTGGATAAATTGATGGTTAAGGGATTAAATTGAACATTTAGAAATAATTCAATGACCATATTGAACAAATTAATAATCCAAGGATGACATTGCAAATAGAGCAAAACTTTAAGAATTATTAGTATTTTTTTCTCGTACCACATTTATAAATTGTCAAGCTAGGTCTTACTCGATGCACGACACTTTTCGGACCCATTTGACTTAGGGTGTGTTTGGTAATTTACCAAATATTATCCGATTCTATTATTTTATTATTGGGAGTAGATTTGAAAGAAAAATCAATTTGATAATTTTTTTCTTATCGAGAACAAAAAAATCCGTTTTTTGTTATTGGAACTAAATTTGGAACAGAATCAAAAAGTAGAAAAAAATTGTCTCTTTATTCCTAGGAACAATTTCATAATCAAACCCAAACTTTTTTTTTTTCTCTTTTCTTTTCTTCTTCTCTCCTTCTCTCTTCTTCTTCTTCCCCC
This sequence comes from Eucalyptus marginata, assembly GCA_014182565.1. Taxonomy (NCBI): domain Eukaryota; kingdom Viridiplantae; phylum Streptophyta; class Magnoliopsida; order Myrtales; family Myrtaceae; genus Eucalyptus; species Eucalyptus marginata. The sequence goes on along the minus strand of CM024587.1, from coordinate 40,613,974 downwards.
AACCAATCATCGGCCACCACCACCAACCACCACGATGGGCAATGACCAACTGAGCGAGGTTTGACGAGCTCACTAGAGGCTCCCCTAGCCACCGCAAGTTTCGGCCTCGCAAGGCCGCCGGTGAGGCTCAACTATGCTCGAGTGACGTGAGGTCAACCTCACCCTAGCCTGACAAGGCCCAACCTTGTGTTGGTTGGCAAGGCTCTCCTCGCCAAATCCTTCCACCGCTTGGGTGAGGTCAAGCCTCACTAGTGGCCAGTTGAGGCTCGCTAGGCAAGGCTTTGACGAGCCCACCAAACCTCACCTGGTGACTGGCCACAAAGAAGGAGGAAGAAGAAGAGAAACAAAAAAAGAAAAAAATAATAAATGTATTAAAAAAATTAAAAGAAACAAAGAAATTTAGGAGTCCTACTAAATGTATTTTTATTTTGGAGAATAAAAATTTGAGCATTACCAAACACTCCAAATGCTCACCCTCAAATGCTCATAAATTATTCTCTACAATGAAATCAAAATAAATTATTTATGAGTGGAAATTGTTTTGGCAATAAAATAGTTATCAAATGCACACTTTTGTGGCCTTGTGGCCCTCCAAGCTCATGACCGGAATACTGTTGCACAATCACTTGCATGTTTTATTCGACAAAATAATTTCAAAATATGTGGAACTTGACGTGATGATGCTAACTATTTTCGTTAGATGGCGAGGACATAACCAATTGATAGATCATGCTATGCTCGAGAATTTTCAAAAGGATCAACGAAGGTTTATTTGTGGGTTAAGAGATCGGGCTGTGATGTCCAGATTTAAGTATTCGAGCATCTCAACTATTCCATTTGCACGAGTGATCTTAAGGACGCACTTGACTAAGTAAGCCTGGTACATTTAAGATTTCACTTCTTAGATGCTTCCAATTAGGATTTTTTTTTTTTTTATTGAACAACAAAAAGCTAGCATTTGAATGAATAACAATTGGAAATTTCACGGTTGATTCACTATATTTGTTATCATCGGAAGCCTAACTATTATTAATGGTGGACAGCAACAATTATCTCGAGTTAGAGTCCTTGACCACTATAATCTCTGTAGTAGTTGTCATTAATCGACCCTCCTCAACTTCTGTCCATGTCTAATTTGCACTTCATTTTTTCAATCTCTAACCCCATCTAGAGCTTTTGCTTATTGAATGAACGTCAATTTGTTATTTTAGGGTCAGTTTATTTAAAGGAAAACTGTTTTTAGAAATTGTTATTTGATTTTTCGGTATTTGGATGACGGAAAACTAATTAAATTACGGATTTTTTTTTTTTTACAAACTGAAAACAATGAGTTTAGCTTAGGAGAGAACGGGTTCCCCATCTGATAAAAGGGAAATCACTTTCCTTATATCACAAAACAAATGCAAACTAATAATTTTCCTTAAAAATGATTTCCATTAATATATTTTCCTACATCATAAAGTTTTCAATGAAATAAACGCACCCTTATATTAGTTTGAGAAATAAATCAGGGGTGGCTTTATTTCGGAGAAAACTTCATAATAAAATAAAACCCCCCTTTTCAGGTTAGAGAATTCATTTTCCTGATTTTAAGTATACATATATTTTTTTATTATAAATAAATTTTTCGTTGACCGATCATTTTCAGTAAATCAATTGTATGAAAGTCTAAAAAACTCATTTGTGAAAAATTCTACTCTTAAGATTTGAAAGCCGAGGGTGGAGAGTACTAGCTGTATGCAAGATGACCAGCGCATTTGGGACTTTCCTTAAAAGCGTATACTTAATGAGCGACGAGTTAGTTGCTTGCTAAATATATTTTATGAGCAAACGTCTCACTTTACAAAGCATTGAATACACATGATACGAGAAACATTAAAAGCTGCAAGCTTTCGTTGCTTGGTTTCTTGTTAAGCTCCTTCCGACAAAATCCTTTTTAAAATAAACGAAGAGAAATGATTGAGAGTCACTAAATTCCAAGAGAATCGGCTGCAATATATATTCAGATACACTTTACGTTGGGAAACTGCAATCATACTTTTTTTAAGATAAAGCCCGTATTTTTTTTTAATACCAATCATAAGCTCATAAGCTTTCATAAATTATTACTACCTCTGCAATCAGAATTTCGGGTCGGTCCGGTCATGGTTTCTGACATGAAATCTGCTTTGTTCGGTTTCTGGGCTAGTCATTATTCTAGTGAAAAAAAAAAAATGGAGCACCCTTTTTGATTTCTCTATTAAAAGCGGCTCGTACAACATAGAAATCGTGAAAGAATGGAGAACAATCTCCAATGGATTGAGCCTTGGCCCTTGTGAAAGTTGGTCTTGAAGTTTGGTAACCATGGCAAATTAGCACGAATAAAGGCGGAAAATATATTACACGAGCCGCCACGTCTCGGATTCACCAATCCCGGTAGCTTTCGGTGTTATTCTGACACTTTAGACGTCCTACGTCAGCAAATCAACGCGACAATCAACTTTCCATCCTCCAATGAGTCAAGATCTGGGAAAATTGTTGCCATTCGACGCCACATGTGGCTTCCACGCGCCACCAGCCTTCTCTACAAGTGAAGTACATGCGCTGCGCGCCTCTCATGTGATCCGCCGCTCCCGCTAACCTAACCTAGTGACATCATTCGCCACGTTTCAGCCACATTATTGACATTTGTTTGCCATGTCAGCATTTGACTGTGACTATTGATTGCGCTGATTGATTGTTGATCGTATGCTGACTTTTGTTGACCAGATTGTTTGCCTACCTTTTCGATCGGTTCGACCGGTTTCAGATCGGTTTATGATGTTCTTCGGCCGAATTTTGAGGTATTTTGACATCATGAATATGTTTTTGGCCTTACTTTCTCCATATCAACCCCGTAAGTATTGGATTTTGCTGAACTTATTATAACATTTGCTGGGTTTATACTATTATATTGCATATTATGGAAAAATTGAAAGTTTCAATACCCATTAGAGCATTTCAATTTCAATTATATTTTATGAGTTCAAGAAATATCCAATTTTTTTGGGAGCACGTGGACTCTAGCATGAAGTCATTGGTGTTATTCACGCACCTACTCAAATTACTGGTAAAACTAAGGAGAAATTTAATGAATGCTTGGAGGATTGGGATGACAGAATCATTAGATTCTTAAGTGGTTTTGAAATAATTTAATTTGTTCATCTTAATACAATAAAGGAAACATGAGATTTGCTTGCTAGTTGATATTCCGCTTTAGATATTGCCTATTAGTATCAATTGTTAGAAATTTGTATCACATGCATAAGGAGACAAGTCAATCTATCAATGATTTTTTATTCTGCATGCATGCTATTCGGAATCAACTAGCATTATTCGAACCACAATGGGATGCGGATTCTTATGCTTGCAAGTTTGCCGTGTATATGTGATTGCATGCGTGTTATGCAATTTTTTATGGTTATGAATGATGAATTAAACTTGTGTGAGCTTTACTTCTACATCGAGATCCATTACCTGTCTTGAGGTAGTTGTCTCAAAGTTGTGGACTAAGGAGACTTGAATTGCTACCTGGAAGGCGCAACGCTCTTTGTCGCACCTACAAGCATGGTGCTTGCAACTCATGGTTCTTTATCCTCACGTAGACAGCACTATTGTGCAATTGTCATTGATTTGGTCATCTTGCATTCAATTGTTATCAACGACAACCCAAGCAACCTATAGGGCCAAATAATCGATTTTGGTACAGATACATTTGAACTAGCACGTAAATCCATTGTTGCTATCATTGTTCATTGCTTTCTTTGAGAATTTGGTACTCTCGCTCCTAGCACTTCTACTATGTTAGTCACTCCGAAACTCTAATTCATGGTTCTTTGATTCTACCTACTTTAATCACATGACTTCCATTTTCAATTTATTTAAGTCAAAATCATTTTCTTCACTAATACCTACTATTGATACAACTAATAACTCATAAACGATAGTCATACATGGAACATTTCAACATCTATAATGTCCTTACCTCACACCTTTTCAGTTCTTAGACTCTTTTTAAAGTTGATATTTATGGGACAATTATGTGAACTTGATTTTGACATTTATTTCTCTTCAAATGGTCACTGTGTTCAAGATCCATAGATGGGACAAACAATTTGGACAGGCTGTAAAGTTGGATGTCTATTTGAGCTTGCTTCCTTACAGCTTCCAAACTCTTTCACTAGTTGTGCTATCATAATTTCATTTGAAACTTGGCATTCTTGCTTGGATTATGCTTCTTTCTCTAGATTAGGTTCTTTGATTTCTTGGGGTCATCTAGATTCTATTGACAATAAACATTTTAATTGCTTATCTTGTAAGTTCGGAAAACATCATGCTTAACCATTTGATTTTAGTGACTCTTATATGTATGCTCCCTTTGAACTTATTTTCTCCGATATATGAAAGTCATCCCCTACTCCAACTATGGAAGGATCTTGTTATTTTTGTGATTTTTGTTGATGATCATTCCCGTTATATATGATTTTATTTCATGAAGAATCGATCTAATAATGAAGTTTTGAAATTTCTATATTTGTCGATGAATTGTACAAGAGCCTATTTATAGGCTTTACAAGATAGCTATCTATAGTAACATAAATATTGCAATAAAAATTACAATCAATCAGGCTAACGAAATTATGATATAAGAGACACATAGAATCAATAATATATTTGTCATACATAAACTGATATTGTGACTTAATTGTGTTTGCTCGAGAGCATAGTCAACTAAATATAACATAGCAATAATCCTTCTGCAACATTTGCAAATACTAGTATTGGAACCGTATGGTACATAGGTGTTGTGTCATCCTATGTAACGTTTTGTATCAACACGAGTATGTGAGACTTTAAAAGGTGAACTTGTACAACAGCAACAGATACGTACATTAAGTACAATCATATTGAAGATGCCCAAGACAACTTCAATTTTGTGCAAGTATCTCTCCCCCACCCCCCCCACTCTTCCCCTTTTCCTTCCTTTCGAATTTGATATGTATCCATGTCTTAAATCTCAACCTCGCACGTGCCAATTCAGACATGTCGAGGGTCAACTTCCACAACTTTTCTCCTCGCAGGCCTTGCCCCAAAGAGAGAATTTATACAAACATACAAAGATATTATATCTCTACTTATATTTGTTTATATGTGATAAATATGTAGATTTACGATGTCATTATGCCCTTAACTTCTCCTTCATAATCTCTTCTAACTTACCAAACCTTCTATCCAGAAACTCCAACTTCTGGTTCATCAACACACGCATGTTTGGTGGATACAAAGGATGAGAATAGGGTGGCTTGGGAGATAATGGGGTCGACACCTCCAAGGCTTGCCAAACATCTCCAAATGCATAACATATTTGTCCACTAAATCTTCTAATTTCTTCCTCGAATCTATGTTTTCCCTCATGAGGTCACCCAGCACTATGAGGTTGTAGGACAACACAGTCCACTCGTTGAAAAAGCCCAGAGGATTGTTCAGGTGCAGCAACCTCCCGTTTTGCTCCAACTGAGGGCACGTGCCAATTTTCTCCTTGAGGTTCTCTAGTTGTTGCTTGCTCATAATTGATCTTTTACCTGGCAAAGTACAAGAAGAGAGGATCATAATCTTTATGTGAGGCGATAGTGAGACGGTGAATCACAATGCACTGTAAAGATTTCAGAAATGGTACCCTTTTGTCGCATTCTCTTTCTCTCTGGTGGTTGCCTTACTCAGATCGTCAATACAAGGCATTCTTATAAATGAGATGAGTAATTATCACTCGATCAAGATTTAGGTGGACATATTAATTAATCACTTGGATGAATCATATGAACGAGGGTCAGCAATTTAGTATGGCCATATGATATAGATGCATCGATCTATCCCTGTCTTTAGATTTAAATGGTTTGGTGTCTTTCATTGTCTTTAATGTATATCTGTCTTTAGATTTAAATGGTTTGGTGTCTTTCATTGTCTTTAATGTATATCTATTTCGACCGAAAAAAAAGGTGTATTTGTGACTTTTAGTACATGTAGCTATATCTTTGCGAGATGTGAATTTATAGGCTTGAAAAGAACACTGCATCATCATCTTAAAAAGGCTGAAGTACCAGAAGAAGCCCATGATCAATGTAGCTCGACCCATCACATCCGACCCATCACATCAGTACATAACGTTTTGATTTTTTTCAACGAAGAGAAATAGATTTTTATTTAAATAAGTTTTAAAAAAATACCGTTTAATAACCACACAAAATTTCATTCTAAAAATAGAAATTTGTTTGATAATCACTTTGTCAGGGGGAGTTTTCGATAAGTTAAACTTACAGTTCTTTTCATATGATTAATAACTTTCCATGACAAATATAGGTAGTCAATAGTTAGAAATTTCTCTATGGGAGTAGTAAGGATCCGTTTGGCAATGTTTCAATTTCTTTGTTTTTTTTTTTTTGTTCTCAAGAATAAAATAAAAATATAAATCCATTTAATAACGTCAACTAATTTTTCTATTCCCTGGAATAGAAAAGTGACCAGGAGAATGAATTTGGAACCGAAATAAGAAGTACAAAAAGTAACTTATTGTTCTAGAGAATAATTTTTACAAAATAAGTTATTTTTTTCTTTTCTTCTTTCTTGTTGCTCGCCACCCCCATCGGCTGTTGCCGCTGCCTATTGGCGGTCGGCGGCATTAAGTAAGGAAGAATAAGAAAAGAAAAAAAGAAAAGAAAAAGCTTAAAAAATTATTAACAATTATTGAAAAATTAAAAGAAATTTTACATTAATAAGAAAATTGTGGATCGTACTAAACACATTCCTATTTTTTTTTAATTGCAAGAATAAACATTTTGTATAGTTACCAAATGCGTTCTTTTATTCAAAAATTATTTTAGGGAATAAAATTAGAAAATATATTTCTGAAAAAAAACTATTCTTCAGACTAGAAGTTTTACCAAACGGATCCTAAACTCCAATACTTATTGGTCATTAGTAATTTCTTCTTTGTGGTTAGTAACTTTTTACATTGGAAAAAAATGAGAATTGATGAAGAAACACCTTGAGCCTCCGGATTTATTAGCATACACGAATGATGAGCCAATTCAACCACATGGTTGAGTAGTACATAGCCACGTGAATCACATTAATTCACTTTAGTGATGCGTGGGTCATCATGTGAATTGATTGAACAGTTTCAATAAATTCACGACACGTTCAATAGATTGAATTATTGACGTTTGACAACCACGATGTTAAAAGGTGAAGTTCTGCTCATGATTATTATTATGATATGAACAGGTTGACTCGATAACGAGCATATCGATTGGATTAGTTCCAAGGGAAAATGATATAGTTGATTTATAAATTTTAGTTTAATGTATAATGTCATTCTCAAATTTTTAATTTGTTCAATATAATCCATAAACTCCTAATAAATGTTCAATATAGTCCTTCCATTTACTTAAATGACTAAACATCATTATTTGATGACGAGCGTTATTATATATTACGTTGGATATTTAAGAATGATTAGTCAACATGTTCTTCTTTTTATCCATCTACTTTAGGAAAGGAAGCATTAACATGTCCATCGTTATTTGATGATATGGATTATTCTATCCTGATTTGAAATTAATATCTAACTTGAATAATTCACATGTTACTTTACTCTGTTATCTACCGTTCAAACTTAATGAATTGGGAGTCATGTCAGCAAAATTTGTTAGCTTGAATTAAGAGAAGGACGGCATTGAACATTTTTCATATGATCTAGGAATTAGATTGAATATTTACTAATAATTTAGGAATCACATTGAATAGTTAAAAATCCAAGAATAACATTATACATTTGACTAGAGTTTAAGAACAATTTGTGTCATTTTTCTTAATAGGACAACAAAGTATGTAGATAGTCCATTTTTATATCGATTTTCTCTCTAGCTAGGAGTGTGAACATATTTATGTGCATAACAAAGTTGTTATCTCTATCCCATATGAAAAAACCCTATCAATATTCATGGATTCAGTACTTCATTTATTTTCTTACTTAGCTCTTTTGCTGAATGACTCAATGTGTTGTATGTTTGGGATGGACCAGATCCAGAGTTTCACTTATATAAGGAAATGAAACTGGAAGAGCCATGCATGAAATTGTTTAACAAACACTTGTGAAGGCTAGCTCTGTAATACTCTCTCTCGCGCGCGCGTGCAGAGACACACGACAGTTAGTCTCCTCTATAGTTTGATTGTAGGTTCTATTGCCATTTGAAGTTCATAACATTTTGCCTCTCTTTTCTTCATCTCTTTCATGCAGATCAAACCTTGGTCAAAGAAGTGAAAAAGATCCGACAAGCATTAAAAAGCGGTGAAGAGAAGGAGCAATACGGAGAAATATCTAGCCAACATAAAGTCAAAAGTCGGCGTGTGTCCGCAGTTGGAGGAGAGCGACAGAATGCTGCACACGAACAGTCCTCTAGGCGGTTGGAGAGATTGGATGATCCTGAGTAATAACCACAATGTCTTGGGGTATATGTTAGTGAATGAAAACAAGCATCTGAAGACGAAGAACGAGGGAATCGAGAATGAGTTCAGGATGATTAATATCCCTCATGGGATGTACCTGGGTTGGCTCGGCGAGCTCGGGAATTTGCCTTATTGGCCACAGTGTCCAAGCACCATGCAGACCAGATTAGTGGAGTTCAAAGAGCAATGCTCAGCGAGGTTTTCTTGTGGTTCTGTTTCTTGTTCATAATCTGCTAGTTCAACGGTTGAACCTGAGCGGCTCGTACCGCCAAAAGCTTTTTCCATAGATTTTCTCTCTTGCCAGCAATGTATTTTTAAGGGCAAAATACATGACCTATGAACAGTTGGATTGTGGATTAGAGGAAACAAGATCAAGCAGAACACTCTTCAACACTGCTGAGGGATGAGAATCAAGGACAAGATTCAAAAGCTTAATACATAATACTGTCACAAACACACGGCGCATGGTTACGTACATTTGACGAAATGTAAATAGAGACATGATGGAAGTGCTAATCAACCATCACTGGCTCTCGATATTCTCTTTTCCTACATCGACAGGCTCACCCAGAAATTCCTTTGTTTCGGCCCTCATTGCACTGTCGATGATATCTTTCTTCGGCTTATGCATTTCCATTTCTGTCATCAACATCTCGCGAGCCGAATCCGACATGTCGTGGGTTGCTTCTAGTATTCCCCGCTCAAATTTTCCCCTCAGCTCTTGCTCTGATCTGTGCTCCTTTCTTTTCAGCTTCTTTTGGACTATGATCCTTGAAGTGCTCGCTACGGTTGTCCAACTTGGGCTTTGGAGCTTAAGATACATGTCGGCTAGGCCCTTCACCTTATTCCTGGAGATGAATTCTTCGTCAACTGCGTCAGGGCTTAATTCCACGCATCCAGGTGGATTCGGTATCCCGATTCGGTCCATGACTTGGACCAAATGGTAGCTCGGCTGGACTATATCCTCATTCCATTCGGGTGGTGTGCTATAGATCGAAAGCATGAGATCTTTGCAAGGATTGAGAGATCTCTCCTTATCAAGAGATTGGTAAATTATCCAAGTCTCTCTCCTGCTATGATTTCCATGATCCTGATCAATCCTCCTTTCAACAATTCCACTGCCACCTCTCTCGGCATCGACTTCAGGACCCAATAAAATTTTTCGCTTCCTTCTCTGATGATGTTTATGTTGCGCTTGGCGGTTCCTGGTGGGTTCTGGTTCTTCTGGAGCTCCAGATAGTGTGACCGCCACCTGTAGAATGACGTCGGCGGCCTTCTCTGTATATCCTTCTGTATTTCCTTCGGAAGAAAGTGCTGCATATTGAACACGGCAGCTCTCTGTCGCTCCTCCGTTAGGATCTGATGAGGCTTCAGCTCCGGCAACTTGTATGGCCTCGTCTCTGAGTTCTCTCCGGGTTTTCTCTCGCTTATGGCATTGCTATCGATCTTCCATCCTAGGGCATCTACGAGATCCTCGAGTATGCCTTGCATGCGTTTGACCCCAGCGGTGAAATTAGGATCATCTTGGGACAGGGGAACACATCCGATAACAGTATCTGGTTCAGATGTTCGACCATTTTCTTGACGTAATGGAGGACGGCGTTTTGATCGTCGGGCGGGCTTTAAGAGTTTAGCACCATAATTACTTCCTCGGCCGCTCACCATGGTATTGGAGCTTCTTTTCATAGCTTAGATACTCCATACTGTTTATCTCCGCTGAGTATTGCTTAATTATGGTATCTGGTGCCATTTTTCCCCTGCAATATTCTAAATCACAAAATAGCAAATGAGGATTGATTCATCGATTCTTTTTTTTTCTTTTTTTTTGTGGTTGATAATTTTCCTAGTTGATCTATACCCAAACTTTTGCCTTTACATATATTACATTCATTCAAGGTATAACACTTATATTGGTTCTAACTTTAGTTATGTTAAAAATAATTTCCATTTTGAATCTTCTTTCTTAATCCAACATTGACATTTTCTCAATTATACCATGCTCAACAGGCCAAAAATTTGCATAACCTTTCGAATTCCTAGGCTCTTCATTTGGGTTTTTTTTTTTTTTTTTTTTTTTTTGCCTTTTATGGCTTTAAATACTTATGGAAATCCATCTGGTGTCTTGACAAAATTCAGAAAACTAAATTTGGCGACCAAAATTAGGAGTGAGCAACTGGGTCAGTTCAATCCAAGAACCGAATGAAACCGACCTTACATGACAGGTTCTAAGTTAGTTTTAGGAAGAGTCGGTTTGGTTCTCTATTCCGAAAACCTACAACCAGCTTTCAACTCGCCCAGTTCCTGGTTCTTATGTAAGAACTACTAATTCAACCCCTACAACGGGCCAAGGGTCGCATCGGCTTAGAACCGGCCTTACGTACCTTATTAAAAAAAAATATTGAGACGGAACTTAGGAGAATGGAAATCACGACAGTAGACAAACAAGATTACTCAACTAAAAGATTTTACTAATCGGGCAAAAGTACACCCCAAGTACCAAAATTTGGCACGGAGGGACACTTAAGTGCCAAAACTTTGGAAATGTACACTTAAGTGCTAAAATCGGAGTAAAATGGATCACTTAAGTACCACTTCGGCCAAAATTTGCCCAAATTGCTGACGTGGCAATTTTCCAGCGAGGTGAGTATAAAACGGTGTTGTTTTGCACGGCGACGTGGCGAGAAAATGCAAAAACGACGTCGTTTTGTCTCGATGTGTAAATAATTAATATAAAAATTAATTAAATTAAATTTAAAACTAAATTTATTTAAAATATTCTAAAAAATAAAAATAAAAATTTAAAAAAAAGGGGGTGGTCGAAGGGAGGTGGTTGAGGGCTGAGCCCTCGTCCCCGCCGCCTCCCCGCCGCCGGGAAGAAGGGCCAACGGAGGGGGAGGGTCGGCGGGGTCGCCGGCCCTTGGCTAGGGTCCGCGACCCCGACCCCCCCTAGGGCCCGGCGACCTCGACCCTTGGCTAGGGCCCGCGAGCCTTCGTCGCTAGTCGGCCGGCGTCACCGGCCCCTAGCCGAGCTCGCGACCCCGGCGATGCTCCCCCACCGTCGCGGGCCCTCGCCCAAATCCGGTGAGGGCTCGCGGCCCTCACCGCCGATCGGCTGGGGCGCGACCTCGGCCGACCCTCCCCCTCGTCGCCGACCCTTCGGCGGCGGCGGGGAGGCGGCTCCCTTCGCCCCCTAATTTTAAGTTTTTAATTTTTAGAATATTTTAAATAAATTTAGTTTTAAATTAAATTTAATTAATTTTTATATTAATTATTTACACATCGAGACAAAACGACGTCGTTTTTGCACTCACCACGGGAAAATTGCAATGTCAACAATTTGGCTTTGGTTTTGGCCGGAGTGGCATTTAAGTGATCAATTTTATTCTGATTTTGGCACTTAAATGTACTTTTCCAAAGTTTTGGCACTTAAGTGTCCCTCCGTGCCAAGTTTTGGCATTCTAGATGTCCGGACCTCTACTAATCGTAATCTACAATAAAGTGTAACTGGTCTTGTTCCCGATTCGAAACTAGGATTTATGACTTATGGTAGGTTCGAGTTCGAATTTCGAAATTGACACATTTTAAAACTGAATATTCCCAACAAGAATCTCATTAGAACCAGACAATTATGTAGTTATAAATGTCCATCATTATGTGCAAATCATCGGATCTCAATCACAACCGAATTCAGGGATGACAAGTAGGACGAGAACCAACTTTCTCTATTCGCGAGCCGCGATGAGTTCATGTCGATGTATTGGCACGAGAAGCGAAACCTCGGGAGCATAAGGGCGCGTTTGGTAGTAACGCTTATGTTCTCAGAACAATTTCGATAAAAAATGATTCTTTTTATTCTTCCCGGGAATAATTTCTAAGCATTTTAAGTAGTTTGGTAATCTGTTCAAAATTTCAATTCCGGAATAGAATTGCGTGACCGTGCTCAAAATTTATACTTCAAATCATTTTCTTTTAATTTCTAAATAATTTTATATTTTTTTTCCTTTTTTTCTTTTCTTCTTTTCCTTTCTTTCTCCTATTCTTCTTCTTCAAGTGGCCGGTCGCCGGCCTCAGGATGATCGATGATTGACTAGACGAGGGTCGACGACCTCATCGGAGTGTCGTTGGCCCTCGGCGAGGCCGACCCTCTTCAGTTGAGCCTCGCCGGTAGTTGCGCGAGGCTCGTCCGAGCCATGGCTAGGCAAGGCCGACCTTGAGGTGGCCCTGGCGAGTCGAGCCCGGCCGACGGTTGGCGAGCTCGGCCTCACTAGATCTGGGTGAGGCCGCTTGCCCGGCCATGACTTGGCCGAGCCTCGCCGGTGGCTAGGCGGGCCTCGCCGTGGCTGGCGGGCCTCGCCCGGCCTCGCCAAGGCTCGCGCCCACCACCGGCAGGCTCGGCCTCACCGATTTGGTGAGGTTGAGCCTCATTGGTGGCCGGGCTTGCCTCCAGGCGAAGCTTGCTTTGGACCGGCGGCGGACGGCAACCGCGGCGGTGGCAATAGATGAAGAAGAAGAAAAGGGAAGAAGAACAAGAATAAAAAAAAAAAAAGTGAAAATATGGGCTTGATTCTAGAATTGTCTCCTGGAAACAAGAATCAACTTTTTTTTATTCTTGATTCTATTTCAAATTTACTTCCGAGAACAAAAAATTATAAATTTGTTCTTGGTTCTTGGGAATAAAAATTTTACCAAACACGATTTTGTTCCAAAACTACTTCTGGAATAAAAGAATATAAATTTTTACTATTTCGCCGATTAGCAAATAGGGCCTAAACACGCCAAGTCCAAAGGAACAGAAGCATAACGAAAAAAAGAGAGCAAGACGGGACGCTGTTTACTTAGGAGAAGAAGCCGTTTGACCAAAGAGTGGCGAGTGTGCCTTTCTTCTCCCCACCATCTACCCTTAAATAGCAAAAGGCAGTGTATGCCTTTTTTTTTTCGCGTTCGCCGAATGTGAAGGGACGTGTTGTTTTACTTAGTACACGATTATGAGAAGTTAAAAGATAATTATCGGGTTTGCTAATAATTCAGGAATTACATTAAACCAACTAAAAGTCTAGTATGAGATTGCACATTAAACCAAAATTTAGGGATAATATTGCACATTGAATCAAAATTCATATATTATAGGTGCTATAATCCCTTTTATATACTCCAATTTTTCATGTCCTCTTGTATAGATCTAATCTCTACACGGTCTAGGGATTTCTCCACGTACTTCTCATAATTACTCCACAAGATTTTATGGAAGCATCGTTCACCAAAGTTCACATGCAATGCTCAGAGCAGTCTCATGAACTTGTTCTCAACATAATCTCATCGTAGATACATGTGCTGTCTGTCGCCTAATATCTTCAGACTCTCCGAAACTCTTTGTAGGCCGAGAAGATTGTCCAAGCAACACCTCCACATTCACATAGGGAAAAAACCCGACGACGTCGCATTGTCACAACTCATGCAAGCACTAACGGCCTCTCATTATCACGACTCATGATATCTGTAATGGTAAAGTAGTTTCATTTAAAGTTGTGTCAGATTGATAATTTTGCTATTTAACTTCCCAAAATTCTGATTTAATTAAAGTTATTTAAATACGAAATGCAAAAACTTACAAATTGTATGCATTTAAACAATTGGGAATAAGATTTAGGTTAATATAAGTATGATTATCTATATATAAATCGATATTGTTTAAAATGTCCTTATAAAAACACTTCATTCTTAAAATAACAGGAAAATCAACCTGATATAATTCCGAATGAGGTTCTATTTTTATTATTTTAGAGACCATAAGTTAAAGGATGCTAAAATGAAACTATTGTGATTTTTATAAAGACAGAAAAGTTAAAAGGTGATAAAGAGATTGTATTTTTTTTTTTAATTTGGGGATGGATTATAATGCAAAGATACTTTAAAGTCTGTGCAATAGTGTGACTAGAAAAATTGTGGATTGTACCAAATGGATTGATTTGACTTATGGAAAGTTATGGGTTAGATTTGATATATTGAGAGTTAAGAGATTAAATTGAATAAATAGGAATAATTCATGGATCATATCGAATAATTAAAAATTTAAGGACGATATTGTAAATTGAGCAAAAATCGAAGAGGTAGTAGTATTATTTTCTCATACCACAGCTATAGATTTGTTAAGCTGGCTCGTACTCGACCGACAACGTTTCTCGTACCCATTTGACTCACTGGCCTTGTGGCCCGCCAAGCCCACAACTAGAAGTCCTCGCATCGAATGCGTTTTGTATGATCACTCGCATGCTCCATCCTACAAATTAATTTCAAGATACGTGGAACTTTATGTAATGATGCTAAACGTTTCTGCCAGCTTTTTTGGTTGATAATGAAGCATTTCATTCATCAAACATCAAAGGAATAATAAAGATTACGAATTTTCGAACAATAAAGGCGCAATTGATAATCATTTTGTTACAAAAATCAACTTATAGCCAAAAATAGATTTATCTAATTCTATTTCCTAGACAAGTTTTTGAACAAAAATTCGCGTTTGATAATACCATAAAATTTCTGTTCTCGAAATAGAAATTTATTTGATAAAGACACAATTTTTCCTTCTCAAGCAATGGTGGCGAATGGCAATTGGTAGATGGTAGATGGTAGGCGGGTGATGATGGGTGGATGGCCGGCTAGTAGCGAAGATGAGTAATGAGAAGAGTTTTTATTTCTCATTTTTATTCCATAAATAGAGAAGTTTTTTACTTCTCATTCCTAATTTAAACCTATTTCTGAACTAAAAATTTGTTTTAGAAACACAAAAATAAAATTGCATTTTCAAACGGTTCTTGGGAACGAAAAAATCGTTCTGCTTAGAAATGAAATTGTTATCATGCTTGCCCTAAGAGATCCCAAAGTGGTCAAAGTGGTGACAAAATCCAGTTTGAGGAAAGGGCCTTCTTTCGTTGGGCTTTAACTATCCAGTTTACCGCCAAGTTGGACTAGCGTGAGCAATGGGCTAGCTTTATAGATTTGCACCTGCAACTCCCAAGGACTCGGAGCCCGGCCCAGCACCATTTGCACAACCGATAAGCTATCGGCGATGGCTTCTCCGCTCAGATCACGTTCGGGACACAGGTCAGCTGCAGTATCCACTCCAAGTAAACCAACCCTGCCCTCAAAGCTAGGGCCTCAGGCCCTCGATCTCCTCCGTGGATGAAACTCGAACAAATTCAGCTAGACCAGCGATCGCACGCCCGGCCGAATCGCGAACAAATTCCAGCAATTGCTCCCCCCCTCCCCCTTCAAGAATCGAGCCGTCAATGTTGCACTTGAGCGAACCGATTTCTGGGGGAGACCGCCAAACAAATTGAGGGTTCTTTCCTGTTTGTCCCGTTTGTTCTTTTGAGGGTTCCATCGCTGATAATTGGTGTCCGTGGCGTTCGCTGCGTCTTATGATTGAGCTCGGGTTCGGTCTGCAGTTGTTGGAGATGAAAGCATCACGGGCCAGCCAGATATTCCGTGGTACGCCGCCGAGTACTTTTGATGAGGCTAAGCCAGTGCTGCGCTTCATATTTCTATAATTTCCTAGCGAGAGACTTAACCGATTGCCTCGAGAATTTTCTGATATTTAAAGGATCTACTAAACTTTATCTGTGGGTTTAACGATTGGGGTGTGATGTCCAGGTTTAAGTTTTCAAACATCTCGGTTACGCTGTCTTCATGAGCGATTTTAAGAGCACATTCAACTACGTGAATTCGGTACATTTGAAATTTTACTTCTTAGGTGCTCCCAATTAACATTTGATGGAATAACGATTGGAGATTTCGCGCCAATCTCTAACCCCATCTGGAGTTTTTGCTTATTAAATGAACGGCAATTTTTAAGTTTTGATTAATTTGAGATGAAAACTCGAGGGTGGAGAGTACCGATTGTATGCGACGTGGCAAGTGTATTTATAACTTTTCTTAGAAGCATCTAGCTAGTGAGTGTCCATTTGATATTTGCTCAATATATTTTATAAGAATATTACTAATTTACAAAGCCCTGAATACACATAATATAAAAAGGATAGTGTATAAAAAATTGCAAGCTTTCGTTGTTCGGTTTCTGGTTAAGCTTCACTTTTAACGAAGTCTCTCTTAAAATAAAGTACGCATTGGGAAATTCCACTAAATTGTTTTTTTACGTTCGAGTTCAAATTTTCTTTTATATGTACCATGTTCCACGTGGCGGACAATTCCACCTCCTTATCAGAAAGCTTATAAGCTATAAAAATAATTGCTACCTCCACAATAAATCAGAATTTTAGTTGGTGGGTCATTGTACAACACGGGGAATCATGAAAAATTAAAAATCAATTCCCAATGATTTGGGTCTTGGCCCCTCTGAAAGTTGGTCTTAAATATTGGTAACAATAGCAATTTCGCATAGACTAACTCATATTGTAACTTAGCTATGCTTGCCCAAGAGCATGGTCGACTAAACATAATACAACATAAGCAACTTTCGAAAATACCAGTATTGAAAACAAGCATCATCTTATCTCTTTCTAGCATCGCACGTCATGTTCGTTGTTGCATTTTCCTATATAACGTTATCTATAAACACGAATATGACAGACTTCAAAAGGTGTCATTCCACGAACTTATTTCATAGCACATCCAAATACATACGTACGTTAAGTACAATCATAGTAAAGATGCCAAGACAACTTCAATTTTGTGCTAGTACTCCAACCCCCGGCCCCCACCCCAAAAGCAAACCCCGCCCGTGCAAATTCAGACAATTCGAGGGGTCAACATCCACAACTCTTCTCCTCGCAGTCCTTGCTCCAAGGTGAAAATACATACATACGTATTAAGCCATTATATACGCATCTACACTTGTTTATATGTGATAAACACGTAGATTTATGATGTCATTATGCTGCCGACTAACCTATAAGCTTTTCTTTAGTTAAAAAGACAAAAAAAACCTATAAGCTTTTCTAGCTTATCAAACCTCTTCTCCAGAGACTCCAACTTCTCGTTTATCGCGCTCATGTTTGTTGAGTACAAAGGATGAGAATAGTGGTGGCTTGAAAAATAATGGGGTTGACACAAACAATGCTTGCCAGGCTGCTCCAGATGCTTGACATATTCGTTCACCAAACCTTCTAATTTCTTCATCGAATCTATGTTTTCCCTTATGAGATCACCCATCACATTGAGGTTGTAGGACGGAGCAATAAACGCCGGCGAGCAGTATGCCGCGTGACCGTTCAAGTGCAGCAATTTTCCATTTTGCTCCAACTGATATGGCCAAGGAATTTGCGCCTTGGTGTTCTCTAGTCGTTGCTGGCTCATGATCTTGATTTTTTTCACCTGGCAAAGTATAAGAAGAGGGTAGTATAATCTTTATGTGATGCAACAGTGATATAGCAATTCACAATGCATTGCAAAGATTAGTGAAATGCATACCGCTTCTGTGTGTGTGTGTGTAATGGTTGTCTTAATTAGATTTTCAATATAAGGTGCTCTTATATATAGAACGAGCTGTTACCACCTGATTCGGAACAAGTCATTATCGCTCAGACCCAGATTTAGGTGGACATTTTAATTGATCACTTGGCATGAATCATATGAACTAGGGTCGGCAATTTATTATGGCCGTATGAAATACGCCAAACTATTAATTGATCACTTGGCATGATTCATATGAACTAGGGTCGGCAACTAAAGTTTTAACCATGAAAAACTCCAAATTGCGACATCTGTGATAATTTTACTTCAAATTAATTTTTTGACATCCAAAAACTCCAAATTAGTACACATGTGAAAAATTTGGGATTAGACCTTAAATTTGGGATTTTTTTTTTTTTTTCTGAGATGAAAGAAAAGTGGGGCAAATTTGAGACTAAACCTAAAGTTTGGGGTATTTTATGAGACGAAAAAAATATTCGGGTAGATTTTGGGATTGGACCTAAGATTTGAGTTTTTTTTTTTTTTTTTTTTGAATTGCCCCCAAAAAGATGCCCATGATCAATGTAACCTGACCAATCCCATCAGTACATGACGTTTTGATTTTGTTGTAATTTCTTGTTGTAAAATCATTACTCACAAACCAAATATTAAAAATGACTAGAGAATGAAAAAAATAGAAATATAATGTTAGAAAATCCAATAAAAAAACTTAAATTAATGGATGTAGGGAGATCACATGTATATAAAGAGTATATAAACCCTATTGTTAAGCGGTATGCGATATTTTAACATATGGGAAGAAATTGAGGAAAAAAAGAAGAAAATTAAAACAATTCTAAGGGTGCGCATGACAACATTTTTGTTTTTCTATTTCTCTATTTTTCTGTTTTTCGGAACAGATTTGGAACAAAAATCCGTTTGGTAACGCAATTTCATTTTTCTATTTCTGGAACAGATTTCTATTCCAGAAATAGATTTGGAACAGAAATTAGAAGTTAAAATTTTTAACTTTTCTATTTCTGGAATAAAAATGAGAAATCAAACTTTTTCTTATCGTTCACTCTCGTCACCGCTCGTCGCCCACTTGCCGCCCATGGGATGCCGGACATTCGTCGCCGATTGTCGGCTGGTCGCCACTGGCCCCGGCCACCAGCTGCTGGCCGTTGACCGCCAGCCATCGAACTTCGGCTGCTCATTGCCAATCATTGGATGCCGAAGGCTCACCACCAACCACCGGATGTTTGCCCCGATCGTCCGCCACTCGCCACCGGCCGCCGATGTCGGCCGCCCACCGCCGACTCCCCATCGGCCACCCACTGCCGGCCTCCGGTCGCTGCACTCCCGATGTTGAACGTTGGACGTCAAACTCCGGACATTGGATGCTGGTTGTCAGTCCCCGGACTCCGGACTTCGGCTGCTCGTTATCGGTCACCAGACTTCGACGCCGGACATCGGACTCTGGACTTCGGCCGCTCGCCGCTAGTCACCGGACGCCGAATGCCGATCACCGGACATCGGACTCCGGCCACCGACGCCGGTCATTGCCACTCCTAGAAATAGAAATTTTATTCGGTTATCAAACTAATTTTTATTTCAGAAATAGAAATTTTGAATTATTATAAAACGCGTTTCTTCGCTCAAAAACTCATCCATGGAATAGAAATTGAGAAATCAATTTCTTGCCAGAAACTAATTTTCGTTCCAGAAATTTTGTCATGCACGCCCTAAAGGTGTGTTTGTTTTATGAAGAAGATTTTCTTGAAATGATTTTCCAAAATTTTATGCGTTTGGCACGCTGAAAGTGGATAATTAACGGAAAAAGACTTCTCGATTAAGTAACACAACCAAACTTAAAATTGAGAAATTCGATTTCTCCATCCTGAAAAGAAGAAATCATTTTCCCAAACTTCTTTTCCACGTGCATGCTCACGTAGGGCTTCAATCTACATACTATCTCTCTCTACCGGTCTTCACTACTCTTCCATACCTTCTTTTTTGGTTGGAGAACCATTTCCATGTGAAGTTTTATGAGAATTGAGAGATTAAATTTGTTAATTATTTGCATCCTCTATTATTTGGCATCCTTTTTAAAGTTATTTTGGTAATAAATATAAAATTCATACTCCATATATGAGTATATTTAGATAAATATTTCGATATCATCCTAACATCTTACATCAGGGACAAAATATAATTGTAATGCAGCAAATAGTTTTAAAAGTAAGATGTGAATATCGAAAAGCATTTTCTATCTCCTTTCAATTATACACCAAACAATCAAAACCAGTGACTTTTCTTGAAAAATGATTTTTACGACAAACAGTTTCCTTTATCGAGAAGCTTTTCACGAAACAAACACATCCTAAGTAACTTTTTCCTAAAAAATTGTAGTGGCCTGTTTGGTTAAGTTTCTTAGAAAGCATAAACATTCTACTTTCTCATTAAGATTTAAAACATAATAAAAATTTCAATAAATTACGAGGAAATTGTATATACTCATGCCAATATTTGTATATTACGAAAGTTGTGGGTGTTAAAAATCAAAGTGTGTCCCTCACAAAATTTAAATAGAATAAATAGTAAAAGTAACGCATTCAAGTAAGGGGTAATACTTTGATAAACCCTAAACTGGTACGGCAAAGTCGCCCTCGCTCGAAGGCGACGAGGACGGTCCTTGCGGCCTTCGGCAAGACCAGCAAGGGCGATCCTTGTCGACCTCAAGCATGGCTCGCCCTCACTAGAAGTTGGTGAGGTCGCCCCTTGCTGCCTCTGGCGAGGGCAAGCCTTGCACGAGGTAAGAGAGGTCGCCCTTGCTAGCTTCGAGCAAGCCTCCACCACGCTCTAAGTTGGCAAGGCCAACCCTTGCTGGTCTTCAGTTTGGTCACCCCTCATTGGTTATCATTTGCGTCCGGGGTTGTTAGCCATCACCAAGGCCAAGCAACTGTTGGAGGAAGAGGGGAAAAAAGAAAGAAATGAAA
Organism: Eucalyptus marginata; assembly: GCA_014182565.1. NCBI lineage: Eukaryota > Viridiplantae > Streptophyta > Magnoliopsida > Myrtales > Myrtaceae > Eucalyptus > Eucalyptus marginata. Next base: position 40,593,044 of record CM024587.1, on the reverse strand, counting down.
ATAAAATTAGATAAAAATTAATAAAAAATTGGAAATATCATAAAATTTAGTCCACGTTAGTATTGCCCATGTCATGTAGGATAGTCCGCGTTCACATCAGCGATTTCTTACCAAATTAGTCGGATGGATTACATTGGCAAAATGTATAAAGGTTTATAACTCAATTGACAAAATTAAAAAGGTTTGGACTGAATTGATAAAAGTACAATAAGTTTAGGATTTTTTGGATAATTTTCTCTATGGTTAGAAACTTTTTTACATTAAGAAAAATGAGAATTGATGAAGAAACACTTGGGCCTCCAAATTTATCAGCATACACGAATGATAAAGCGATTCAGCCACATGATTGAGTGGCTGTAGTGCATAGCCATGTGAATCCTATTAATTCACTTTAGTGAGGTGCGGTCCTTTCATATTCACGTACTCTGATTGAGAAATTTCAACAAATTTTCGGCACATTCAATAAATTCACTTATCGACGTTTAACAATCACGATGTGAAACGATGAAGTTATGCTTCTGATTACCATTATGATATTAACAAGTTGACTTGACAATCAGCACAACGACTTAATTAGTTTGGAACGAAAAATGACATAATTAATTTTGAACTTTGACCTAATGTACAATGTCATATTCGAATTTTTAATTCATTCAATGTGCTCCCTGAACTCTTGATAAATGCTCAATATAGTTCTATTGCTTGTTCAAAAGACAAATCATACGTTATTTGATGACGTGCATTGTTATATGTTGAGTTGGATTCTTAAAAATGATCGGTCACTATGTCCACCTGTTTATCTATTTACTTTAGAAAAGGAAAAGATTTGTGTTAATTTGTCTATACTATAGTCCAAAACATTTTCATGTTTTGCCAATGATGTGAACACCAACCATCCAACGTGTTGTGGCCGACGTAAGCGTGTACTAATTTATTATTTTTTAAATAATTTTTGTAATTTTATTTCATTTTTCATTTTTCTTTTCTTTCTTCCTCCATCGATTGCTAGGCATTAGCGATGGTTGGCCTTACTAACCTCATGTGAGGCTTGTCGTCACCAGAGGCTAGACAGGGGTGGCCTTGCTAGATATGGCAAGGGATAGCATTGCACGAGCTCGGCCCTCAGTGGCCTCAGGTGAGGCTGACCATCGTTGACCTTTGGCGAGGGTAAGCCTTGCACGAGGTCGGCAAAGTTGCCCCTCGCCCGAAGCCGATGAGGACAGTCCTTGCTAGCCTTCGGCAAGGGCGATCCTCGTCGACCTCGGGCAAGGCTCGCCCTCACTAGAAGTTGGTGAGGCTGCCCCTCGCTGGCCTCCGGCGAGGGTATGCCTTTCATGAGGCCGAGAGGTCGGCCTTACCAGCTTCAAGCAAGGCTTGACTGCGCTTGAAGTTGGCAAGGCCAACCCTTGCCAGTCTTCAGCGAGGTCACCCCTTATTGGTTGTCATTTGTGGCCAAGGTCATCGGCCGTCGCCAAGGCTCGGCAACCGTTGGAGGAAGAGGGGAAAAAGAAAGAAAAGAAAAGAAAAGAAAAGAAAAGAAAAGAAAAGAAAAGAATTAATTAAAAATCTGAAATATTATTAAATTTAGTCCAATTAGTGTTGCCCATGCCACGTAGGATGGTTGGCGTCCACGTCAGTGATTTCTTATCAAAATTAGTTGGATGGATTACATTGACAAAACGTATAAAGGTTTATGACTTAATTGACAAAATTAAAAATGTTTAGATTGAATTGGTAAAAGTACAATAAATTTAGGATTTTTTAGATAATTTTCTCAAATTTTTCTGTGTGGTTAGAAACTCTTTTACATAAAGAAAGACGAGAAATGATGAAGAAACACTTGGGCCTCCGAATTTATCAGCACACACGAATGATGTATCGATTCAACCATATGGTTGAGTGGGTGTAGTGCATAGCCATGTGAATCCTATTAATTCACTTTAGTGAGGTGCGGTCCATTCATATTCATGTGAATAGATTGAGAAGTTTCAACAAATTTTCGACACATTCAATAAATTCACTTATCGACGTTTATCAATCACGATGTGAAAAGATGAAGTTATGCTTCTGATTACCATTATGGTATTAACAAGTTGACTTGAAAACCAGCACATCGATTGAATTAGTTCGAAAGAAAAATGACATAATTAATTTTGAACTTTGACTCAATGTATAATGTCATCTTCGAATTTTTAATTTATTGAATGTACTCTCTGGATTCTCGATAAATGCTCAATTTAGTTCTTTTGCTTATTCAAAAGACAAATCATACGTTATTTGATGACGTGCATTATTAAATGTTGAGCTGGATTCTTAAAAATGATTGGTCAACTTGTCCATCTTTTTATCTATTTACTTTAGAAAAGGAAAAAATTGCATTAATTTATCTATCATTATTTGATGACGTGGATTATTATAGTGCAAAACATTTTCACATTTTGCTAATGACGTGGATGTCGATCGTCCTGGTGGCATAGCCGGGGGAAGCATGTAATAATTTATTAATTTTTAAATATTTTTTGAGATTTTTTATTAAATTTTTTGTTAATTTTGTTTCCTTTTTCTTTTCTTTCCTTTCGCCTCCATCCATCGTTAGGCATTGGCAATGGCCGGCCTTACTGGCCTCAAGCGAGGCTCGCCCTTGCCAGAGGCTAAAGAGGGGTGGCCTCACCGGATCTAGCGAGGGAGAACCTTGCATGAGGCTAGCCCTTACGAGCCTTGGGTGAGGCCGGCCCTCATTGACCTTTGGCAAGTGTGAACCTCGCACGAGGCTGCAAGATCACTCGTTGTTGGCTTTGAGGGAGGTTCGACCTCACACAAAGCTGTCGAGGTTGATCCGTGCCTAAGGTCGGCAAGGGCGATCCTCATCAGCCTTGGGCAAGGCTCACCCTCACTAGAAGCTGGTGAGGCCGCCCCTCATTGGCCTTTGGCGAGGGCGAGCCTTGAATGAGGCTAGAGAGGTCCCCTTGCAGGCTTTGAGCAAGGCTCAACTCGTCCAAAGTTGGCGAGGCCAACCCTCTGAATTGATCAGCATACACGAATGATGTATCGATTCGACCATATGGTTGAGTCAGGTCTAGTGCATAGCCATGTGAATCCCATTAATTCACCTTAGTGAGATGTAGTCCATTCACATTCATCTGAATTGATTGAGAAGTTTCAACAAATTCTCGACACACCCAATAAATTCACTTATCGATGTTTAACAATCATGATTTGAAAAAGAGTTTTGCTTTTGTTTACCATTATGATATTAATAGGTTGACTTGATAGCCAGCACAACGATTGGATTAGTTCGGAAGGAAAATGACATAAATAATTTTGAACTTTGGCCCAAAATACAATGTCATTGTCAAAATTTTAATTTATTCAATATGCTCCTTGAACTCTAGATATATGCTCATTATAGTTCTTTTGCTTGTTCAAACGACAAATCATACGTTATTTGATGATGTGCATTATTATATGTTGAGTTGGATCCTTAAAAATAACTATCAATATGTCCATCTTTTTATCTATTTACTTTGGAAAAGGAAAAAAGATTACATTAATTTATCTATCGTTATTTGATGACGTGGATTATTATAGTGCAAAACATTTTCAAGTTTTGCCAATGACATGTACGCCAATCGTCCTAGTAGCACGGCCAGCGGAAGCATGTACTAATTTATTAAATTTTGAATATTTTTTGAGATTTTTAATTGAATTTTTTTGGTAATTTTATTTCATTTTTCATTTTTCCTTTCTTCCTCCGTCCATCGCTAGGCATCGGCAATGGCTAGCCTTACTAGCCTCATGCTAGGTTCCCCCTCGCCAGAGGCTAGAGAGGGGTGGCCTTGTCGGATCTGGTGAGGGAGAGCCTTGCATGAGGCCGGCCCTCATTGGCCTTGGGTGAGGCCGGCCCTTGTTGACCTCTAGTGAGGGTGAACCTCACTCGAGGCTAGCAAGGTTGCCCCTATCTAGCTTTAAGGGCAGTTAGACCTCACCTGAAGCTGACGAGGCTGATCCTTGCTGGCCTTCGGCAAGGGTGATCCTCGTTGGCCTCAGGCAAGGCTCGCTCTCAATAGAAGCTGGTGATATAGATGCATCGATCTATCCCTGTATTAAGATTTAAATGGTTTGGTGTCTTTCATTGTCTTTAATGTATATCTGTTTCGACCCAAAAAAAAGTGTATCTGTGACTTTTAGTATATGTAGCTATATCTTTGCGAGATGTGAATTTATAGGCTTGAAAAGAACATTGCATCATCATCTTAAAAAGGCTGAAATACTGGAAGAAGCCCATGATCAATGTAGCCCGACCCATCACATCAGTACATGACGTTTTGATTTTGTTTCAAATTCAGTTGGCGACCGCCCTGTTTGTTTGTGTTTCCTTTTTTTGTTTATGAATAGATTTTCTGTTTTTTTGTTCCCGAAACAAAAAAAAAGAACGTAAACGCATTTGTTTGCGTTTTTGTTCCAAATATGTTTTTTGTTCCCTGAACAAAATTGGAACAAAACAAGAAACAAGAAAAACTTGTTTATTGTTTCTAACAATTTTTAAGAACAACTTTTATCTCTCCTCTCTTTTCTTTCTTTTTTTTTTCTTCTTTTTCTTTGGCCGGTCGCCGGCCTCGGCCATGGCGGCGACCAGCCGTCGAGGGCCGGCGACTTTGTTGCGGAGCGTCGCCAGCCCCTAGCGAGGCTCGGCCTTGTCGGTGGTCGGGCGAGCTCGGCCTTGCTGCACTAGGCGAGCCCGAGCTCGCCCAGCCAAGGCGAGGTTGAGCCTTGCGCCGGTCGGCGACGCTCGGCCTCGCCTTGGCTCGGCGAGCTTGGACTTGCCTAGATCTGGGGCCGCCGAGCTCGCCCGGCCAAGGCGAGGCCAAGCCTCGCCTAACCACGGCGAGGCTCGGCCTTGATGGGGGCCGGCGAGCCTCGCCGTGGCTAGGCGAGGCCGTCGGCCCTAGTCGGCCCGGTCACCGGCCATGGCCGAGGTCGGCAACCGGTCACAAGGAAGAAAAAAAAAGAAAAAAGAAAAAGAAAGAAAAAAATGAAAAATTAAATAAAAAAATGAAAAAATTAAAAGAAACAAAAAAAGAACACAAATTTACCAAACATGTTTTACGTTCTTTTTTATTCCAGAACAAGTTTACTAAACGCGTTCTTTTGTTCAAAAACTGTTCCTCGGAACAGAAATAGTTTTTTCTATTTCTCGCCCCTAACAAAAAAGAACAAACACAAACAAACGCACCCTAATTTATCAATATGGCATCCACGTGGTGGTACAATTATAATTTTTACATATCGCGAATCTAAAAAAAAAAAGAAAATTAAAACAAATCTAAATGGTGTATTTGTTTTATGAAAAAGATTTCCATGAGACCATTTTTCAATTTTTCATCTGTTTGGTACGCTAAAAGTGACTATTAATTAAGAAGGCTATTTGATTAAGGAACGCAATCATACTTAGAATTAAGAAAATTGATTATTTCATACTAAAAAGAATCAGTTTCCCAAACTCCCTTTCCACGTGCACGCTCACATAGATCTTCAATCTACGTGCCATCTCTCTCTATTGGTCTTCACTACTCTTCAGTATCTTATGTGAGGATGCTTATTGTGGTATCGCTCTTTGATTACTTTTTCAAACGGAAAACCATTCTCATGTGAAGTTTTATGAGCATTGAGAGATTCAGTTTGTTAATTATTTACATTTTCTATTATTTGGCATCATTTTTAAGGTTATTTTATTTTGATAAGAAAAAACATAAATTATATGTTAGTAATATCTTAGATAAGCATTCCGATCATCTTAATATCTTATATCAGCAATAAAAGACAATTGTAATGGAGCAAATAGTTTTTAAAAGTAAAATCTGGATATCAAAAACTTTTTGTCCCATTTTCAATTACACATTAAACAACCGGAAACCAAACATTTTCCTTAAAAGTGATTTTTACTAAAAACATTTTTATCAAGAAAATTTTACCAAACAAACACACCCGAGCAACTTTTCCCTGGAAAGTTGTCTTGGCCTGTTTGGTTAATTTTCTTAGAAAGCAGAAATTGACAATCTACATTTAGTCTAGATTCAAAATATTATATAAATTTCAACACATTACGAGGAAATTGTATATATATATATATATATATATATATATATATATATATATATATATATATATATATATGTGTGTGTGTGTGTCTATTTGCCTATTGCAAAAGTTGTGGGTGTTCCGAATTAAGGAAAAAAAAAAAAATCAAAGTGCGGCCATCTCAAAATCCAACTTCTGGTACAAAAAGTATTTAAGGGACTGTTCGTTTCGCGGAAAATAATTTCCGGAAAACGTTTTCCAGATTTTCCAACGTTCGTTTCACTGAAAATGAATTCATTGAAAATGTTTTCCATCAAAAAAAGTCTTCTAAGTAGAGAAAATGTTTTCCACTTTTGAAAAGTGGAAAACATTTTCTTCACTGATCTCTCTTATCTCACACTTCTACAAATCTTGACTTCCTCCTCCTCCGCTTTCTTTTTTCTTCTTTTTTTTTCATTCGAATTATTTTTTAATTTTCTTTTTCTTTTTTTTAATTCGAATTATTTTTAATTTTTAATTTTTTTTTTTTTGTTTCCCATCTTCTTCTTTTCTTGGTAGTCGATCGGACAGTGAACCTCAAGTTCGTCGATCTCAAACTTGCGCTCATTGATCTAGCGAGCCTCAAGCTTGACGCTCGCGCTCGCCAATCTGGGGAGCGGAAAATATTTTCCTTACCGAACACCAGAAAGTATTTTCCGAAACATTTTCAGGTTTTAGCCGAACACCAGAAAATATTGTCATTTTCTTGGAAAATAACTTCTGAGAAAATATTTTCTGGAAATTGCTCATTTTTCGTGAAACAAACGGACCCTAAGTATCGTAATTTCTCAATAATCAGTCAATTGACTAAACCTCTTACTTGAATGAACCTTTCGTCATATATAGGCATTTCCCTTAGTGGGTAGTTCGGTCGAGGTAGACAGGCGATGGCTCTGGGTGACGATTGGCAATACGCATTGACAAATATCCATTACTAAAGACACTTGGCATTCCGAAAATTTGGAGTGCTCTATAATTGTTCTACAATTTAAAGTGATCAGACCGATAAGAGGACCAACATACGCACGACTTTTTAGTTAGTGATAGTACCACTGTGGTTGCCGAATCAGATAAAGGTTAAGAGATGTTTAATCTATATTTAATATCGTCGGGTTGCACAACTTCTCGATGGCATGGTCTTGTCAAGTTGGTCCTGTCACTTTGTCAGGGGAGTTTTCTGATAAGTTAAACTTACAGTTCTTTTCTTATGATTAATAACTTTCCATGACAAATATATATATAGGTAGTCAATAGTCAGAAATTTCTCAACCGGAGTAGTAAGGGTTCGTTTGGCAATGTTTCAATTTTCTTTGTTTTTCTTTTTTTCATTATTTGGAGTAAAAAAGAATAGAAATCCGTTTGATAACGTCAACTAATGTTTCTGTTCTCTAGAAGAAAAGTGGCCGTAGAATGAATTTAGAATCAAAATAAAAAGCACAAACAAGTAACTTTTAGAAATAAGTTATTTTTCTTTTCTTCTTCCTTGTTGCCCGCCACCCCCCACCGGCCGTTGTCGTTGCCGGTTGGCGGTCGGTGGTCGATGGCGATAAGTAAGGAAGAATAAGAAAAGAAAAAAATCTTTAAAAATTATTAAAAATTATTTAAAAATTAAAAGAAATGCTACATTAACAAGAAAATTATGGATCATACTAAACACATTCCTATTTTTTTTTCTAATTCCGAGAATAGAAATTTTGTATAGTTACAAAACATTTTTTTTACTCAAAAATTGTTTTAGGGAATAAAAATAGAAAATATTATTTCTGAAAAGAAACTGTTCCTCGGACTAAAAGCTCTTCCAAAAGGATCCTAAACTCCGATACTTATCGGTCATTAGTAATTTCTTCTTTGTGGTTAGTAACTTTTTAATTGGAAAAAAAAATGAGAATTGATGAAGAAACACCTTGAGCCTCGGGATTTATTAGCATACACGAATGATGAACCAATTCAACCACATGGTTGAGTAGTACATAGCCACGTGAATCACATTAATTCACTTTAGTGATGCGTCGGTCATCCATATCCTATTGATTGAGCAGTTTCAATAAATTCACGACACGTTCAATAGATTCAATTATTGACGTTTGACAACCACGATGTTAAAGATGAAGTTCTGCTCATGATTACTATTATGACATGAACAGGTTGACTTGATAACGAGCATATCGATTGGATTAGTTCCAAGGGAAAATGATATAAGTGATTTATAAATTTTAGTTCAATGTATAATGTCTTCTCGAATTTTTAATTCGTTCAATGTAGTCCACAAATTCTTAATAAATGTTTGATATAATCCTTCCATTTACTCAAATGACTAAACATCATTATTTGATGACGAGCGTTATTATATATTATGTTGGATATTTAAGAATGATCAGTCAACATATTCTTCTTTTTATCCATCTACTTTAGGAAAAGAAAAAAAAGCATTAACATGTCCATTGTTATTTGATGATGTGGATTATTCTATCCCGATTTGAAATGAATATCTAACTTGGATAATTCACATGTTACTTTATTCTGTTATCTACCATTCAAACTCAATGGATTGAGAGTCATGTCAACAGATTTCGTCGGCTTGAATTAAGAGAAGGACGGTATTGAACATTTTTCATATGATCTAGGAATTAGATTGAATATTTACTAATAATTTAGGAATTACATTGAATAGTTAAAAATCCAAGAATAACATTATACATTGGATTAAAGTTTAAGAATAATTTGTGTCATTTTTCTTAATAGGACAACAAAGTATGTAGATAGTCCATTTTTATAACGATTTTCTCTCTAGCTAGGAATGTGAACATATTTATGTGCATAACAAAGTTGTTATCTCTCTCCCATATGAAAAAACCCCATCAATATTTATGGATTCAGTACTTCATTTATTTTCTTAGTTCTTTTGCTGAATGACTCAATGTGTTGTATGTTTCGGATGGACCAGATCCAGAATTTCACTTATATAAGGAAATGAAACTGGAAGAGCCATGCATGAAATTGTTTAACAAACACTTGTGAAGGCCAGCTCTGTAATACTCTCTATACACACGACAGTTAGGGTGCGTTTGGTAGAACATTTCGTTTAAAAATTATTCTGAATGTAAATAGAAAAAAGTGTTTTTTGGGGAACAATTTTTAAACAAAAAACGCGTTTGGTAAACTTGTTCCTAATAAAAAATGAACAAACACGTTTGGTAAATTTGTATTCTTTTTTGTTTCTTTTAATTTTTTAATTTTTTTCTTTCTTTTTCTTTTTTTCTTCTTTTGGCCTCGTCGCCGCCTCGGCCATGGCCGGCGACCGTCAACAAGGCCCGCGGCCTCGCCTTGGCCGGGCGAGCTCGAGCTCGCCGGGGGCCGGCGACGCTCCGGCGAGGTCGCCGGCCCTCTTTTGGCCGGTCGCGCCATGGCCGAGGCGTGGCCGGCCAAAGAAAAAGAAAAAGAAAAAAAAGAAAAAAAAGAAGAGAGAAAAAATCTATTCTTAATTTTTGTTGAAACAAGAAAAAAAGTTTTGCTGTTTCTTTGTTTGCAAAAGTGTCCCGGAAACAAAAATATGATTTGGACAAAAAACGCAACAAACGCTGTTTACGTTGCTTTTTTGTTCTCCCCTAACAAAACAACAGAAATTTTGTTTATAAACAGAAAAAGAACATTAACAAACAGCCCCTAGTCTCCTCTGTAGTTTTTTCTTTTTTTTGGGCCAGTGTCTCCTCTGTAATTTGATTGTAGGTTCTATTGCCATTTGAAGTCCATAACATTTTGCGTCTCTTTTCTTCATCTCTTTCATGCAGATCAAACCTTGGTCAAGAACTAATTTCACTGAAAGACGCGACAAGCATTAGAAAGCGGTGAAGAGAATGAGCAATACGGAGAAATATCTAGCCAACATAAAGTCAAAAGTCGGCGTGTGTCCTCAGTTGGAGGAGAGCAACAGAATGCTGCACACGAACATTCCTCTAGGCGGTTGGAGAGATTGGATGATCCTGAGTAATAACCACAATGTCTTGGGTATATGTTAGCGAATGAAAACAAGCATCTGAAGAAGAAGATCGAGGGAATCGAGAATGATCTCAGGATGATCAATATCCCTCATGGGATGTACCTGGGTTGGCTTGGCGAGCTCGGGAATTTGCCTTATTGGCCACAGTGTCCAAGCACCATGCAGACCAGATCGGTGGAGTTCAAAGAGCAATGCTCAGCGAGGTTTTCTTGTGGTTCTGTTTCTTGTTCATTCATAATCAGCTAGTTCAACGGTTAAACCTGAGCGGCTCGTACCGCCAAAAGCTTTTTCCATAGGTTTTCTCTCTTGCCAGCAATGTATTTTTAAGGGCAAAATACATGACCTATGAACAGTTGGATTGTGGATTAGAGGAAACAAGATCAAGCAGAACACTCTTCAACACCGCTGAGGGATGAGAATCAAGGACAAGATTCAAAAGCTTAATACATAATACTGTCACAAACACACGGCGTATGGTTACGTACATTTGACGAAATGTAAATAGAGACATGATGGAAGTGCTAATCAACCATCACTGGCTCTCGATATTCTCTTTTCCTACATCGACAGGCTCACCCAGAAATTCCTTTGTTTCGGCCCTCATTGCACTGTCGATGATATCTTTCTTCGGCTTATGCATTTCCATTTCTGTCATCAACATCTCGCGAGCCAAATCCGACATGTCGTGGGTTGCTTCTAGTATTCCCCGCTCAAATTTTTCCCTCAGCTCTTGCTCCGATCTCCGCTCCTTTCTTTTCAGCTTCTTTTGGACTATGATCCTTGAAGTGCCCGCTACGGTTGTCCAACTTGGGCTCTGGAGCTTAAGATACATGTCGGTTAGGCCCTTCGCCTTATTCTTGGAGATGAATTCTTCGTCAACTGCGTCAGGGCTTAATTCCACGCATCCTGCCGGATTCGGTATCCCGATCCGGTCCGCAACTTGGACCAAATGGTAGCTCGGCCGGACTATATCCTCATTCCATTCGGGCGGTGTGCTATGGATCAAAAGCATGAGATCTTGGCGAGGATTGAGAGATCTCTCCTTATCAAGAGATTGGTAAATTATCAAGGAAATTCCTTAAGTCTCTCTCCTGCTTCGATTTCCATGATCCTGACCAATCCTCCTTCGAACAATTCCGCCGCCACCTCTCTCGGCGTCGACTTCAGGACCCAGTAAAAATTTTCGCTTCCTTCTCTGATTATGTTTATGTTGTGCTTGGTGGTTCCTGGTGGGTTCTGGTTCTTCTGGAGCTCTAGATAGTGCGACCGCCACCTGTAGAATGACGTCGGCGGCCTTCTCTGGATATCCTTCTGTATTTCCTTCGGAAGAAAGTACTGCATATTGAACACGACGGCTCTCCGTCGCTCCTCCGTCACGATCTGATGAGGCTTCAGCTCCGGCGACTTGTATGGCCTCGTCTCTGAGTTCTCTCCGGGCTTTTCTTTCGCTTATGGCATTGCTATCGATCTTCCATCCTAGGCCATCTGCGAGATCCTCGAGCGTGTCTTGCACCCGTTTGACCCGAGCGGTGAAATTAGGATCATCTTGGGGACAGCGGAACGCGTCCGATAGCACTATTTGGTTCAGATGTTCGACCATCTTCTTGACGTGATAGAGGACGGCGTTTTGATCGTCGGGCGGGTGTTGAGAATTTAGCACCAAGATTACTTCCTCGGCCGCTCGGCAAAGTTCCTTCTTGCCGCGCGATTTGATTGCACTGATGAGATTGTTCGCAATGGAATCTCCGTTTGCTAATTCCCTCAGGTATTGGAGCTTCTTTTCATAGCTCAGATTCTCCATACTGTTTATTTTCTCCACCGAGTGCTGCTTAGTTTTGATATCCGGTGCCATTGTTACCCTGCAATATTCTAAATCACTAAATTAATGCAAACGAGGATTGACTGATCGCTTCAGTTTTATTTTATTTTATTGGTGCTTGATGATCTTTCTATTTGATCTATATCCAGACTTTTGCCTTTACATAAATAATATTCATTCAAGGTGCAGCACTCCTATTAGTACCAACTTTAGTTATGATAAAAATAATCTCCATTTTGAATCTTTTTCTTTCTTAAAACACCCATCATTGACATTTTCTCAATCCTACCATGCTCGCCAGGCCAAAAATTTGCATAACCTTTCCAATTCGTTGGCTCCTCATTACCCCTATTTTATCTTCTTCTTTTTTTTTTTTTTTTTATGGCTCTAGTTGTTTATGGAAATCCATCTCGTGTCCCGAGAAAATTTAGAAAAGTAAATCTGGTAGCCAAAATTAAGAGCGAACAACTAGGCCAGTTCAATCTAAGAACTGAATGAGACGGACCTTACTTGATAGGTTCTAGGTTGGTTTTGGGAAGGATTGGTCTGATTCTCTGTTTCGAAACCCTGAAAATGGCGCTTAAATTGTTTGGTTCTCAATTCTTATGTAGAACTACCAATTCGACCCTAGAACCGGCTAAGGGTCACATCGGCTTAGAACTGGTCCCATGGATCTTATTAAAAGAATAGTAACACGCAACTCGGGAGAATGGAGACCATGACTTTCAGTTTGAAGTAGAAGAACAAGGCTACTCAAGTTAAAAGATTTTACTAATCATATTCAACCACAAAGTATAACCAATCCTATTCTCGATTCAAAACCGAGACTTATAGGGTAGATTCTATGTTCCAATCTTACAACTGACACATTTTGAAGCCGATTACTCTCGACAAGAATCTCATTACAACCAGCACTATCATGAAGCCATAAAGTTTCCATCATTATTTGCAAATCATCAGATCTCAATCACAACTGAATTCAGGGATGACAAGCAGGACGAGAACCAACCTTCTTCGTTCGAGAGCCGTAATGAGTTCACGTCGATGTGTCGACGGGAGGAGCGAAACTTCAGGAGCGCAAGCGCAACAAGTCGAAAAGGAACAGAAGAAACCTAACGAGAAAAGAAGAGCAAAATGCGACGATGCTTGCGAAGGAGGAGAAGCTGTTTGACTAGAGAGAGGCGAGTAGTGCGCCCTTCTTTTCCACCATCACCTTCCATTAAATAGCAAAAGACGGTCTATGCCTTTTTTTTTCTTTCGTGATTGCGGGATGTGAAGAGGAATTACGCACGCGGCGTTTTATTTAGTCCACGATTATGGCAAGTGAAAAAGACAATTGAATTGAACACGAAAAGCGAAAAGGGAAATAACAAAAGAAAAATCTAGGGCGAGTTCTAGAGAAGTCTGGATTTCATTCGCAAAAGCTCCTTTTGGCTGTGGGGTAGTCTCTTCTTTTTGCTGTTTGGTCCTCCCCACACGTGTCTTTCCCATGTTGTCAGTTTCCTAAATTACAAAGATAACGCTAATCTGAGGTTTCTCACTTCTTTCGCGACGTTCTTCGTGTCGTGGCCGGTGGTACCGTAACTCGCGTCGGAAAAATAATATTAATGATCTTTGAGCTTATGTTCAATGTTTAATATGATTCATAAATTTTTTGACATTCTTATATAAATCTAGGGATTATATATTAAACATTTATCAATAGTTAAGAAATCATATTGAATAAAATTGCATATTGAATCATAATTCAGGAACTCTAGTAAATGAGTTGAATGTTCATGAATAATATTGTACATTAGATCGAAATTCACAGTCCATTAATGCTGTAATCCCTTTCATTACTCAGATTTTTATGTACTCTTGTAATGATCTGATCTCTACATGGTCTAAGTATTTCTCCACGTACACTTCATAATTGTTCCACGAGATTTTATGGATGCATCGTTCGCCAAAGTTCGCATGCGATGCTCGGAGCAGTCTCATGAACTTGTTCTCGACATAATCTCATCGTAGATACATGTGCTGTCGCTTGATATCTTTGGACTTCTGCAGAACTCTTTGTAGGCCGAGAAGATTGTCCGAGCAACACCTCCGCATTCACATAGGGGAAAACCCGACAATGTCACATCATCGTGAATCACGCGGGCACGTCTTTCCACATCTTCTACACTAGCATTTAAAAAAATGGATTAGACAAAAAAAGGCACCGCCCGTTTCCTTGGAGCGTAGCACATAATCATCCTCGCTCCTAAAGTGTGCATTGGTCGAATTTTCTTTCTCAATTTTTTGCGCTTATCTTACATCCGCCTTGAAATTCAGATATTCGTATTAGGTCGATTTCCCTTTTTCATGTTTTTTTTTTCTTTTTTTGTTGCATATGTCTTTAGTCGAGTAGCAAGGTGGGATACTTGAAAACCAACAAAATTGAAAAGACAATTCACATCGATGGTCCAATGAGTGTTTTTTTGCAAATTGAGGGGACCAACCCCTTCCTCTTGCGCACCCACCCGTGAGCAGCCGTGTTGGTATTCGTTCTCTCCTGCTTCGATGCGGTCGAGAGGTCGAATTCCCACATTGCTATCGTGATTTAAGTGGGGGCCCTAGCAGTGGGTTGTTGGGCCAGCTCCCCTAGAGGTATAGGTGCTGTAGGTCCTCCATCACGGAGGCTTGTGAGACCCCGAATCGGCGTAAGCCGATAAGGGCATGCTCCAACGGATCCTTGGTCGAAAAAAAAAAAACCTTCCTCATGCACTACCAAACAAAAGATTGCTGAGCTTTGATGGGTCCAACTGATTTTTCCCCGCCACACCCCTCCAAGGCCAGCTCAGATCTGGGGTCTTCTCCACGACTTTTCCTCTGTCCCCTTTCCCGTTTTCACACCATCTATTTTAGGCATTGAAGTTCCCCTTCACCAGAAACCATTATATCCCCCTTTTCTCGGACACATGCCCGTCTGCTCATCATGTGGCTGCAGGATCTTTACTTCAAATGAAAGCCTAAAATGATCAAGTCAGTCTAAAATAAAGACCTTGACCAAAAAAAAAAAAAAAGTCTAAAATAAAGACCTTAACTTGCTGGCTGATCAACTTTTTTCAATGGCCGGAACAGGATAATTTTGTACAAAGTAAAATCTAGATAAAAGATTAAAAAGAAGAAAAAGTGAAAGAGCAAAATAAAGAAAGAAGAATTCATACAGGAGGAATCGTCCATGGCTACTCACCTCCACCTCCACGCCTCTTCACTTCCCACTGGAATATACCCACATCTGGGCAGCACTTTCTTTTACCTTCATTTCTGTGCCAGTGTCATGAAGGAAAAAGAAGAAGAAAAAACTAAAAGAGAAAAAAATTCAAAAAATTCATTAAAAAATCATAAAAAATATTTGGTCAATTGTACTACATAAAATGACTGGCGTTCATATTAGTAGCTTTTGACTTAAATTGGTCTGATGAACTCAATTCGAAATTTATGATTAGATTGATTTAATTAAAAGTTTAGGATTGAATTAATATAAATGTATTAAATTTAAGAATTTTTTAATTTTCTCTTTTTATAATTGACTATCTCCCTCGTGACGAGGGCATAATCTATCACGTGTCCCGAAGCATTTTGTCTTTTGTATGCTTTTGTCTTTTACCCTAATACTGAGAGCACTGTGAAAAAATGGCTAAAATCATGATGAGATATCCATCCCGCGTCTTGAAATAAGAGAGGTGAAATCTTGCTAACTTTGGCTAGGATGAGCACACGTTGCATCACCCGGCGATGTGATCACTCCGACTTTGAAAAGTATAAATTAAGGTTTAATCGGCTGGTAAAGTGGCAAAGCTATAATTAATTATAAAAATTAGAACACGATAAGAACATTGAAGAGGACGGTGGCTTTACATTAATTATTGGCAAAGCGACGAATCACTTTTGTCAGGGAACTGGTAGAGCATGAATGCCCAGGCAGGGCTATCATATGGATGTTGGATAGGTATTGTGCTTGTTGTAATTATGATAGATTAACGGGTCTATAAAAATGATCAAAACGAGATATGCATCTTCAATTCGTGAATATCTTCAATTTATATATCTCTTGAATTCATGAATATCTTCAATACACGTAGCTGTTAAGTTCATGTATCTCTTTAATACATTTCCTCTTTGATTTTTCTCTAAGTATGCTAGTTTCGAGAAGTATTTGATAGGGTCCTATTTGTATAATGTTAATTCAAATGGGTTTGAGGTGTTGTATATTGGGAGGTATAGTTCGTGAAGCTATTTAGCGCCGTTGACATGATGTAATCGTTTTAAGGAAATTCGATTAGTGGTATCTCACCTCTTGTTTAATTTTGTTCCGATTTTATCATAATTTTGCTAATCTATATTTGATTTGCATTGGTGTACTTTTCGCTTTTTGAGAAGATTCATTCAATAGATTTACTTATAGACTTGGTCATTATTAATGTTATTATTGCTTTCTCAGAGTTATTATTTTTTAAGGTATGTATATTTCCTCAAATTTGTTATTTCCAACAGTCTTTTCATCTATTGTGCTAGATTAAAAAAAAAAGTGACCATTAAGCTTTCATTTGTTTTGTGAAAAAAATGTATAATTTGAAAAATATTTTCCTAAAAATAATTGATTGTATTGTTTGAAATAATTAGTCAATAAAACAATTATCATTATCAACAATCACATATGTCTTAACATTTTAGTGGATGATGAAAATATTTTTCAATTTATTCATTTTCTGTGAAATAAACAAAGTATAAAAGGTAAGAATTTGTGGAAGGAGATTATAAAATATCTATGCATTCACAATGATGCATTCTCGATGAAGAGTGAGTGAGGCTTTATAAGATGAGTATTTAAGGTAACATGATATTACAATATCAATCATAATCAACCATGATCAATCAATGATATACACAATTATGAGAGGAAATATATACACAATTAAAGAAAATATGAAGGATCTCCTTATTACCTCTAACAAACTCAAGGGATGTAGAATTGAATTTCTTATTATCTTTAACATCTCGTCAAATTCAAGGCAACATACAAGAAGTCAACTAGAGTTTAGATAAAGATTAAAAAAAAAAAAAAAAAAAAAAACAGGTGTGTATGTTCCTCAGTGAAGATATTAAGAGTTTGATCAACTGATAAAAATAGAGACAAGGCAAATAGTGCCACGAAGCATGTGATATTTTATAAAATGATAGGTTATTTCAATACGCTTTTCCGATTATCCCAATAAATGACTCTCCTACCACCACTATGACGGGCTCTCATTTCTTCTAATAACCATTGCAACCATAGTGTTTTCGATGTTGTATTAGGAAAAGAATGATATTTTATTGCCTCACTAGATCGGGTGATGGCGGTTTGTTTCTTACAACACAACGAGATAAGTGAATCACTTAAAAAAAATGCAGAAGCCTGATTTAATGAGATTTAAATTTGATATAATGAGCTGATCTTTCGATTATAGCGTTTCATCCAAAGATGTTAAATCTAACTTATGATTGTTTTTTGACGATTCCTGTAATTTGGGATTCTTTTTTTTTTTTACTGCCTTTTATTGTCTCTTCTTTTTTCTGTTCCATTCTCTTTCTTTCTTTCTTTCTTGTCAGAGAATTATCAATTTTCCTAGCTATCTCTAACATTTCTCACCTTCTTTTAACGTAATTAACAAGACATATGTAATTAATTTTCGATAAAATATATGAAAATACAATTTTTATCCTCATATAAAGCTAGCGTATAACATATAATTATGTAACAAGGAAATATCATTTTACACGACATGGGATCTCGGCTTACAATAAGGGAACATGATTTCATGCTAGTCGTGTTGAGTCAAAATTGTGCGAACTCGCTTGATACGATTAGTAGAGGATTTGTTCTTGGTTTCAATTTGTGCAATTCTAACCTGACTAGTGCTACATGTTGAATTACATATACTAGCTATAAGATCGTCGATAATATATTAATTACAATATAAGATGAAGGCTTTATTTACTTCGCAGAAAATGAATGATTTGGAAAATATTTTTTTAATGATAATCACTTATATTACTTGAAATAATTAGTTAATAAAAAATATTTTCATTATCGAAAATGATTTATGTCTAAACATTTCTGTGAATGATGAATATATTTTTTTGTTAATTCGTTTTTGTAAGTAATACAAGCGATCACTTTTTGGAACATGTTTTTTAAACCATTCGATTTCCATGAAATAAACGCATCAAAAGTGTGCCATTATTTTCAAACTTGCATGTGTTTACGCTAATCTTGTACAATTAAAATCGTAAAGCCGTTTCTATACTGTTCTTCTCCCAAAACGCTCGGATTAATTTAATTACTAGTAATCATAGTTCTCTTTCTTCTTTTTCGAGCACCTTCTTGCCCAGATTATCCTTTTCGAACAGGTTTACTCAATTTGTGATCATATTATTACTATTATTATATTTTCTTGGGCCACACCAAAATTCTTATTATCATTGTCATCATATTATTATATTGCTAACATGCCATTAACTTCTGCAACGTAGCAGATCAGAAATCTGCCAAAAGGAAAAGGCGAGTCACGCTTTGGTGTGGAAGGGCAAGGCCATCTTTTTCCCCCACAAGAGCACAATCCAAAAAAGAGATGACATTGCCAGGTGCTCCTGGTCCATGGATGGGGAAGAAGATAAGAAAACCATTGATGGTGCAGTGCTTACCTAAAATCTGATGCGTCATAATCAGATCGATGCAAAGCGAATCCATTCATGGACTTGATTCATACAAGTGTTCAGACTAGTGTTCGTGTACCATCGCGTGTGTGAAAAGGCCTCAGGGTCATGATCCTCAATGAATAACAGGTGCAGACAACAGGCGGTGGGTGAAGCCGTCCCCAAAATCTAAAAGGCCCGTCCCTTAGAAGCTTTGTGCTGCTCGACGTCGTGATCCTCAAGAAGCAACCGAGTTCAACCCGATTGAGACTTGCGCCTCATGAGGGTTTTTCTATGGTCTCGTGATTTATTTATGCAGACATCTATCTGAGTGTGTAGATTGTTCATAGATTGACATTAGCAAAGTCAAGCTGGTCGTTCGATCTGATAAGCTCCACACAAAAGTACAGCAAGTTCAATCAGTTAACAGGTGATTTTCTTAAGATTCTGAATGACTTCTTCACATTGACAAGCCCTGGGGCAATGGAAATAGCTTTTCATCATGGTCAGTTCTCCAACATATGGAAAGTACACATTATTGAGAGCCACATGCTTGACTTTACAAAAAAATGAAAAATCAAAAGTTACAGCGGAAAAGTTGCGAAGTATAATTACTGTTCTGTTGGAAATTTACTTTTTTATCTGCAAAGTACATAACCCTTTTGAAATTACTTCTAAAGGAAACTAAAGACAAAGGAATAACTACTACTCACTAATCCATACATATCATACTTTTCAATTTGAAAGGTTCCAAACAACTCCTAATTTCTTTGTATAATTATAATAATTTTGCACAAGGAAAAGCAAATTTCTATTTCTAGATATTTACGCTCCATTTATTACATGAAAACGAATGATTCGTAAAATATTTTTCTAAAAAATAATCATTTGAAATAATTAATTAATGGAAAATTATTTTATTATCGATAATAATTTATGTCAAAACATCAAAAAATATTTTTCATTTTCAAATCATTAATTGTGAATGATGAAAATATTTTTCGTTGATTCATAGGTATTCACAAGTGACTATTTTTAGAAAAATATTTTTCAAATCATTTATTGCTTGCGAAACAAACAGAGGCTCAATAAATTCTCAACATGATTAGTATTTTTTTAATAGAAAAGTGAGCATTAATACATATGTTAGGTAACTATAATAGGTAACTTTTCTCTATGATATTAACTATCTAATAGAAATAATTAAGCAAGAACCTTTCGAAAACTATTCATTTCCTACATTGGCACGAGAAAAATCAACTTATGACACATTGTTACTTACTCATAGTCATTTATCTATGTGAATCATAGTTTTCCATATAACGGGTAACCTAAGTTGCAAATTCAACCCATCTTTAAGCCGACAGATTTGTAGGAACGCCTGCCTCACGGTATGCAGTTTCAGTTGGTTTGGTTTTGACTACATTTTTTTGAGAATAGGTTTTGCCTACATTGCATAACCCTAATTAATCTCGATTTAAAATATTCAATTAAGCAAAACGTTCAGTCATCATATTAAATAGGGAAGGAATTATTAAAATTTTAAGAAAAACTACCGTGCTAGCAATCATACTCGTCAAATTCCACCAATAATATCCAAAATTTCATATCTATACTATTCTACAAAACAAAGAGTCTGCCATTTTTTAGGCATTTCAATCATTTTTTTCCTTCCCAAGATGTCCCAAGTTTCTTATTCTACAATTATTGTGCCCGTGGATGAATGCATAAATTTTTGTTGCTCACAATTTTTCGGTATTAGAAAAAAAGGTATGTTCTATCTTAAGATAAGGGAAAATTCTAAATAAGGACTCGAAGTAGACATTATTTCAAATAAAGATTGAAGTACTCTTATTTTCTCAAATAATAGCCTAAATGCATATATCAATTTCAAATAAGGGCCTGAACTTACTAAATGTGAAAGGCAATTTCGTCTTTTTATTTTTTTTTTGTAAATTTTTTTTCATTCTTTTTCCTTTTTTTTTCTTTTAAAAAATCTAAAAAAAATATAGGTGTGCCGCCTTGTCGCTGATGGGGTGGCGATGAAGGCCAATGGGGTTGCCGGCGCTTGAGTGAGGGCCGTCAACCTTGGCTGACCAAAGGCGAGGGCCTGTGAGAGAGGGCGACAATCCTTTCCTAAACAATGGCGTTGGGCAAGGGTTGCTAGGTCTGCACGATGGTTGGCGATCCTCGCCTAGACCCGGCGAGGGCAAGCGACCCTTGCTTAGATCTAGGAGAGGGTCACCACCCTCTCCTACTCAACCCTCGCCTCTGGTTGGCTAGGGTCACCGACTCTCCTCCAAGTGTCGGCGACATCACCGGGCTTCGCCGTCGCCCCCATTGGTGATGGAGCGGTGGCCATAGGTGAGAGGGAGCGCCCTCCCGCTTGTGTTTTCTCTTTTTTTTTTTTTTTTTCCTTCTTTTATTAATTTTTAATTTATAATCTAATTTAATTTAATTTAAATTGTATTTGGATGAAAATACTCCTGATCGGCTAGAATTTTTTGATGGTCGGCTAATTGGGGAAGCTAGGCCCTTATTTAAAATGGCTATAACCACTTCAGGTCATTTTTTTAGACTAATATGAGCACTTTAGACTCTTATTTGAAATAATGTCCACTTTAGATCATTATTTGAGAAAATGAGAACATTTTGGGCTTTTTAAGGAATTTTCCCTTAAGATAATTTTGAATCTCGTAATAATTAATTCTTTTCACAAGTACAATTTTCTTGGTATTGCGGATCTTGGTCAATGATTTCTTTGCATTATTCAACGGCTCAAACCTAATCTTTCAAATTTCCATTTCTTGCATACACCAACTTGTGTGCATGTTTTGCTAGCGTGACAATAGCTAACTGGGCGATTACTGAAAGCAGGCTAAAGAATGCTTCTCTGGTCACAGTAATTCGACGAGTCTCTCGTTTTTCCGTTCTTCATCCTCTCCGCAAAGCCCTGCTCTCCAGACTCCGCTTCGGTTTGGTCTCTGGAAGTCGCGTAAAGAAGCTTGCCGAAAGAGATGGCACGCCGCCGTCGCTGTTCAAATACATGGGGTGGTTCGTGATTCTTTCATCAAGCTTCAGGGACAGGCAAAGGCATCCCCAAAAGACATGGAGACAGGACCGTAGTAGCAGATTTGTGATAAGACAAAAACGTGACGATGGTTGATTTGCCTTTGCGAATGAATCTAGTACCAAAGTACGCTGTCTCTCTATTCATTCCATTTTCTTCTGGGGACCAGAATACTTGTTTTATACTTAATTACTTGAGAGACAAGTGAAGGTTGCTCTGAGTAGTCGGATCGTTGTGTCCGCAAGCTCTGCAGATATTAAGTTGCAGAAATCTGGTCTTTTTTCTATGCAACGCGGTGAAATTGCACATCCGACTCAAAAGAAGCAACCACGTCTTGAAGTTTAGTACAATATGCACAAATCAATGGAGCAACAGGATGATATGATAAAACCAAATAGAACATAGCGTCCCGTCCTCCAGCTATAGCTTCCTTAGAGTTCGCATCTTATGAGCGAAAATTACTTTAAGAATATGATGCAAGAACACTTTTTATTCAGCGACACAATAAATACACATCTTTCCCCTGCCTCTATCTGATACACAAGGAAATCCACCAGAGTTGTTGTCTCCTTTATTGACGCATTCAAGTACTCGCAAAACAACGTATATGGGCACACATAGAAAGGGGAGAAATTTTTGTGACATGGAACTTGAACTCGATATGATTTACCGTCATTATAGGATTGACTGGATCCGCGAGTTTGTTGGTAACGTTATGCTCCAAGTTTTTCCATCATAAGCTCTTCCATTTTCCTGAAGCTTTTCTCTAGACCTTCCAGCCTTCGGTTCATCATCGCGATCCAATACGGCATGGCATCGCTGGGGTAGGGACTTATAGTGCCGCCGGGGATCGGAATAGGATATGCCGTGGGATCAGGTGGCCTTATTTTGCATCGAGTCTCTAGATGCTTGACATAGTTATCCACCACGTCGTCTAACTTCTCGCGCAGCATGGTATTCTCCTTTATTTGGTCTCCCAGGACCTGCAAGTTATAAGTTAGTACGACCCACTCGTTGAAGCCACCGATTGGGTTGATCATATGCAGCAGCGGTCCATTTTTTACTAGATTTGGGTGGGCGCCTATTCTCTTCCTTAGGTTCTGCAACTGGTCGTCCGTCATCTTGACTTCAACCTGGGAAAAAGAATGTTGCCAAAGGATAAAAGTAACCACTGAATTTGTATGTCAAAGAAAAATTAATGTTCGTGAGACTCGTGATATCGGAAAATCGCTGAAACATGGAAAGTATGAAGGTCACGCAAGAGTACCTCAAGAACGACGGATACTTCAATAAGGCCGGTGCTTGGGATGCTGGGAAGTGGGCTGTATAGATTGTCCCTTTATATAGATTTGGACTATGGATGCGCTGTACATGATTCTTAAGTAAAGATGGCCAACAAATATAGCAGCAGAGGGATTTCCGGAAGAATCTCGGCAATGTGTATCGGAGTACTTCTGTTTTTTATCCCTACATTTAGTTATTAGTACACAGAGTTTCTTCTAATTTGTTGGCATTCTCTAAAATTACCACAAAATAATCACATCCGTTTTATCTCGGCGACTTCTTAAGTACTAGATTGGCTTGCTCTTTGATAGCTGCTTACAATGGTCTCCAACATACGCTCTGCTTACACCATGAGAAATTTAGAATTAGTTGACAGAGTCACACTAAGTATTTGACAAATCTGGCTCTGCCCAGATTTCAGACAAAGGTTTCATGCATTAAATCTCTCATTTGTGTTCATGGTGATCTATTTATGGTCGAGGTCTGTAGGAGATTTTGAATTTATACATGTTTGTTGTCTCAGATCAGAGATCAAAATTCAGGTTCGGGAGAAATAGTCTGCGACTGTTGACATGCGTGACAAACTTGGGTTGTTTCAGATTAATACATTGGGTGTCAAAGTGAAGCAGGCAAAAAGAATTGAGCTCTTTCGGCTGGAATTGATGACTAGTTTAGATGCTTTTCCAGGGATAGAGTGAGATTGAGTGTAACACCAAGAAAGGCATCTGAAAACAAGAAGGCGAGCAAGGCAAAGAGACAAAGGTAAAGGCATGGCATCGCAGGTTACTTGTGAAACCAAACTAACCAATCCAGATACCATGAAAATGTTGCAAGAAAAGCTTTAGCGTGACAAGGATGCGGGAACAATTAAAGCAAAGAGCGACGTTGTAATTCAAAAAGGAGAATCTCGATATTAGTTCTACCAATAATCACGTCTACTCTATTTCTTCGTCTCTACTTGGTTTGGTAATTCAGCCTTTTCTCTTCCCCCTATAATCAAGTAAAGCACAAATTGTGAGAAAACAAGGAGCTTCTTCACTAACTAGATGGTGAAGCATCCTTTCGTTTCTCAACCAGTGATAATCAAGATTCTTGCCTTGCGTTCTAGGCAGACATGTCGTTTCAGGAAGGTCGACAATTGAGGATGTTTTGAGCCTTCGTTGCCTGATTTTGAGTCTCATACTCTGTCTCCTATGCATATGCAAATCCCTTACCCACATTAGCATTAGTTGGACCAGAACAGTAAATAGAAAGCAACTAGCATACAAAGGTAAGAGTCTCTTTGCTTTATCTTCTGTTCATCGGGTCATACCTTCTCTTTGATGATCCTTTCCAATGCAAAACACCACTGGCACGAATAACGTGAGAAGCTGCTCCGTGAGAGGTCATGGCTACCGAGAGGTACTTAGCGGCCATAAAAGCAAACACAAACATGCAGCCAAAGTTGGAGGAGGGCAACCTTAAGATGTTGCACATCACGGAACCTGCTTGGGATTGGCGAGAATGGATGATAATGACGTATGACCAGAATGTCCTGGAAAACTTATTTAAGGGAAACTGATGATTATGAGATGAAGCTTAAATTTCACACTTCTCCTCCTCTCCCTCCAACTTAAGACGGTTGGCCTACTTTCAACACTAGCATGCCGGGATCTCAGATAATCGGCCTTGACATTGTCACATTATCGAAAGAAAATGAGCACTAAAATGTTCATCTGTTAAAACTATCGTAGGAAAATAAAATTTTCAAAAGTGGTTTTCAGTAATTATGAGTGCAAGTCCGCAATGTGTAACAGAGAAACTGAAGATAGCTAAGAGCTTCTACTTGTGTGTGGTGTGAGGGTGATAAAAGTCCGTTTCCTTAATGATGCATCATGCACCTGTCTGCAATTAGAGTATTTGTGTTCATGTTTCTTCTTTGATCCTTCTAAGTTCCACTTCTCCCTGGTGAATGACTTATTTCGTCCCTCGTGAAACCAATAATGCCTTTTCGAATCATTCTACTCTGACAAGTCTTGTGATTTGTAAGGAGAATTTGCATTTTGTAAACAACATCAGCAACAGAAATAAAAGTGTGAACAATGATGTAGTGTTCCTGTGCAGATCACACATAACACAATGTATACGAAGCAACAGAACTGATGAATTGATCAAGAACATACCAGAATTTACCAAAATATTATGTCCTCTGTAGATCACTTCCTCAAAGTTTACGTCTTTAAGAAAGAATTATCTTGGCTTACATACATGTGTGTGAGAGCAATTTATTCAGAATATCTGCATAACGGCCACAGATACACATCTTCCTGCCTCAAGCAGATATATATGATGACTTGTTCGCTTTTCTTGGGTGGGGACTACATGGAGGAGCCTCATTCATCTCCTTTACTGAAGCACACATGATAATTGGGCTACATACGCAACACACAAATCAAAATGGAAATCACAGAGCACAAAGCGGGATCCAGAATAATACTTTGAAGAGATGATACGCAATTGTTAGTACCATTTTTTTTCATGATACAGGCACTCCACTGGCGTTTGATGATTTGCAGATGCTAATGACTGGAGTCATAGTTTGTCCTCTACTAGCTCTCCCAGCTTTTCAAATCTTTTCTCTAGCTCTTCCAAATTGCGGCTCAATGTGGTGTGCCAACCGGGTAACAAGGTTTGATCACGGAATCACATGGGCAAGGATTTAAAAAAAAGAGAGTTCATTTTCTTAGAGAAACTCCTTCATCTGCATGAATTATGAAATTGGCATTTCGATAGTGACATCACCTCTAAAAAGAGTTCATTTTCGCAACACTCATAATCGCTGGACAATTGCTGAAACATTGAAAGAATGAAGATGATGCAAGAGTACCTCAAGAACTCCAGATGCTTCACTAAGGCCGGTGCTGGGTAGGCTGGGGAGTGTGCTTTTACCATGTAAATTGCCCTTTATATAGATTTGAACTATGAATGCGCTGTACATGATTCTTAGACAAAGATGGCCTACCAATATAGCAGCAGAGGGATTTCCGGAAGAATCTCAGCACTGTGTATTGGAGTACTTCTGTCATTTGTCCCTACAATTTTGGTTTTTAGTCCACGGAGGTTCTTTGAATTTGTTGCCGTTCTCTAAAATTGATGAAAGAATCACATCTAAATCTCTTGTCGGCGACATCTTGAGCTGCTCTTTGTTTGTTGCTTACAAATGAGACACTATGCTTACACCACTGGATATTTAGAATAAGTTGACAAGTCGTTTGGTAACGTTTTTATTTAAAAATTGTTCGAAAGAACGAAATAGAAAAAAATTTCCTCGTTAACAATTTTTGAACAGAAGAACGCGATTAGTAATTGTACAAAATTTATATTCTTGGAATAGAAAAAAAAAAACATAAATACGTTTGATAAACTTGTATAATTTTTTTGTTTCTTTTAATTTTTTAATATTTTTATTTTATTTTTCCTTTTTCTTTTTTTCTTCCTTTTGGCCGGCAGCCTCGCCTTGGCTGGGCGAGCTCAAGCTCACCTAGATCTGCTAGGTCGAGCTCGCCTAACCATCGGTGAGGCCGTTGACGCCGGCCTCGCCCGGCCAGTGACGCTCCGGCGAGGTCGCCGGTCCTAGACCGGTCGTCGGCCATGGCCCGAGGGCGCGCCACCGGCCAAAGAAAAAGAAGAAGAAAAGAAAGAGAAGAAAAAAAAGGAGAGAAAAAAAATTGTTTCTTGGAAGTATTCCGAAACAAGAAAACAAGTTTTTCTTGTTTCGTGTTTTTGTTCCAAATTTATTCTAAACAAAAAATAGATTTGGAACAAAAATGTAAACAAACACGTTTACGTTCTTTTTTTGTTTCCCTGAACAAAAAACAGAAATTGTGTTCATGACAATAACAAAAGAACACAAACAAACGCCCTCAGTATACGTCACATGCGGCTCTATCGAGTTTTCAGACACAGAAAAGTTTCTTGCATTAAGCCTCTCATTTGTGTTCGTGGTGGACCATTTATCATCGAGGTGTGTAGATGTAATATCCTGAAATTTGACCATATTTCGAAATATATGAAATAGTTATTTTATCAACGCACATATGGTTATTTTACTCTGAAGTGATTACTCACGAGTTAATTAATATATTGGGTGAGGTTGTAAAGTGTTAAAATGCGAAATATCGAAGAATTCGATTAGGGATCAACCGCTCGACCATAAGGGTTGGCAATGGTGAAATACTATACTGTTATAAGTCAATTAACAAATTAATATAAATCGGTTTGATGGAAGTATGTAGTCGGTTCTACGATTACGATATTCACGTCAAATGATAATAAACCAATTTTCGATCGATATTATATTTATTGTACATAATTGAACTATCGCAATTACATGACAATCGAGGGTCGTTCCATGATTCGAAGAGATACAAATGTAAATAAAAAATTATCAATCATGGGCAATCGCGTAAGAATCTCTAAAAGCCACCCGATAGTTTAGATCGTATTAAAGTTGCGTTCCATCAATTTTTAACTATGAAATTTAATTTGATTTCGGATATCAAACTTTCGTGGGTTTCAAGACTAATTTATTGGACGTCGCCTCATCGTCCGTTGAATTATCGGCAAGTTCAAATTTTGGAAAATAAATTATTGGACGGAAAATTGAAAATCGGAAAGGAAAAATGGACCCAATGACAAAGTTATGATTTTGGCCAAAGCTTGGTTTTTAGAGAAAAAAAAAAAGAATGAAAAGAAAAAGAAATAGAAATTTTTTAAAGAAAAGGGGCAAATAAATGAATGGATGAGAGTAAATTAGGGAAGATATTTTTAGGGGAAAAATACTATTTTTCTCCCTCCCTCTCTCCCTCACTTTTTCCTCTCCTTCCCACCTACCACCTTCTTCCCACACCCCCTCCCTTTTCTTTTTTTTTTTTTTTCCTCTCTTCTCCCTCTTCTCTCCTTTCTCTCTCTCCCTCACTTTCCCCCCTCACTTCTGCCGCACCACTTTCCTCTGTCTCCAATTCCTCTTCTTGTCTTTCATCCCCCCTCTCATCTCCATCATTTCACCCACACCACCACCATCTCATCCCATCTCAACCCCCATCTTCTCTTCCTCTTCTTCTTGTTCTTCTTTTCATCTCGCTCCCTCATTTTGCTGCCCACGCCTCCATCGTCACCATCATCCAACATCATCGTCTTCAGCACCATCACCATCTATCGTCACCATCCGCCACGCATCACCACCATCATTGCCTCTTGCCGTCGCCTGCTCGCGCCTTCCGTGTTGCCGATACTTTGCCGTCATCACCGCCGAACCACCACCAAGCTGAATCCCCTAGGTGGCCGTGAGCTTGAGGAGCTGCCGCCGTTGTCGAGTTTTGTTCGAGTTGCGAGCCTCGTGTTTTCGTTGCCGTCACGCTGCCGTCGCCGCGAGCTCGCCGTCATAAAAAATCAGTGAAGTAACTTCTAATCGTAAATTAGAGTGTTAATTAAATTTAGGGATATAATTAATTTAGGAATAATGACGTTTAGTATTAGTTAATTTTAGTTTATCCTTAATTGCAATTAACAACAATTTAGAAAATTTTAAGTGTGATTAGTTTAAGTAAGTACGATTAGATTAATTAATCGATTAGATTAATTAATCATGATTTATTTGATTTAATTGTAATTTGTTTAATTAATAGTGATTATTTTAATTAATGAGATTAGTTTTAAATTAATTATAGTTAGGTTAATTAATCAAGTTTAGCCTAATTAATCGTGATTAGCTTAATTAATCATGATTAGTGCAATTAATGATGGATTAGCCGTTAGGTAGAATTTTATGCCCTTTTTTTGGATGAGATTGTGCTTAATTTTGATCGTTTGAGCTTGTGATATTATGTTATTGATTGCTTAATTATAAGTTTTATTTATTATTTTCAAAAAAGGGTTTTATGGGGCAAGAAAATAGAGAATTTTGAAGTGTTAGGTTTGGACGCCAAATTTTACATGCTAAATAAAACAATGTGGTTTTAAAATAGAAATGTATAAAGTTTGACGAGTTGATTTCAAATACGTGACCATGTATAAATATTTTACTGAAAATTTTTAAAATGTGATAAATTGCCAAAGTTAATTATTTGAAAACGAATTATTTTGTTTTGGGCTAATTAATGGCAATAAAAATTGGCTTGAAGAGTGGTCATTTGATCGAACCTGTCACCCAATGGGAGTTTGGGGTGATGCTCGATTTTTAGCGAATGCCCGGTGGAGGTCCAGATGCAGAGTTGCGATTGAGACCAAACCAATACTCTTTTATGGAATGCCATTTAGGCAGGGGTTCTAAACAATGCTGTGCTTGATGGGGAGGAATGATGCTCGGTTATGGTGGAAGACCATCGACTCTTATGTTAGTCGTGGCCCAAGGGGTCGTAATAATTGAAACATGTGTGTTGGCAGTGCGTTTGGAATATTTTATTATTTATGTATGATGCACTAATATTACTATACGAGGTGTACTAATATGTAGGGATTTATATATGCCGTTGTGTGTTTAGGCTGTCTTTGAGACGAATTAACTTCTAATTGAGATTTAAGAAGTCAACTTGTTGAGATTTACATCTTACCCGTTATTATTAATTATTTTCAGGATCGTAGTGTGAAGAATTGCCAGGTACAGTTGTGGTGGCGACACTTTTTTGGCTGGTCTTACCTGTTAGTGAAGTTTAGGTTAACCATGACCCCAATAGGATTTTGAGTTGGTTGGTAAGAAGTCGCCTTGTTGAATGGGTTTAATTTGTATTTTCAAGTATATAATTTCTTTTAAAAATAACTAATTAATTAATTTAAAAAAAAAAAAACGTGGAAGGGGCCGGGTCGGGCCAGATCCGGCCCAAGCCTTCTCCCTCCTCCTTCCATCCTCTGCGCGCAGACCTGCAGCAAAAAAGAACAAGGCAGCAGAAAGCAAAAAGCAAAAAGGAGCAGAAAGCAAAAAGGAGGCGCAGAAGATAGGGCACAGCAGGAGAGAAAAGAGGAAAAGCAGCACAGCAACGCAGAGACCAGGAGGAGAACAGGAATCGAGAAGAAGGGGAACGCAGGGGACCGGAGGTGACGGGAGGAGACCCGAGAGAGCCCGAGGAGAACTGGGGATAGGGGCCGTGAGAGATTTGAGAGGGCCTTTGGCGAGAGAGCTTGAGGGAAGGAGAGGGGTAGAAACGTAGAGTGACCGGGAAGAAGGAGGCCCGGAATCCACCTCGGCCGAGCATCGCTCAGCCATCCCCGACACAAGCTTGCGCCTCCTAGCCGGAACCACCAAGCCGCGGCTTCCCTTTCCTCGAATTCAAGTTTTTGCGGTGAGTTTCCTAGTTTTTGGTTCAACCCGTGTCGATTTCCCAAGGATCCCGGCTCGGGGGCGTGCGAGGCGACCGGACATAGTCCGATCTATCGATCTCGCCCGCCGTTCGCCCGTCCCCCCGGGGAGCTGGGCAGGGGCCCTCAACTGACCTTCTTTTTATGTGCCTTGCTTTTGCGCTTTTTTCTCATGTTTTGCACGACATACCGAGCCGGGTGTGTGCGTGTTGGGTTCTCTTATGCTGTCGTTCGCCGATGTTGAGCATTCCTTGCCGACTCGTGTTGAACTTTGATGCGGTTCTGAGCCTTGTTCTCGTCCGTGGTTTCCTTTCATCTGTCGCCCACCACATGTTTGACAAAATGCCTCTGAGAGTCGATTTAAAATGGTTATGGTTAATTTGGTTATGGTTTGTGTGAAATCGATTGAGTAATCGTATATTAAGCCTAGACTCAACACATAGTGGGTTTGCCGAGTACTTTATTTAACTTTTATCTTGTCATGTTCTTCGTATTGTGCTCCTCATGATGAACATTGGTGAGGGGAGTGAGTGAGGGTCTCTTATGCATATTACCGAATGTCCAGTGATGTTTGCGTTGAACTCATGTTACATCCCATTCTCTATATACATGTTTTGGGCATTTTTGTGAAGCAATGGGTTCGAGTGTTGAATCGATGAACGATGGTGATATTTCGATGATAGCCGATGAAGATGGTTTGGTAAAAACTCGGAGTAGCCAGGACAGTTCCACTCGTGTTGTGGATGTCTTGTTTTAGATGATGATGGGTTGTTGATTTTCCTCTAGCGTCTCAATTCTTTAGTCTGATTGAAAGAAGGGATCTGGGAGGGACTAATACTGAAGAGGGAAAGTGCAGGCGTCTGAGAAGGGAAATGTGAGAAGATTTGGCTGTGGGCTCGTTGGACTTTGGGGTTTAATGGAGATTATGGGCTTGAACTTAGCTAAGATTGGTAAATTTGAGCCGTTTTAGACTGAGGGAGTTTGGGCCAGTTTGAATTAGGTGAATCTGGGCTGGGCTCAAAGGGCTTGCTCTAACAGCCCATCTTCTGTCCGTGAAGGCCAAATTAATGTGACCAGGCTTATGTCTTCATCCGGACTGGGCCCAAGGCCTGGCCCATCTCTTCTTTTCCGAATTAAAAAATTAAATAAAATATTTTGATAAAAATTAAAATTAATTACAATTCCAAAAAAATTGTTTCTTTAAATCAGAAAAAGCTAAAAAAAATAGTTTTTTTTTTTTGGGCAGTTAAAAGTGTGAGAAAATCCTTGATAAATATTTTTTGCCCAAAATTGAACAAGCCTAAGGCTTTACAATAAGGTTCGAATGATTCTTAGATACAAAGGCCTTTGACTGCTATTTCCATATGTTGACTATGGCCTCTCCTTGCTAGTCAGGATTGTGTTTATTTTTTTTTTAGTGATAGATGCTTGCTTTTTCATGCAATTTATTCGATGTCACTTTGGTAGCCATAATTATTATTTTAATAATTGCGCACCCCCAATGATCACTTCACATATTAGTGGATAGGTGTAAAATCAATTCAAGATGCTTGCTTTTTCATGCAATTTATTCGATGTCACTTTGGTAGCTATAATTATTATTTTAATGATTGCGCACCCTCAATGATCACCTCACATGTTAGTGGATATATGTAAAATCAATCCAAACTGTCTGACAAAAATATTTTCTTTTAAAATGAACAAGATTAGGTACCAAAATGGTACTAATTTATCAATTAGTGTAATCAAATCCCTGACCCTAGATTCTCTAGTTGCGTAAGAAGTGAGATATACTCCCAATACCTCATTTGGTTTCTAGCCAACCCCAATAGGCTCGTGGTGACTTATTATTGAGAAATTTTTAAAAATACCCCAATGTCGCGGGAGGTATGATCTTGGGAGAGCCCGTGCCTTATTATGGGCCATAGGCCTGTCCTTTAGGCAATACCCCTAAACCTGTTCCATCTCCCCGAGGGGTAGGTCGCGATAGTTTATAATTATTAAACTCCTAGGGTTAATAAGTTGATAAATAAATCGCCACTTTTAGAAATTGTCTGTTGCTCTTTAGTATCCCTCCCGTTGTTGATTAACTGTGTGTTTATTTGAGTTGCTTCTACATGCATTTAATCGAAAGATAAAAAAAAATGGGTTGGCGACGCGTCCTAGAATGTTGTAATTTAATTGACCATCATGGGATGTTCGCATGTTTGGGGTTTAGGGCATGACATCTTTGTCCAAAGTGGTATCAAAGCCTAGTTAGTACTTGGAGTGATAATGTGTGATGAGTTTTGGGATAGTTAACTAGGAAAAATATTTTCCTTATGCTTGTGCTTGTAATTGATTGATTGCTTTGTGCGGGTTGCTCCAATTTCTAATTATTTGTTGGAATTGGAAAACAGATTTCTATAAAGATCCTGTGAGATGAGCAATCTTGAGCAGAGTGCCCTTCGGAGAAGGGCCATAGCGGCTTTGACAAGTGCCAAGGGAAGAGCATCGACTCAAGCTAGTGCCAAAGGAAGAGCATCGAGACGGGCTGGTGCTAGAGGGAGAGCACCGGCGCAAACGGGTGCTAGAGGAGGGTACCGGTTGATCCTAGGGTTGATGGGATCTTGCAAGCTCTAGAAACCTTGGTGAACGTGGTTGGGCAGCAAGCTCAAAATCAAGTTACTGCCGCCACTGCCGCCGCCACGGCCGTTACTGTCGCCGCCACTGTCGCCACCGCCGTCGCCGCCGTCGCCGCCACTGCTGCTGTTGATATTGCTGCACCTGCGAAAGTCCCACCTAGAAATGGAAATGGTGAGCGGCCTATGCATAAATTGGTGGAGCAGTTTTGAAGTTGAAGCCGCCAAAATTTATAGGAGTATGTGACCCTGAGGCTGCAACCATTTGGGTCCGAGAGTTGGAGAAGGTTTTTGCACTATTGAGGTGCTCAGAGGAGGACAAGGTGACCCTGGCCGTGTATTAGCTACAGGGTAATGCGAGCACGTGGTGGGAGGTCACTGAAGGAAGAGTGTTTCCTAAGGGTATGGTCCCGGAGTGGGATGCCTTCGTCAAAGCCTTTTATAGAAAGTATTTCTCAGATTGTGCTCAAGAACAAAAGATGGTTGAGTTCAAATGCCTCCGCTATAACCAGATGACCGTAGATTAGTATGAGGTGAAATTCACCGAGCTGTCGAAGTATGCATCGAGGTGGATTAAGGACCCGGTTCATAGAGCGAGAATGTTTAGAGATGGTCTAAAGCCAGAGATTAAGGACCCGTTGGTGATGCAAAATCTCAAGGACTATGACGAACTGTATAAGAGGGCTCAGCTGATTGAGAGGAACCTGAATGAATGGGCAGTCGCATCTGAGTCACAGTTTGCACCAAATAAAGACAATAATCGATTCGAGAAGAGATCGATGACTAGAGGAAAGTACCCTATCCCTCCCAATTGAAAATGTGGTATAATAAAGTCGGCACCCCACTCGAATGGCGTGTGTCGATTTTATAGAAGAAGCATGGATCAGCCCCGTGTCTCACTAGAACGGGAGCTTGTTATGGATGCGGCCAGTATGGCCATCAGGTGAAAAATTGTTCGCGTAGGCCCATGTGAGCACAGGCGCGACTACCGTAGATAGGACAAGCAATAGGAAGTGTGTTGCACAACGCACAACAAGGCATTTTGAGTAGGCCTCCGGTGTAAGGAAGGGTGTATGCTGTCACCCGAAGGGAGATGGAGAACTCGCAGAACGTGGTTATAGGTATGGTCTCGTTGAATGACCATGTTGCTTATGCTTTATTTGATCTTGGAGCCACGCATTCCTTTATTATTGAGCAGTCATTAGTATATCTACCTTGTTGAAGGATAAAGTGTTGTCTGAGGTAAGGTGTTTTGGTTGCGAGTTAGTAATTGGTGATCAAGAGGAAATAATAGATTTAATCATGTTGGCGATGTTTGATTTTCCAGTGATTATTGGTATGGATTGGCTCAACAAGCAACAAGTTACCATGGACTCGTGAAAAGATTCGAACCCGTCATTAGTATATCTATCATGTTGAAGGATAAAGTGTTGTCTAAGGTAGGGTGTTCTGGTTGCGAGAATTTTCAAATGTCTTTCTTGAAGAGTTGCCTGGTTTGCCCTCTGAAAGGGAGATAGAGTTTATGATTGAGTTGCCCTTGGGACGAAGCTAATTTCTAAGACACCGTACCTATAGCATTGTCGGAATTGATGGAATTAAAGGCATAGATGCAGGAGTTGTTGGACAAATGATTCATTCGTCCTAGTGCATTACTTTGGGGAGTGCCAGTTTTGTTTGTAAGGAAAAATGATGGTTCGTTGCGTATTTGCATCGACTATTGACAACTCAATCAAGTGACGATCAAGAATAAATATTCGTTGTCAAGGATAGATGACTTGTTTGATTAGTTGTAGAGAGTTTCTGTATTTTTCAAGATCAACCTAATGATGGGTTACCATTAGTTGAGAATCAAGAAGGAAGATATATCGAAGATGGCATTTCGTACACGTTATGATCACTACGAGTTTACCATAATGCCGTTTGGATTAACTAATGCTCCAGCTACTTTTATGAATTTGATGAACCAAGTGTTCAAGGAGTACCTAGATCAATTTGTGATCATGTTCATCGATAATATTTTGGTATATTTGAAGAGTCTAGAGGAGCACAAAGTGATTCACTCGAGGACTTCAAACCTTATGAGAACATGAGTTATTGAGGATGGTACTTCAAACCTTGTGAGAACATGAGTTGTATGCCAAGTTTAGTAAGTGCGAGTTTTGGCTAACTCGCATAACTTTCTTGGGTCACGTGATTTTTGGCGAAAAGATTTTTATGGACCTGATCAAGATTGAAGCTGTTATGAACTAGCCGAGATCAACAATAGTGACTACGGTTAGAAATTTCTTAGGATTAGCAAGCTATTATAGACAGTTCATGGAAAGATTCTTTGCGATAGCCATGTCTCCGACGTGATTGTTGAAGAAGGAAGAAAAGTTTGAATGGACGGATAAGTGCGGGCATAGTTTCCAAGAGTTTAAGCATAAGTTGACTACTACACCTATGATGACCATTTCATTTTGTCATAAAGGATATGAGATTTATAGCGATGTGTTGTACAAAGGATTGGGCTACGTTTTGATGCAACATGGAAGAGTGATTGCGTACACATCCCGTAAGTTGAGGCCTCACGAGTTGAATTATCTAACGCATAATTTGGAACTGGCAGTGATCATCTTTGCCCTAAAGATTTGGAGGCATTACTTGTGTGGAGAACGGTTCCAGATTTTTATGGACCATCAAAGTCTCAAGTATTTGTTCTCTCAAAATGAGCTAAACATGAGGCTGCATCGCTGGATGGAGCTTATTAAGGACTATGACTACAATATTATATATCATCCTGGAAAGGCCAATAAGGTCGAAGATGTGCTAAGTCGGAAGTCATCGATTGTGCAAATGATAGTTCGGGAGTGAATTTTGCTCGAAAAAGTTCAAAATTCGGATTTCAAGTTTAAGATATGCCAGCTTTCAAGTCTCATGGCTACCTTTAGAATTGAACCGGAAGTGTTGTGAAGATTAAGATGCTACAATCGACAAACCTTGAAATCCAGAAAGTTTTGCAAGAGGATGCGGAAAAGAGGAAAGATGATTTCCAAGTTATGGAGGACGGATTATTGAAGTTTTGTCGACAATTATGCGTGTTCAACGATGTGGAGCTTAAGGAGGAATTTTATCGGAAGAGTAGTTATAGTATTCATCCGGGCAGTCAAAATCTACGCTAGTACTATTGGTGAGAAGTGAGGTTAACACCAAGAATGGCATTTGAAACCGAGATGGTGAAAAAAGAAAAGAGATAAAGGTAAAGGCATGCTGTCGTGTAATACTTGTGCAACCAAAATGAATACTGTAGTTACTTTGAAAATATTGTAGATAGAGCTTCACCATGACAAGGATGTGGGAACAATCAAAACAAGAGCGATGAAGTAATTCGACAAATCTGACGAAACTTTTGATTTTTGATGTTGATCATGATTGATAAAAATAGTTATTATGCCCTTGGTAGGAGGATATGGATCTGAGATCTCCCATTGACCACAATTACTCTATTTCTTCACCTTTACTTGATACTGTGAGTCAGCTTTCGTTTTTTTTTTCCCTTTTCCCGAGTATCAAGTAAAGCACAAATCGTGAGAAAACAAGGAGCTTCTTCACTAACTAGATGGTGATGCATCCTTTTGTTTGAATCAGTAATAATCAAGATTCTTGCTGTGCGTTCTAGGAAGAGAATTGATGAGTTTGAGGCGAAGCTTAAATTTTCACTTGTCGTCTTCCTCTCCCTCCAACGTATGCTGGTTGGCCTACTTTGAACACTAGCACCCAGAGATCTCAAATAGTTGACCTTGATACTGTCACGTCATCGAAAGAAAACGAGCACCAAAACATTTATCTGTTAAAACTATCCAAAGAAAGTACAATTTATTGAAAGTACTTTTAGGTTATCATGAGTTCAAGTCTGCAGTGTGCAACACATAAAATGAATATAGCTAAGAGCTTCTACTGGTGTGTGATGTAAGGGTAATGAAATTGTGCGTCCTTAATGACATAATCATGCATCTGTCTGCTATCAGGGTGTTTGTGTTATGGTTACTTCTTTGATCCTTCAATGTTTCTCTTCTTTCTGGTGAATGAGTTCTTTCGAACTGAATTATTGTTCTCTAAAAAGGACTAGAAAATGGCCTTGCGAACCCAATAATGCCTCTTCGAATCATTCCACTCTGACAAGTCTGTGATTGGTAAAGAGAATTCACATTTTGTAAACAGCATCATCAACCAAAAAAAGAGTGTGAACCATGATCTAATGTTTCTGGGCATATCACGTCCAATGTTCCTGGGCATATAAAGCAACAGAAATGGAGTTTGATCGATAAGATACCAGAATTTACCAAAATATTATGTCCTTTATAGATTGCTTCCTCAAAGTTGAAATCTTTTAGAAAGAATCATCTCGCTTACATTCTCATGTACAAGTGCAAATTATATTCAGAACTTCCGATGAAAGCATAAAGGTCACAAATGCTCATATCTCTCCTGTCTCAAGCAGATATATATGGTGACTTGTTCGCTTTTCTTGGGTTGGGATTATATTGAGCCCCCACTCATCTCCTTTGCTGAAGCGCACATGATACTTCGGGTACAAATACAGGAAGTCGCAATCCAAACTGGAAATCGCAAAGCGCAAACATTGGAACATGGCTTCTAGAATGGTATTTTGAAGAGATGATGTGCGATTCTTAGCACCATTTTCTCGACATGATACAAAAACTCCACTGGCGTTCGATGGTTTACCATTGCTAATGTCTGTGGTCATAGCTTTTCAGATCTTTTCTCTAACTCTTCCAACCTGCGACTCAATATTGCGTGCCAACCAAGTAACAAGGTTTGATCATGGAACTGTTGAACGTCAGAGGTGCAGGTCTAACACCAATTTGTTGGGATAATTTGAAAATGAATCACTCACAACTCACACAACTGAAAGAGATTCTGTTCATTTCACCTTATCGGAAACAATTATAAGACTCCTTTTATAGGCTTGATACATGATTCTTACACTTAATGACTCATGAAATATTTCTAGCATTCCAAGGAGAAAGATTCCTAGGATCTTACAAAACATTGATTAGACTTAGAAATACAACTCACACAACTCAAGGAGAGAGAATATGTTTATTTGAAACAATTACAAGACTCCTTTTGTAAGCTCTTTTATAGGCTTGATATTTGACTCTTATACTTAATAACCCATTAAATATTTCCAATATTCCAAGGAGCTAGATTCTTAGGAACTTACAAAACATTGATTGGACCTAGAAACACAAACAAACAAGACATATAAATACAAACAAACTTCTTAAAAGCAATGCCATAATAAAGACTCTTCTTCAACTCTTGCACTAATCTTGGGAGTCCAATGGACATCTTGTAAATTGATAACTTATTTAATGAATCGATCACCTTTTCGCGACAACTTCTTATGAATTTGGTTTAATTACTAATAGGAACCACAGGAGCAAGCATATGCCCCGAGATCAGGAGGCCTGATCTTGCACAAGAGTCAACATAATTTTCCAACACTTTGTCTAGCTTCTAACGAGAACAGCCGATCTTCGGTACGGTCACTTAAAAGCAGGCTTAATAATGCTTCTCTGGTGACAGTCTCGTGTGTTCTTTGAAGCCCAATTTGGACGAACGATCTCTGCGATCTTCATCTTCCCTCTATAAAACCCTGTTCTCCATACTCAGCTTCAGGTGCGGTCTCTAAAAGTTACGCAAAGAGGCTCGCCCAAAGTGATGGCACCAGGCCGTCGCTGTTCAAAATATGTGTTGGTTTATAGTTCTTTCTCAAGCTTCAGGGACAGACAGGGCGTCCCCAAAAGACATTACTTAGAGAGGGTCCTGGAGACCCTCCTAGAAGTTCGGCGGTAGGCTCCAGAAAACCATCCACCTCATCGGCACCCATAGAGGCAATGGCAGGTGACTGGCGAAGAGCTCTCCGTGGCTTTCCCGTGCCTTTAGGGATGGGCTTGCCCTGTCGTCCCTTGCCTCTCTTTCTTTCCTCATTTCTATGTTTTGCAACTCACCATTCAAGAACGTGCTCTGAATTTATCGATTCATCAACCCTCCGATGACCCAAAAATGTGGCAATGGTTGATTTGCGTTCGCGAATGAAGGTAGCATCGACGTACACTGTTTCTCATATCATTCCTTTTCCTTGGGACCAAAATGCTTGTCTTATTCTTGTCATTACATTAGAGACAAAGTGAAGGCCGTTCTGAGTAATGATATTATCTTGTCTGCACGCTTCGTGGATATTAACTCACAGAGCTCCAGTATTTTCTAATGAACATCCGACTCAAAAGAAGCGATGATGTCTTGAAGTTCAACACAATAAGCACAAATAAGGAAATTACATGATGATAAGAAAAACCAACCAGAAAATAGCGTTCCGTCCTTCAGCCATAGCTTCCTTAAAGTTCGTATATTAAGCTAAAATTACTTAAAGAGTATGATGCAAGAACACTTTTTAATCAAAAACACAACAAACGCACATATTTCCCCTGCCTGTTTACCAATGCACAAGAAATTCGGCCAGAGTTGTCGTCTCCTTTGAATCACACAAATACTTGCAAAACACGTATACGAGCACGCATAGACGGGGGAGAATTTTTGTGACATGGAAATTGAACTCGATATGATGTACGGTCGTTATAGGATTGACTGGATCCATGAGTTCTTGGCAATGTCATGCTTCAAGTTGTTCCAACATGAGCTCTTCCATTTTCTTGACTCTCTTCTCTAGATCTTCCAGCCTTTTATTCATCATCGTGATCCAATACAGCATGGCATCGCTTGGGTAGGGACTTATAGTGTCATCTGGAGTCTGTATAGGATGGGCTGTGGGACCGGGCGGCCTCGTTTTGCATGAAGTCTCTAGTTGCTTGACATAGTCATCCACCAGATTGTCTAGCTTCTCGCGCAGCTTGGAGTTCTCCTTTATTTGGTCTCCCAGGATCTGCATATTATAAGTCAGTACAGCCCACTCGTTGAAGTTATGGAGGGGGTTCATCAAATGCAACAATCGTCCATTTTGATGTAGATTATTTAGATTTGGATGAGCGCCTATCCTCCTCCTTAGGTCCTGCAATTGTCTTTCGGTCATCTTGACTTCAACCTGTAAAAAAGAATGTAGCTATAGTTTGAAAGTGGTCACAGAATTTGTGTGCTCGAAAAGAGTTCATTTGCGCGAGACTCGTGATCATCAGAAAAACGTTGAAACACCGAAGCATGAAGGTGATGCTGGAATACCTCAAGAACTTCGGATAACTTTAATAAGGCCGGTGCTTGGCAGGCTGGGAAGTGTGTTTTACCATAGAGATTGCCCCTTTATAAAGATGTGAACTATTGGATGCGCTGTCCATGATTCTTAGGCAAAGATGGTCAACGGATATAGAAGCAGAGGAATCTCAGCGCTGTATTGGTATTTTCTGTTGTTTGTCCCTACATTTGGTTGTTAGTCCGCTGAGGTTCTTTGAGAATAAAAATCTATTTTTTTATGCAGCGACTAAGCACTAGACTGGCTTGCCGTTCGATAGTTTAGAACAGTGGTCTCAACTCTACTTACATCATTAGAAATTTAGCATGAGTTGATAAAGTCACTTACACTCGGTACATGCCAATTAAGGCTCTATCAAGACTACAGTCAGAGAGAGGTTTCTTGCACTAAGGGCCTGTTTATTTATTTGTGTTTCCGATAAACATTTTTTTTTCTTTTAAACTCATTTTTCTTCTTCTTTTTCTTTCCTTCTTCTTCCTTTGGTCGGTCGCTAGCCTTTTTTCGGCCATGGCCGGCCGCCGCCTCGGCCATGGCGGTGACCGGCCCGATGCCCTTGGCGAGGCCGACCTCACGCCACCTAGGGCGAGGCCGAGCCTCGCCGGTGGCCTTGGTGGCCGTGAGGTCATCGGCGAGGCTTGACCTTGCCCCCCCCCGGGGCCGAGCCCCGCACCGGCCCGGCGAAGGCTCGGCCTTGCCGAGGGCCGGCAAGTCACCAGCCCTCGTCGGCTAGTCATCGGCCATGGCCGAGGCCGGCGATCGACCAAAAGAAGAAGAAAAAAAAGAAAAAAAAAGAAAAAAAAAGGAAAAATATAATAAAAATATTTAAAAATAAAAGAAATAAAAAATTATATAAGTTTATCAAACACATTTCTATTCCCAGGTAGAAATTTTTTTTGTAGTTAAGCGTGTTCTTATACTCAGAAATTATTCCTTGGAACATAAATAAATAAAAAACTATTTCTATTCAAAATTGTTCCCCTAATAGAAACGTTACCAAACGCGTCCTAAACCTCTAATTTGTGTTTGTGGTGGTCTATTTGTCATTGAGATCTATAGGAGATTTAGAATTTTTGCATGTTTGTCGTCTCGGACCACAAATCAAAACTTGGGTTCAGCAGTAATAGTCTGCGACTGTCGACATGCGTTACATATTTAGGATCTTTTTAGAATAATACACTCAAGTGTCAAAGTGGAGGAGGCAAATAAGAGATTGAGCTCTTTGGACTGGAATTGATGACCATTTTAGCCGCTTTTCTAGGCAAAGAGGGAGGAGTGAAGGTAGCACCAAGAATGGCATCTGAGGACAAGATGAAGGACAAAGAAAAGTGATAAGGTAAACGCATGGCATCGCAGATTACTTGTGCAACTAAAATGAGTACTGCAGATGCTGTGACAATTGCAGATAGAGCTTTAGCATGACAGCAATGTGGGAACAATTAAAACAAGAGTCACGCAGTAATTCAACAAGTCTCACGAAACTTTCGATTTTTGAAGTTCACCCTGATTGATAAAAATAGTTACTGTGCCCGTGAGGGGAAAATATCGATTTGAGAATTACCAATAGTCACACTTACTCTATTTCTTCACCTTTACTTGATACGATAGTTTGGCCTTTTTTCTTTCCCCTAGCATCAAGTAAAGCATAACTTGTAAGAAAGCAAGAGCTTCTTCACTAACTAGATGGTGCATCCTATTCTTTATCAATTAGTAATAGTGAAGATTCTTGACGTGTGTTCTATGCAGATATGCCGTTGTCAGGAAGGCAAACAATTCAGGACGTTTTGAGCCTTAGTTGCATGATTTTTAGTTGTATACTCTGTGTCTCCTAGACATAAGTGAATCCGTACCCTCATTGATATAACTTGCACCAGAAAATTAAAGAGAGAACAACAAGCTTACAAAGTTAAGAGTCATCTCTCTCTCTCTCTTACAAAGGTAAGAGTCATCTCTCTCTCTCTCTCTCTCTCTTGTCTCCTG
Source organism: Eucalyptus marginata (assembly GCA_014182565.1). Lineage (NCBI taxonomy): Eukaryota > Viridiplantae > Streptophyta > Magnoliopsida > Myrtales > Myrtaceae > Eucalyptus > Eucalyptus marginata. The sequence continues at coordinate 40,550,849 of CM024587.1, read as the reverse complement.
TTCATTAGTTCATACCTTCTCTTCAGAGAAATCTAGGTCAACATAGAGCTTTATATTAATCTCTGAAGTTTAACGTTTTCTTTTTCATGATCCATTCCAATCCAGAAACCTTCACGAGCAAGAAGAGTGCGAGAAGTTCCACCGTGAAAGATCATGGCTACTGAGAGGTATTTAGCGACCATAAGAGCACAATCGAACATGCAGCCAAAATTGGAGGAGAACCACCTTAAGATTTTGCACATGAAGGAACCTGTTGGGGATTGGCGAGAATGGACGATACTGACGTATGATCAAAATGTCCTGGGAGACTTACTGACAAGGGAAAACAAGCTTCTCCAGAAGAGAATTAATGAGTATGAGACGAAGCTTAAAATTCTCACTTCTACTCCTCCTCTCCCTCCAACGTACACACCAAGATCTCAAACAGTCGACCTTGAGATTGCCCAGTCATGGAAAGAAAACGAGCACTAAAATGTTATCTGTTGAAACTATCAAAAGAATAAATTTTATTTACAGAAGTGCTTTGGGGTTATTACAAGTGCAAGTCTGCAATGTGTAGTAATAAATAAACTTAAGATGGCTGAGAGCTTCAACTCGTGTGTGATGTGAGGGTGACAAAGGCGTGCTTCCATCATGATGTAATCATGCATCTGTTCGCAATAAGAGTGTTTGTATTATCATTACTTCTTTGGTCCTTCTAAGCTCCTCTTCTTTCTAGTGAATGAGTTATTTCGAACTGAATTTTGCTCTATGAAAGCACTTGAAACTGGCCTTGAGTCCAATAATGCCTCTTTGAATCATTCTTCTCTGACAAGTCTCATGATTTGTAAAGAGAATTTGCATTTGTAAACGGCATCAATATTATGTCTGGAAAATTGATAAGACACAAGAATTTACCACAATATAATGTCCTTTTATAGATCCTTCCCTAAAGTTCACATCTTAAACAAGGAATTATGTCACTTACATATGCATATATGAGCACAATTTGTATTCAGAAAGTCCGATGAAAGCATGAAGGTCACAAATACACATCTCTCCAGCCTCAAGCACAGGTACATGAACGCACAAACCAAACTTGAAATCACAAAGTGGATACATTGTAACACAGGTCCCAGAATTGTACTTTGAAGAGATAATATGCAAATTGTTGACTCCATTTTCTTGACATGACACAAAAACTCCACTAGCTTTCGAGGGTTCACAATAGACAATGTCTGAGGTCATAGTTTGTGCCCTGTGAGCTCTTCCAGCTTTTCGAATCTTGTCTCGAGCTCCTTCACCTTGCAACTCAATGTTGTCTGCCAACCACGGGCAATGATTTATACAGCCACTGTCGGCTAGAGTAGGATAGGCCCTAATATCAGAAAGCCTAATCTTGCACAATATTTTGTCAACATAATTTCCCACTACTTTGTCTAGCTTCTTAAGCAGTCATCAGTTTTCCTGTATGTAATCTCCAAGGACCTGCAGATCATAAGTCAATACACTCCACTCTGTACCACCGCGTACTTTGTACATATGCAGCAACCATCCATTTTGAGTTAAAAATCTCAAGTCGGGTCTACTCATCCTTATATCCTGCAGCTGGTGATCGGTAATCTTGACTTCAACATGCACAAAGTTTGCGACACACAGGTCCAAGTGCTTTTTAATTGGATACTTCACCGACACCTGTCATGATTAGAAGAATGAAGGAAGTCTAGGAGTACCTAGAGGTCTTTGATGTCCTAATAAGGACGGTGCTCAGTGGAGAACAGAGTGAGCCAATTTGCCTATTGTGCAAGTGTGCTGTATCATGGAGATTGCCCTTTCAAATCATTCATCAAGGGGGCTAGCAGTTCATGACTTTCCATTCTTGTCGTTTCCTTTTGGTTTCATGCAGTTGTTGCTGCATCCGCCACTGGCTATAGTGCCTTGGTTTTATTTCCACTATTTAGCATGAAAGAGATCAAATGATCAACAAAAAGAAGAGGGAATCTTTCCCACTAAACGATGCTTTTGACAAACTTCATTTGCATTAGTTATTAAACTTTCATTTCGATAATGATGTTGCCTTTGTTTAGAGGGTATAAAAGCTAGAGCCAATCGGGCTGTTCTCCTGACTGGGAGTTTCAATTAACATTTGTTCAATTGAAGGAAATCTTTATAATGTTTTTTTTTTCTTAATTTCTGCATGCTTATTTTTCGTTCAGCTTGTCAGTACTGATCAGACCTTTGTTTTAGCTGAGAAGTGAGAATAGAACAAACATCTCATGACAAGGAAAAGAATTTAGTAAATTTGGAGGCTCAGTCAGATGATTGAGACTTACATCTTGTGTTTAGGTACATACAAGTCCAACAAGTCTTGCAAAGATGGTTCATAAATCATGGATCGACCTCCACACCAGAGATTAAATAAGTCCCACAGGATTATACATGAGGTGACCACAGTACTAGCGAGAGAGAGAGAGAGAGAGAGCACCTGGCCTGCAAAGGTAAGAGTCTCTTTACTGCTGTTCATGGACTATATTCCAAGTGTTAGTTGTAAATTTTGAATTTTGAAGAGTATTCCCTTTTCCTTGATCATTTCTAAATGCAGAACATGTCGACAAGGATGGATAACGAGAGAAGATCGACCATGAAACATTATGGCTAAAGAGAGGTACTGTGTGGATATAATAGCACAAGCAGGCATGTCAACCGAAGTTGGATGAGAACAAGCTTACGTTACTGCACATGAAAGAATTGTGAGATTTTATTATATTGTCACATGATCAGAATGTCCTGGCAAACTTATTTATAAGGAAATATATGCTTCTGAAGAAGAAAATCAACGAATATGAGAAAAAGCTTAAGTTGCTCACTCTTCCTCCCCCTCTTCCTCCTCTTCTTCCTCCTCCTGTATGCTGGTTGGCCTAATATTGATGGTATCACATCATCACAAGGGCCAGCTGACAAGGAAGATTAAGTAGAGGAAAGTAATTATGGGGAGATGATTAGCTAGGAAGTGGCCATTCCATCGCTAATCATTTCAAAAACAGCGAGAAGCCTTTAATTCATGAAGAGCGTGAAGGATATCTCTTGATGGTGCAGTCTTTATCCACGATGAGAAAAAACAACAGAAAGGATGGATTTGCATTTTCATGAGTTGAATTTAGACTTATTAGGGCTGTTATGTGTGCGAGTCCATGATGTGCTTGAGATAAATCAAAGACAGCTGACAGCTTCTTCTCATTGTGCCGTGGCAGTAATGAGTGTGCTTACATGATCATGTAATTCCATGTTTGTGTTGTTTAGTCCTATGAATTTCCAACTCTTAAAGTCTTCTCTTGATTGAGTGTACGATGGTAAAACTTTTTTCTATAAAGGACAAGATTAGAGATCCTGACAAAAAATGGCCCTATGATGCCTCACTGAATCAGGGGGAAACTGTGAATCATTTTTGACGACTTGAGAATCAGAGAGATTGAACTGATACCATAGTGGAAGATAACAATTCAGTGTTTGAGGAAATTAATTGGAGTCAACATACTGTTGCATTGGCGGTATATCTCTCAAAATAGACGGAAATGTTTGGACTATGAAGCTTGGAATTATTGGGGGGAAAAATTCACGCTGCAAAAGCCATTGAGCCATTGTGTTACAAAGCAAAAGACCTGGAGAAAGCATTTCAGCACAGTAGACGTGATTGAGAAAAGAATTTCTCATACAGGAATTGCCTACGACAGACAAAGTTAAGATCACTCGACAAGTTAAATACATATACTTTGTAATTTTGTCAAGAAGAAATTCATAAACTCTCCAATGTTGTGTGGTCAAGTGACATGGTCAGAGATAGCACAAACTTCCTGTAGTCATGGAGTTAATGTTTCATCTTTAATTCCTGCAGCAATGGACTTTCTGTGATCATATACAATGCGGCAGAGAAACTTAAACCTGTTCTGTAGAATGTGCAGGATCTACATAATTTTTACGAGGACTGCAGTCCATGTGCTTGTATAAATACTGTGAAAGACGCAAGTCTATTGGATAACAATAATGATTCAAAAGGTAAAAAACACCAAGAAAATGGCAAGCTCTATTTGAAACTTTTACATAATTGCATGAACACAATTTTTGTTCAGATGCGAGCATAAAGATCACAAACACACATATTTCCCCTGCCACAAGCAGCCAGAGAATGAGTTGTGTCCATCTCTTAAATGGACTGCATAGAAAAGGCCTCGCTCATCTCCTTTATTGATGCGCACATCCAAGGCTTTCTACATAATGCCCAAGCTAACATGTCTAACTCAAGTAGAAAAGGTCTTCCTAACATATAATGAGGATCTCCCTAAAAACATCATCCTTTACCATATTGAAGCTAAGTGCACAACAATTTACCCTAAAAGCTTAAACTATCAAAATATGCTGATCGAGGTTTATCATCTTGTGTTTAGGTAGATGCAAGTCCTCTCCCTCATCTATATATAAGAGGACAAAAATACTAAAGAGAGAGCTCCTAAGCCTGCAAAGGTTAGAGTAAGACTCTTCACTCTCTCTTCTGTTTCATCATATCATCCCTTGGTTTTTTAATTCAACAGTCTTATTGTTACATCCGTTGCGGTTTAAAGAGTAGTCTCTTTTCCTTGATCTTTTCAATGCAGAACTGTTAATGAGGAAGAACAACAAGTGAAGTTCGACCTACAAAAAGATCATGGCCACAGAGAGGTACTTAGCAGCCATAAAAGCAAAAAAACAATTCAACCAAAGTTGGAGGAGAACAAACTTAGGTTGTTGCACATGAAAGAGACTTTTGACAATTGGAATGGGTGGGCTGTATTGACATATGACCACAACATCCTTGGCAACTTACTGATCAGGGAAAACAATCTTCTGCAGCAGAGAGTTGAGCTATATGAGAAAAAGCTTAAGATGCTCACTGCTATGTGTCCTGATTGTCCTCCTCTTATTGCATCAAGATCTGATGTTGTTGACCTTGATAGTTTCATATCACCACAAGAACCCGTAACTAATCATAAGTAGCAACACAAGTGTCTGTGGCTCATGAAGAGTGTGTGAAAGTTCACTTCTTGACAGCATGGTCTTTGTCTATGTCAAGAAAAAAGTACAAAGTATAGTAAGACTGCTCCATTAAGCTGGTACGTTATGTGACGTGATAGACTACAAATGCCAAACAGGCCTCTGAACAAGCGTGCTGTATTTGACACCCAATATGAATCTGCCCTATCACTTGAGTATACTGATTTGGAGCATGAGCATCATGGAGCTGATGATGTCCTTGAAAAACTCAGAAGAGGATTTTGCATTTTCATGAGTCAAAGTTAGTGCATTTGGATTAATATGATACAAGTGGGCGCAGGTCTATAATGTATAGAAATAAATTGGAGACAGCTGAGAGCTTCTTCTCATTGTGTCATGGGTGCAATTAACGTATGCTCATAAGATAATGACGCAATTTATGTTTGTAATAAAAGTGTGTGTCTTGCTTTTAACTCTTGATTTTCAAAGTCCTAATTTCTGCTCTTCATTTGGTGAATGAGTTCTTTTGGATAAACCGTTTGCTCTATGGACAACTCAAGCAGAAATCCTGTTTTAAAAAAAGGCCGGACAGTACAATCCCTCTTCCAAATTATTTTAACCTCACTAAGCCTTGCATTAGGACCATGATACTAGTTGCAATTTGTGGGATCTACAAGTCCAATTCAAACTATATCAGTTAGGGTGGTTCCACCTGTGTTCAAAACGCGCAAATGCAAAAGATATCTACTCAGGTCAAGTGATATTGTCCATGCAAGAAGTATTATCATTCTGCTGTCATCTTGCACAGAGCTCTTACTTGGCAGGATGCTTTCGTGAAAGTTGAACACCGGACTTTCCTATTTATGTCCTTAATTCAATGACCAGTTGGAGATTTTCTTGGAAGGAAAGTGGGAAAAATTTTAAATTTCCCAGAAATCAAGGGATTATGTACTGCAGCAGAAGCTAGGAATCCACATGGCTTCACTGATTCTAGCAGTGGCAGCCTCAACATTGTTGAAACCCAGAAGCTAGTGCAAAAGAAAAGAACAAAAGTGACACGGCACAGAATTATTTGATTTAGGTTAGTGTAGTATTCTTTGGAATCGCTTATTCGTTGATTATTCCTAGCTCTCTTTGGTGAGTGCAGTATTAGCAGGTTGTAGTGGGTCTTACCTCACCAGTAACTTTCTAGGTAAAAACGGGGGAAAAATGGAGGAAGCTAACAGATAGAAGTCAAGACACTGTTGCCTTGGCAACATCTTTCCAATTTGAAATGGGGAGATATTTACGAGTTTGAACCTCGAGCTTTATGTTGCAATTCAGAAAAAAAAAAAAGGGTCTGTTACAAGAGCACCCTGAGAGCTTAAAGATAATAGAGGAAATGTTGCTAGGGTATAGCAGATACTAAGGATCATTTCTCTTGACAAATCTATCGAGAGAGACACAGATCAAGAACATGTGGGAAAATAACGCATACATAATTCAGAATTGTAGCAACACAATAATCCTCCAAGGATATATTTGCCCCTGCTCCTGGTAAATGATCGGAGGTTTCATCCCTGTCTTGGACTAGAAGAGGCAGGAAGGAGTTGCTTCCATATTTCAAGCACACGTCACAGTTATTTGCACACATGGACACACAATAGAATGAGCAGACTTTAATGAATGCCTTCTTCTTCCCCTGTTGCACAGAATGATCTTACAGTGATTGTTAAAGGCTGAAGGAAGACTTTGGAGACAGATGTCTTGCTCATCAGACGCTAAAGAAGCAATAATGCATTGGAGATCCCTCAAAGTTTTCCTCATTGCGAAAGAAAAATCTCGAGAACGTACTTGCATGTAGTTGCATAAACACAAGAACACGACTGTTATTCAGACTGAAGCATAAAGATCGCAAATACACATACTTTCCCCGTCTGAAGCAGATAAGATTTTCTTGGGACAGAGACTACATGAAGAGGTCATTCCTCTCCTTTATTGAAGCACACAAAAAACAACACTACAAAGTAGAAACACTTCAAAGTGACTGGTGCTTGATGCATCTTCAGGCGTCCTGCTTGCTTGGCCATGAGCACTGCTATGGGTATCCTCATTGCTTCTCCTGAATTTTTCCACCGTGTGCTGCAGATTGTATGATGGCCTATTTGTGATTTCCTGGAGGATCTGATGGCTTGAGAACTAGAAGCACATGATGGATTCTCTGTGATTCTTTCACCTTTTGTACCACTCATTCACATGTGCTTGGGTCCACCGGAACCATGCCTTGGCGGTTGATCTTCCCTCCCAGGCTTTCTGACTAATGCACAAGCTCCCAAATCAACTGCTTTGGAAGGACGAACAAATGTTAATACCATTTTCTTGACATGGTACAGAACTCCATTGTCATTTGATGGTTCCCACTTGTTCAAGTACTTTTACATGGTTTACTATAGTTATTAGGATTGATCGGACCCATGAGCATGTTAGCAATGGAATCTCCATTTCCTAACATCCTCACATCGACAAGTTCCTACTTCGAATATCATTGGATCCATGAGCATGTTAGCAGTGGAATCTCCATTCGCTAACATCCTTGTACTGATAGGTTTTATTATGTCATGGTCCTAGTTTTTCAGTAATGAGCTCTTCTAGCTTATTAAATCTTTTCTCTAGATCATCCATCCTTTGACTCATTATCGCATTCCAATAATTGGGATTGGCTTCAGGAGCATTTGGGTTATAGGGTTGACCAGGGTACTTAGGTGGATCAGCGGGCCTTAGTTTGGCTAAAATTTCTAGCTGCTTGACATATTCTCCCACCACGTCCTCTAGCTTCTTACGCAGTTTGGAGTTCTCCACTATGTAATCCGCTAAGATCTGCAGATTATAAGTCAGTGGGATCCACTCGTTAAAGCCACCGAGGGGATTGAGTATATGCAGCAGTCGACCATTTTGCTCTAAGTTCGGGTTCGCGCCTATTCTCATGCGCAGACTCTGCAACTGGAAGTCAGTCATCTTGTCTTTGACCTGCCAAAAAAGAAAAATTTTGACAAGAGCTCAACGCCCGCAGCATGCCAAACGGCGCACATGCATGAAGAGCAACAGAGAAAATCTCTCGATTTATCATTAGTTCATCAATGGATAAGTTGTATTACAAATGAAAAACAAAACAATTGAATACTAGAAAACCAAAATCCAGTAAATAAAAAATATTCTAATCAGATAACTCCTTAAACAGAAAATAATATATTCTAAAACCAAAAGATAAATCTAAGACCTGATCGGACAATTTTTAATAGTGAAAATAAAGTTACTTAACATACCAGAATCTTATCTAAAATTCAAAAAGTCCTAAAATTATGTTGGACAAAGAAAGAAAATACTCAATAATAAAACCCTAAATCAATCAAATAACAAATTAAAAACAAATCTTGAAGTGTCCCGCATCAGAAAGTAGCTGAAGAACATTAAGTTTGCAGGCAGTTCAAGAGTACCTTGAGAACTTGGATATTCTGCTGAAGCTTGTGCTCGGAATCGAGGGAAAATGAGGTATGAATGTACTTTGTGAAGTGTGCTTTTCCATAATGCTTGCCCCTTTATATAGCTGTATCTATTGATGCACTGCACGTGATTATCAGCCGAAGATGAGGGCATTATTGTAAAAGCATCAGCACTTTGCATTAAAATGTTTCCATCTTTTGTTTTTTTCTATTAGTTTGCTGGTCCATGAAGTTTCTTCTGGCGTGTTCTACATTAATATGATGGAATCTCATTATTAATGCTGGAACACACACTGGACCAGCTTTTTGCGCCAATGATATCTTTAATGCATCCACGTATGTATACACTTTCTTTTGTTTCATTTGGGCAAATCAATCCTGTCAACACTCCTCAGGTTTGCTCTCTGATAAACATTTCTTGAGAACAAAATGGTTGCTCTACTCGCTTACAACGGGCTCCAAAACAACCTCCACACTATAGTTAAGTCAACAACGTCTCTTGAACAATTGTAGAATCAATTCTTAATCTATCGTTTAGAAACTAATTGGGGACAGTTAAATCTGGGCCTTTCATTGACCCAAAAAAAAAAAAAAATCCAAGCCTTTCAGAAAAACCTATGTAACTTGGACGTAACTTGAACATAACTATGTCCAAATAAGATTGGGGGGTGACCATGTCAACAAGAGAACCGGGAACAGGTTGAAGTGCAAAAATTGCCATAAGATCGTGCTGCTGGTACACCATCGAACAAGATGAATAATGTTGAGGATCGATGTTGGAAAAGGGTCATGAGTAGTAACATAAAAAGAGAATAACATGAGATGCGAGGTATGCTTTGTATGCAATGTGCACTCGATGCACTCATAATTTGCTTAGGATCACGTAACTCTTGTATCTAGTCAAAATTGAAAAATAGCATGATGTTGCAATGTTCAACCCAAAATTTTAAGCTTACAGATGCTGGAAGACCACATATGTATAATGAACAACACAATATGTGATATTTTGACACAAATTCTCGCGTGTAGAGTTTGATTAATTCCTGTACGACGCATATATTAGAATCACTCTCCCCCTATTCAATGCATAATCGTTTCATTCCTATCTCTTTTATCATCCTAAAAGCCTGCTAGAGGTGAGGATTCACTCCTTATCTAGGCTCTCTTGCCCCGGTGACCACTTCCCACCCTCGTTGGACAAGGTTGTTCCACGTTGCACACAAACACACACTATCACAGAAGAATGCGTAAGACTTCATTGATAACCAGCTAGAAACATCTTATGGGTCTGTCGATCATAAAATTATGTTACGATCCAGCATCATGGTGACCATTCGTGCAAAATCCGACTTCACGACGACCATGTTTGTCTTTCTTCATCCTTGGCTAATTCCAATCCCAGCGCAAGCAAGAATTCTTTAGAACTTGAAGTTCATGATGTCACATATTTTTTCTGCTTAGTTCAAATGTTATACCGATTCATTTGACATGGCACGAGACTCCATGGTCATCCAGTGGTACATGGATGTATAACATGGAGTAGGGTTACTTTCTCAAACGACTTGATACAAGCCACCCCATTCACTAAAGACTGGGTTGAGCTAGCAATGTTAAGATATACATGTGAATATGTTAAAAAAGTCCTACATCGAAGAACTGCTATGGCGTTGATTAATTAACGTATCATAATTAACCATAATTCAATAGCTTACGATTTTGAGTAAGTGTGGTTTAAATTGAATACATTGAGGGCTCAGATTTGGCTCCCGACAAGCAAGACTAACAGATTCATAGATCCAAATCTCCATTCTAACAATCAGGTCCAGTTTATCCCGTATAAGGTCTTTCAGTTTGTCAAATTTCGTCCCTAGGTCATCAACCTTTTGGTTGAACATTGTGTACCAATTGGGCTAGCCACAGGGATATGTCGTGGGACTCACGGGATATGATGGGTTTCCGTGACCAAGAGGAACTAGATAAGTTATCAGATCAGAGGCTTAATTTGTACATAATGTCCAATTGATTGGTATAATTGTCTACCAAGTCATATCGCTTTTCGATAAAATCCCAGTTGCCCTTTTTGGGAATCACTTACTCTTCTAATGTTCCTAGCGCTCTTTGGTTGGGTAATTTCTCTACCATGGTTATTGGAAATTCATCGACGAATCAGAAATCATCATTGACCATAACTTTCTCAGCTTTTACCATGACTGGACCATAGGTTCGTTCGAACTTACCACCAAGAGAACTCATTCTATTAACTCGGTAAAAATAGAATGTTACAAACTCACAGTGGACGACAATAATGCTACTTCAGTCATTCTGGTCCATTTCAAGGCCCCACAGCATGCCTTATTTTACATACCAACCACACACGTGTCGACACTCATGGAATCGGATCTGACATTGCGTGAAAAACGATTGAGCCTTTTTTTTTGGTCGGTTAATGGTGCCATCGTCCTTTATGTCGAGGAGTTACTGTCACTCATGGTGTGTCTTCTATTATTGCCTTGAAGCAATTATCCAATCAGTTAGGATTGCCAGCAAAATTGGTATGTCCAAAGAAAAGGACAAGGTAAAGGCATGGCCACATGATCACACGTCCTGTACACACCAGTAAGAAGAATGCAGAACACAATGCGAATGACTTGCAGATGGAGTCCACCTTTTTCCTTACCGAAGGAATTTGTTAGCGCTTCGTCAATTTCACTTGGACTAACTCTTAAGCAGAGGTCTACAAAAGAATTGGGAATGGCCTGGACAACTTAAAACTGGCTTGTTCGGGCAAGCTCCCATGATAATAGATCTAGTTCCCAATCTCAGATGGAACCACCCACCTGGACCATGCGGACTGGACTGGTTCATTGTCGGTCTCCTCTTACACTCGTTCTTAGGTGCTGAAGGCTTCACCCTGAAGCCACCTTAAGCTGTGATGAAGAAGTCCATTTTCAGATATATAGAAATGGACGCTAGTCATATTTCCAGATTTGTGGTTAGCATCCATTTCCGAAAATTCTGAAAATGGACTTGCAGGTTTATGTCTTGCTGCTCTTCCAGGTTTAAAGGTGTTTATATCTTGCTGGTTTTGGAAACATGCATATGCATATTTCCAGGTTTAAGGCATACTTGCAATGGGGATTGGGGGTCTTGAAAGGCATGACCGGTTCCATGGACTCACTTGAGAGCCGGATCAATTCCTAGGTGGGTCCATGAACTAATGGGTGGTTTCCGATTCTCAATTAGTGGAATTGGCCCTTTGTGGGTGGTTCCCAATTCTAGGGTAAACCGGCCAATTTTGAAACCGACCACCCCTACTCATAAGATGAAAGGGAAATGATAGCATTGTGCTGATGGTCCACACTCTAGATTCTACACAAAATTTGTTTAGTTCTCGATTTATTGGCATTTTGTTTGCTACCCACCCCGCATCATTCAAAGAATGCTTCCATCGGAAGAGATCGCCAAGGGAGAGCCATAGTTTGAGTCCGTCAACATATCTAATTGAACATATTTTCATTCAGAAGCTTAAGTTAATGACTCATGGACTAACCAATATATATTAATTACTCTGCATGACACAAATTCTCCTATGTAAGACTCTTCTCTAATACACTAGATGCACATCTTAACAATCTCCCCTTTATATGTGAGCTCAATGTGATGTATGTTCCTCTTTAATTCAGGTGTCCTTCTGTGTCTGAATATCTTAACTTGAATATCCATCAACACCGGACTTCATCCCTTGTCTATTTCTCTAGATCGAACCATGAAGTTTTCTATTGGCCCACGTTTCTAAACCACAATGCCTAATGCCCAAAACCGCATTGGTCATTAAATTAATTCTTTAAAATATTCACCAAACATCGAAATAAATTGAGGGTGTTTGAGGGCTCACTAATTTAAACATTGATTCTAACAACATTTATTTAGAGCGCATAATAGAAACCTAATACTTCATTAGGAGAGATCGCCAAAAAGGTCTGAACCTATCAACATATTCTATTAGACCTACCTTCATTCAAAAGTTTAAACTAATGAGTTATGAGTCAGTTAAGACATTTTTACTACTATACACCATACAACACTAATTCTTCAATATAGGACTTCTGTAACATAACTCATACATACATCTTAACATTCCATGTTGGTAGAATTTCAAAGTTGTTTGTAATTTGCAAAATCTTCTCGGTAAGAGAATATGCCGTTGCTGAACTCATTCTATTAACTCGGGGAAAGTTTAGAATGGCACTGTAGACGGCAATAATGCTACCTCTGTCACTCTGGTCCTTTTCAAGGCCCCATGGCATGCCTTATTTTACATGACGACCACACACGTGTCGACACGCGTGGAACCGGATCCGATATCGTGTGAAAAAAGTTGAGCTGTTTTTTGTTTGGTCGGTGATGCCATGGGCCTTCATGTTGAGCGGTTACCGTCACTCTTGCGGTGCCTTCTACTGTTGCCTTGAAGCAATTATCCATAAAGTTAGGGTGCCACCAAAATTGGCATGTCGAAAAAACAAAGAGACAAGGCAAAGGCATAGCCACATGATCACACGTCGTGTACACACTAGTAAGAAAAATGTAGAAGATAATGTGAATGACTTGCAGATAAAGCCCATATGGATTAAATGGTCCACCTTTTCCTTTCCACATGAATCTATTGGTGCTCTCTCGATTCCTGTTGGACCGACTCTTAAGATGAGAGGGAAATGACCACACCATGCTGATGACCCACATTCAAGATTCTACACAAAATCAACTTAGTTCTCGATTACTTGACATTTTGTTTGCTACCCATCTTGAATCATTTAGAGAGCAATTGGACAATCAATTTGCGAAAAGTGGACCTCCTGTAATTTTCAATCTCACTCATCAATGTTGTGTGTATATTAATGAATGTTTCTGTCTCTTTTCATTAAATGTCACGCATTTTTATTGGTGGCTTTCATCAATGATTTATCATTTAATGTGCATTAGAAATGGATCAAACTTGCCATTAGTCCAAGCAATGAATAGTTCGGACCAGTTGAGTTGAGAGACTCAACCTCTTCTCAGTAAGTGTAACAAAAAAATGAAGACTTTCTCAAATATTCAGATCGTCCACTGCTTTAGAGAGGCCAACCTTATTGCAGATTGGGTAGCCAAAGCTCACAGTAAAAATTACTTATCTTTGAATTGGGTCTTGTCCCCTCCTCAAATTTTGCTGGACCTTTTATGTAATGATGCCCCTATACTGGGCCTCTCATCTTTGCTTAGCTAATGAAATATTTCTGTTTCTGACCCAAAAAAAAAAAAAAAAAAAAAGTCTTTGAAAACCTCTCTCGGCCTCAAGAGGATTAGAGAGCTCCCTTATAGGAGGATAGGAGAAAGAATGGATAACAACAGACATTTGCACACATTGAGCGAGAGAGAGAGAGAGAGAGAGAGAGAGAGAGAGAGAGAGAGTCCCACTGAAATCTAATTGTCGGCATAAGCTGACACTTTCTTTTAGATTGAATGTCCCACTGAAATCTAATTGTCGGCATAAGCTGACACTTTCTTTTAGATTGAATCAATTATTCAACGTCTGACCAAATACAAGAGGATTCAGCTTTAGTTTTCTTTTGCTTTTCCTTCATCATCATTGGTCCCCTCGATATGCAGCAATCCATGATGAAATATCAGGCCTCGACAATTCTTCTTGTTCACACGATTCTTATATCTGTATCGACACAGGCAGGCAATCATTTTTTTAAAAGCAAAGAGCTCTTACGTTACTTTTGCCTTTAACTTGATAGTGATTCATCCTTTGTTTTGCCTTTAACACAAATTCTTGTGTTCAGACCGGATTAAGAACAACAAGTGGAATTAGATGAACAAGGACTGCATACGCAAAACAAATAGAGGTAGAACCTAACTACCAAGTTAGAATGTAAAATAAAAAACTGATTATTGTGTTCCTTGACACTACAATGTATTACAATAGAGCGATATTATACTTGAATGAATCTTACAAAGATAGTAATATAATCTAACAAGGATATTAGAACTTAGTTCTCCTGAAAAAAAAAAGAATATTAAAGAATATCTTAATATCTAATGCTAACAATATAGTCCAACATAATTCATTTTATAACTCTTCAGCAAAAGGTTAAAATGGCATAATGGATGGCATTATTGCTTCTTCAACTTTTCCAATCCATTTGGTTACAATCATATGCTTCACGTGTCGCAAGTCTAGAACTCTTTAGAACATGCTCAGCATCAAAGGTAATCGAAGTCAAGAATTTTTTATCAGTTAATGATGCCACGCCATCCTCCTTTATTTTGGGAAGCAATAATGCCATGTTTAGAAAAGCATCAGAAGTACGTAGAATAAGATGGAATCCAACGTTATAAAAGTATGTATAAAAAGGGGTCATCAGACTTACTTGCATGATTAAGCCTTATCATGTTTGTTATTTAGGTTTATTCAAGTCCTTACCTACATCTATAAATAAGGGGACCGAAACACCAAAGAGAGAGCACCTAGCCTGCAAAGGTAAGATTCTCCCTTCTGTTCATAATCTCGTACCTGGCATTCAGGGACATTAAATCCAATATATTGTTGAGATACATTCTTTGAAGTTTAATGTGTTTTTTTCTTCTCCCTGGTCTTTCGGTGCAGAACGTACTCGGCCGGCCGAAGAGGAAAGATCTAACAAGAGAGGATCAAACAGTGAAGAACATGGCGACGCAGAGGTACTATTTGGCCATAAAGGCACACGCAGACATGCAACCGAAGTTGGAAGAGAACAACCTTAAGCTGCTGCATATGAAAGAGCCCCTCGGGGGTTGGCGTGAGTGGTCGGTATTGACGTACGATCATAATGTGATAGGAGAGATACTTATAAAGGAAAACAAGCTTCTCCAGAAGAAAATCGATGATTATGAGAAAAAGCTTAAAATACTAACCAGCCCTCCTCCTCCTATGTATTGGGGTTGGCCTACTGCTCAACCGAGATCTGCTGAAGTTGAATTTCGCAGTGCTAAATCATCTGAAGAACCTGAGATGGAAACTTAAGTCGAGGAAAGTAATTATCCAGAAGGTGATTAGTTAGCAAGTGGAGATTCCATTGCAAACTGATCATGAATAGCAAGAATAAGTGTTAGCTCATGGTAAGTGTGAAAATGTTCTTTTGAGATCACCTCTTGCGCTTGGCAGTGGAGTTTCTTGTCCATGCCAAGAAGAAAAAGCAAAATATTGAACCATTGAGAATGGAGTCTAAATTCATTGTCAAGGAGAACTAGTCCATCACCACGGAGGAACCAGAAATCTGCCAGCACTTCCTGATAAGGAGGAACCGTGGGTCGTGGAGCAAACACCGGGAGATCGACATTGTTACCTGCTGCCTTGACCTGCTAACTAAGCAAGTCATATATCCTTGAGCAGCTATGGAGGAAGCTTCACACTTTCATGAGTTAGGTTTAAGTTCTTCAGGGTTATTATGAGTGCGAGTCTGTTCTATGTATTAGAATAAAATGCAGACAGCAGAGAGCTTCAACTTGTGTGTGACATGTGCTGTATGATCAGAGTGTAATGCATCTGTCTGTAATAAGAGTGTCTGGTTGTGTTGTTCTAGTTTTGATCCTTCTAATTTCTTCTCTTATTTCTGGTGAATTGAGTGCTTCCAGACCAACCATTTACTCTTTAAGGTACTTGAAACTGGCTTACTATGCTTCTTAAATTAATCTGACTAGACTAAGTCTTCTGTTAAGTAAAGAAATTTTAAATCCTGTTAATCAAATTGATGAAAAAATAAGACAATAAAAAAAAACTAAAAGAGTGTGGACCATGATCCTATGTTCCTGGGCCGATCATGCTTAACTGCACTTCACCATGTGATGCCTTGCCCGACCTGTGGTCATAAATATCTTTGTCCTCTTATCGATTCATGAGCAACAAGTCTGTTTGCACCCATTCACTTTGAGTGTTCCACTTGTGTCCTATGTAAACCAATGACGTAGGTATGGACCGCACATTATTCTTCTGAGTTCAAATATCAGTGATTATACAGTGGGGTGCTTTTATATAGGCTAAAAGTGGACTTTCCTGCTTTCACATCTCCAGACTGATTCAACTTAAAGATTTAGCGAACATAAACGTGTGAGATATCTGGTGATATTTGGAGATCGAGTGGTCGCTGATACTGCAATGCAAAATAGCAATTAAGTGTTCTTGCTAGCAACTTCATAGTATCCAATAGGTGTTGCCTCCTCTCTGCCTTCTTTAATTTGAAATTTGGACCTTAAGGTGGATCGAGAAAAAAGTGTCCCCTCCAAGAGTTTATGGGTCATTGATTTGTGTAGCAGAAAAGTCAATAGGTAGTTGGCTTAATTCTGAAGATATCGTAGAGTTGTGGATGAAGTGTCTGAAGAAATTCTTAGGTGAATTATATATTCATTTAGAGGACAATAATTCCCAATCATTGACGCAAGGTTATTTGTCAAGAACGGTAAAAAAACTCCCTTCGATTTTGATGAACTAATTGTTCTTTTTTATTTTTTTCATTTTAAATTTTCAAGGTTTTTTTGATTCAGCACTTAATGGACGCCACATCGATGCCTTGTGTCTCCAAAGTAATAATAATAAAAAAAAACTACGTCAACATTTTTTGTTAATCAAATTAGATGGAGATAAATATAGACTTAATTACACTAATTTGATTGGAAAATTATTTAAAAAGTCTTAAACATATTTAATTCAGTAATAAATTTTTCAATTTTGTCAATTGGGTACTAATTTTTTTTATTTTTATCAATTAAGTGCATCTAGTTAATTTTTATTTTATGCCACCAATATGGATCTTGGGATGTCCATGTAGCATGAACAACGTTGACATAAACAAACTTTAATAATATTTTAATATTTTTTTTTTCTCTCTTTTCCTTCTTCACGGTTTTCTTACTAGGGCCAGCAATGGTCGTCAGCCGCAGATGAGGGCTGTGGCCCTCGCCCGGCCTCACATAGATTTGGGTGAGGTTATCACAGCCACGGATGATCAACCTCGCCCAAAATACTCTCTCACTCTTACCCCCTTTCCCTCTTCTCTCCTTTCTCTCCACCTCTCTCGTAGTCACGCATTTCATTTCGCACTCCCCCACTTCTCTATGAATTTCTACATTTTCGCTGCTCCTTCGCGTGCTTCCACGGTAATCTGAGACCAATTGTGGCTGTAGGATGCTGGGATTGGAGCCGCTCATTCGTGGGCTTTCTTATTCTACTGGTTTGTGGGGTCCTGGATTCAGCGCTCCTCTCTCTCTCTCTCTCTCTCTCTCTCTCTAGGTTGCCAAATCAAAGCACGAGTGAGCCAGCCAGCGGGGAGACTTAGAGAGCGCACAAGGCCGGGCAAGGGCCTGACGATCCTCGCCGGCTACAGTGAGAAAACAATGAAGAATGAAAAAAGAAAAAAATTAAAAAAAAAAAAAAAAATTAAAATTATTAAAAATTATTAAAAATTATTCACACCATTATATCATATCACGTAAAGATTATTGTATTTACGAAGTAATTTCCAACTAAAATTGGCCGGATGGATTCAATTAGTAAAAGGTAAAAATGTTTAGAATCTAATTGGTAAAATTATACTATTTAAAACTGAATTGGTAAAAGAGCAATATATTTAAGACTTTTTTGATAATTTTCTCATAATTTTACAAATTTTAAGATTTGATTGCACTTTCAATATAAAAAAAAAAAAAAAAATTGATTGCACTTTTTCATAATTTTAAAACTTAATTATATTTTCGTGATAAGTTTTTAGACTTTTGATATGCTTATTTCTAAAACTTTAAATCCCAACTAAGTAAGAGTCCTGGAGAGCTTAAAGTTTAGGATGTCACAGTCTTTTTCGACAAGTTCAAATGTTGTACCCTTTCATTTGACATGACACGAGAATTCACTCTCATCAAGAGGATGTGGATATTTACCAGAGGACTGGGATCACTTGCTCTCGGACTACCCTTTTCACTAAAGACTAGGTTGAGCTGGCAGGGCTATTAATGTTAGCAATGGTATCTCCATTTGCTAACACATCCATAAACCAAAATCCCGTTCTAATAACCAGGTCCCAGTTTTTCCTTCGTAAGATCTTCCGGTTTGTCAATTTTTTTGTTCTCTAGTTCTTCGAAACATTGGGCACCTATATGGTGGACCCATGGGATATGACGGGTTCCCACCAACTGAAGGAACGGGAAGCCTAATTTTGCACATAATCTCTAATTGCTTGATCAAATCCCTGCTGTCCTTTGGAACCCCTCATCGTTTGAGTGTTCCTAGCTCTCTTTGGTAAGTGAAGTATTAGCAGGTCGTAGCGGGACTTAGCTCACCAGTAATTTTCTTTTCGAAAAACAAGGAAAAAGAAGAAGAAGAGAGAGAGAAAAGATAGAAGTCGAGACACTGTAGCCTCGGCAACATCTCTCCAGTTTGGAATGTGAAGATATTACGAGTATGAGCCTTGAGCTCTATGTTGCAGCTCAGAGAAGAAGGGTCTCTTACAGGAGTCATTGAGAGCTAAAAGACGACAGGAAATGTTGGTGGCTGAATTCTATTTACTGATCGTTTTTAAGGGAGAAGTTAATCAAGAACATCTAGGAAAATACTGCACACATAATTCACAATTGCAGCAGAGTAATCATCCTTGAAGGATATATTTGTCCCTGCATCCAGTAAATGATCAGAAGTTTTCTTCCTTTTTCAGGCACACGTCACACTCAATTACCCAAATGCGGACACGCGGACACGTAAAAGAAAGAGCAGACTTTAATCAATGCTCACTTCTGCTTCTGCCCTTGTTGCACAGTATGATCCTAAACTGAATCTTACCTAATTCATTCTATTAACTCTTAAGCTAAAGATTATAATGGGATAACAGGTGGCATTGTTGCTCATCCAACCATTCCCGTCCATTCGATTACGATCATATGCGTGTTAACACGGGTTGCGAGTCTAGAAATCTTTAGAATACGCTCAGCACCAAAGTAAATCTGCAATTGTTTGAAAAGCATCAAAGTACAGAATTTTTTACCAGATAATGATGTCTTCCTTTTATTTTGAAGAGCTATAATGCCATGTATGGTAAAGCATCAAAGCTCCCTTGCTGCGCCCTTCTTTTTTGTCACTCAAGTAGGGAAAAATTATCAAAGATAAATTCTAAACTTATTCTACTTTTATAAATTCAGTTATAAATTTTTTAAATATGCCGATTAATTTCTAAACATTTTCATGTTTTGTCAGTTGAGTCCATCAAGTCAATTTTGGTTAGAAGTCGCTCACATGAACGCCGACCGTCTTACGTGAACTATTTTTAATAATATTTATTAGATTTTTTTTCTTTTTTTCTTTTTTTTCCGCTCTTCCTTCTTTGCTTTTTTTTTTCATTTTCTTTTTATTTTCTTTTTCCCTTTTTTGAGCGAGGATTGGTTCGCCAAGGGTACCCAAAAAAACGAGTACCCATGGGTTGCCCATGATGATGGTTACATTTCAATTAGTATTGTTTGGGAGCACTTACGCCAGATGGGGGACCTGCAAACCATTCTGGAGATCATGGAGGAAAAGGCTTGAAAGCAAGATAGGCTTCTATCTAATTTGACAAACATGGTAGAGGTGAAGAATAAGTACATGCAGAAGATCCAAGAAAGGTTTTGTGAGACATCAAAGTCTCCGAATGTCATCATGATAGAGAAGGGTAAGCTTCATAAATCTTATAACGAAGGCTGTTTCACCATATCACTTATCAATTTGATTTTGACTATCAATAAGCCTCGTGACAATAGACCAATTTTTTTTAAATCAAATTGCATCATGTGAGCGAATTAAATGCCGTATTCGTGATTAGGAGAATGGAACAATTATATCTAGGATTATATTATGGGAGACCTCATTACTTATGTTGGGTTTATGATAGATAATACATGACTTTCAAGAATACATTGCCTTGTTGTTTGAAATTAGAGGGACCAATGAAGATACCAAGAGATGCATTATGCATGCATGACAAGTTCACATTTAAAATTTCAAATAAAAAAACTATCATTTTTAAGAAAATATATTTCTATTTTTTGTGATCTGTTCACCCAACTTCGTGAATGGAACGCGGTAGCCTTGAGGAGTGTATCTCCGAGTGTGCAATAGTAGTTGTATAACTAGACGCATGTGTCACGGGCCGATCGTTTGGGATCGTGACCGCGCGGCGACTCAGGTTATTTTGGATCACCTAAGCCAAGCCTTGCTCGATCAACGCTCGCACACTCGCTTGCACACCCGGATCATAGAGAGAGAAAGCTTCTAGAGAGAGGAGCTCTGGAGAGAAAGGAACTTGTATTACTGAAAATGATTAGATGAATACAAATGAGGGGGAGAGCACCCCTTCTTATACTCGAGACCCTCGGGTTACATCCGTTGATTTAGATTTGATTCGGCGGACGAGATCGCACCGCCTTACCTACCGACACTTATGGCGGCTACTAACCATCGACACTTATGACAGGAAATTAGCAACTACCGACATAAATAAAGCTAGAGACTAATTACGGTATTGCCCGCCCTTGGAAACTCCAGGAAGGGGACTTGTTGGGAAGCCCGGCGAGCATAGGAAGTCTTCCACGGATGAGTCACGATCGCCCTTCGGGAACCTCTTGGATCGGTCCTCTTTCGGCCGTTGACATTCTCCCCCACTCAATCGAGCGACGCCCTCGTCGCTCACAACTCGACGAGCAGCCTTCCTCGCACGAGCACGGGCTCTCTTCTTTTGATTTTGCTTGGTGCGGACGCTCACGTACGATGGACCACACCCTTTCAACCTCAGCTCGGGCATGGCACACAGCTCCATCTTTCACTTGGGCGTAGCACGCGGCGAGTACTCAACCTCAGGGAAGAGTACTTGGATTGGCATGTCGTGTGTTGGAGTAGGATCTAACTCTACCTTCGGCTTCACCTCGGCTAGCTTGTTTATGCGCTTCACGGTCTTCAAGCTCTTGTCGAGGCGTCGGATTGTGGCGATGGTCTTGGTGTCGATCACCCCTTGCATCATGGGGATCATCGTTGGGCATTTTGGGTCGAGGATCATAATGCACTTGGTCCTCATATCGATCATGGCTCTCACGCTATTGAAGAATTGCATTCCCAAAATGAGATCATAATCGTCGAGAGGGATTACCTCGAATGTCATCTTTCCCTTCCATCCGCCGATCATGACGTCCACATCAGGAGTTGTTCCTACGCCATCAAGCCCTTCTGAGTTAATGGGCTTGAATATCTGCCCAGACGGCTCCACGCGCAATCCCAGAGTCTTCGCCACCTCGTTGGACATGAACATGTTTGAGGCTCCAGTGTCAACCAAGGCGTATAGCGCTCGGCCGCCCACTTCAACCTCCACGAAGAACATCTCCGTGTTTGGAACAACTTCCTTTCCTTTGGACGGCGATCGAGCTTGGACGGAGTCGATCATCTTCACTCCTCCAAGTCGGACTTGCCGCCTCTCTTCTTTGGGCTCCTCCTCCACCTCTTCGATGGCTAGGAGGACATTGATTCTACCCTTCTTCGGGCACTTTTGGGTCCAATGCGGACCTTTGCAGATAAAGTAAGGAGAAGGCGGGGTTGATCGAACTTACTCGCGTAGTCCGTCTGCGGTCAACCCCTTTGGAAGGACGGCTTGGACGTGCCTTCATCCTCGGAGGATCGATCCGACCTCCAATCTCTTGCTCTACTTCTTGGTTCGGCTCTGGTGAGGTCGACGAGGGACTCGGCCACGCTTAGTGCTTTTGCGAGACTCGTCACATCCCTTCGTTTGAGCTTGAGTAGTGCCCACGGCTTCAACCCATCCATGAACGCTTCGAGAGCCTCCTCTTCGCTTAGGTTGCAAATCTGGAGTTTGAGTTCCATGAACTCCTTCACTTACTCTCGGATCGCACCTCCTTGTTCGAGGCGATGGAGCTTGCTATGGGCTTCTTGTTGAGCAAACTCAGGGAAAAAGTAGTCGCGGAACTCCTTCACGAAGTCATCCCATGTTTCCACGGGATCGGCGCCGCGTCTAATCTCATCGCACCTATTTCTCCACCACAGCATCGCGGTATCAACAAAGAGCATCGAAGCAGTTCGTACCTTGATCGACTCGTCTTGTATGTTGACAGCGCCAAAGTATTGCTCCATGCTCTAGACGAAGTTGTCCACCTCCTTGGCGGATCGTTCGCCTTTGAATTCCTTCGGCTTTGGCACCTCAATTCTGGGCACCGCTTGAGTAGGCACCGCGCCGTTGGTGATGCTAAGCTTGCATAGGGCGAGCTCGGTCTTGAGCTCTTGGATCTCCGCCTTCATGGCTTCGACCTCGTCCCTACAAGGGCTCACCTCCTCGATCACTTGGACGCGCTCCTTCAACACATCGATCGATGCTTCAAGGGCTTCGTCCTTGTCGTGCAACGGGGCTGTAGCTTCGTTGAGGCCGGTCGTGAAGTCTTCACGGAGCGAAGTCTCAACCTCCATGACCCGGTCTCTCACTTCGTCAAGACCTTCCATGAGTTCGAGCACAGCACTCCGGACCTTCTCGATCTTCTCATCGAATGCAGCTGCAGCATCCATCGAGGCATCTCTTTTCTTTGGTCGGCTGCGAGGTTCCTTGACTAGAACGGGCTCTCCATCCATGACAGCGTCTTGGCTCGACATTCTCTCGAACAGTTGGCGCTCCTCGATCTCTGGAAATGGATCTCTCCTTTGCTCTGATACCACTTGTCACGGGCCGATCGATTGGGATCATGACCGCGCGGCGACTCAGATTATTTTGGATCACCTAAGCCAAGCCTTGCTCGATCAACGCTCGCACACTCGCTTGCACACCCGGATCGTAGAGAGAGAAAGCTTCTAGAGAGAGGAGCTCTAGGGAGAAAGGAACTTGTATTACTGAAAAGGATTGGATAGATACAAATGAGGGGGAGGGCACCCCTTCTTATACTCGAGGCCTTCGGGTTACATCCATTGATTTAGATTTGATCCGGCGGACGAGATCGCACCGCCTTACCTACCGACACTTATGGCGGCTACTAACCACCGACACTTATGACAGGAAATTAGCAACTACCGACATAAATAAAGCTAGAGACTAATTACGGTATTGCCTGCCCTTGGAAACTCCAGGAAGGAGACTTGTTGGGAAGCCCAGCGAGCATAGGAAGTCTTCCACGGATGAGTCACGATCGCCCTTCGGGAACCTCTTGGATCGGTCCTCTTTCGGCCCGTGACACATGGATGGAAGATACAACAACATTTTGAATGTTGCCCCGCCATCGCCAAACTGAAGAATGACAGCAAGTTGAGGATCCTGTCTGGACGAAACATGCACCTGGATTATCCTCTTATCTTCTTTTTTTGTATTGGAGGCACTTGGTGAAGAAGCTGGCAACAAAATCGTGTAGCGGCGACGATCCAGTTGAGAAGCGAGAACACGTTGAGGATCCCCTCAACACTTAACCTGCACATCATTTATCCTTTATGTGTACCACCTTCCTACTGATCCCTTCTACGTGCACTCCTATGTATACCACCGCCCCGACAACAACGATCCACACCGGCGTAGCTCGAAGACTTGAGATTAAGACACTTCGAACTCTCTGGCCGGAGAAAGGAGATACGCAGAGGAGTGGTGGCGCCGGAGAAAGGAGATACGCAGAGGAGTGGTGGCGCAACGATGAAGCGGCCGTCTGCAGGGGCAGCAACTACTAGAGATGAGCCAGGGACGCCGGAAATCGCCAATCAAATGAAGGAATCACCTCTGGAGAGTATTTCCTCTCTCTCTCTCTCTCTCTGGGCAGTGTACAAAAAAATCAAGCCTCCCTATTTTTCCTTTCCTCAAACGGATATATATAATCCCATTCGGTCAGCTTGTATTCCGTCGAAGTTCATATGCTATACCGTCTTGTTTGACAGAGCAGGAGACTCCAGGTCATTGAGGGCATAAAGATGTCTAAGGCTGGCTTAGGATCACTTGCTCAAGCTACTTGATAGGCCCAATTTCACTACAGACTAGATCGAGCTTGCAACGTTAGCAATGGTATCTCTATTTCTTAAACTCATGCGTACACTAAAATCTCCATTCTAATACCAGGTCCTACTTTTTCCTTGATCTTCCAACTTCTCAATTTTTTCCTCCAGATCTTCCACCTTTCAGTTCGACATTCCATTCCGATGAGACCGATGAGACCACTCGAAGGAACGGGATAAGTTAATTGGATCAGGAGTCCTTTGCGCCAATCTTCACAGACCTCCTACGAAATCCAAACCCCGGTTGATTCTTTGTGTCCTCGGTCTGCCGAGTCAGTGAAGAGCGAACTTAGATGTGGAAGAAGGTGCTTCTAACATGACAAAATAGTCTTGAACTGTAGATTTTAAAAATACGAGAGCTTGAAAAGCTTTATCCATTAGCTACCCTTTTGCAGGACCAAGTCAGGATGAGCAAGGGGTAGTTGGACTACGTGAAGATCAAAGTCGGCCCGAATCCGAAATTGGACCAAAGTGGCCATCTTTTAGATATATACGACGTGGTTTCAACGTGTTTCTAGGACTACAATATAATCTGAATATGAAGCAACTGGAGATCATGGGTACATATTCGGTCCTCAGTTGTTGGTCTTTACATAGATGCAAGGTCATACACATCACCTGTTTTTAGGCAAGTATTACAGCATATTATAGTGCTAGTGCTAATTTCAGCATAATCTCAGCATCATTGCGCAAGAACATAATCTTATGTCTGTCCAAATTTGTTGATCGCTAGCTCCTAAAGGTTCTTTAGTGTGCTGGCACTTTGCTCATTAAGAGAGGTTTATTCTAGTTAATCCTTGCCACCTTAGCTAGCATTGAACATCCAGAAAAGTTTTGGGGTCTGATATGCAATTATGACACAACATCTTAGCTAGGCCCCATATAAAAGCAAAAATTCTGTTTCCTAGAATGGAGTGGTCAAGCCATTCTGCTTACTATGAGTAGTTTCATCAGGGACCGTGAAGACCATAAGGGTAAAGTAGATCCTTTCTTCCATGTGCTTTTTCCATTTGGGTATTTTGAAGGGAGAAAATACAAAGCAATCGCACGCGTAAGTCGATATATGAACCCGGTTCTCGCAAATACCAGTTTCTTGATTGATCCACAGCCTATTAGGAAGGAGAGATGACCTCAATCGAAGACGAGTTGGATGAAGATCTTGTCATAGCAAAAATTTCGGCCCTTTCTCGTATGGAGACCTCCATAACTTCCGACAAACAAAGAAAAGCGATAGATAGAGAAAAATCTCAAGAGTTCCTTTCAGGTTGAAAGATTTGACGACAGATTTAAATTGCTGTGAAAAAGTTTGCGACTCAGAGTTCTCTTGGTATCAGATACTTAGAGAAGATGTGCAAGATTGTCAATTTATCACTGAGTTTTGAATCTCCCGGACGACAAGCTCGATTGGCCATCATGCTTTAAAACGATAATCCAGCTCATTGCTAGAAGAAATACGACAGGACCTATACCACAAAAACTGATCATAAGAAAATAGCTATCGCCTGATAAACATCCAATTTCCTTGCTAGAAGTAGAATCATGTCCCGTACTGGTCCTCTGTCCCCGTCGCCCTTTTTAGTCTTACTCGAACAAGGTCTTTACCAGTATATATCATTTACAGATGCACACGAGGAACGACAATTTTGTATTTTAGTCATTCGACTAGTTTGAACATCTACACTTCAAATTGGAGGACTTGCTCTCAACTGTTTGGCTCATGATGTAGTAAGAATTGCAAGTCAATTACCTACACCATGAAGCATGGTCATCTAACAACCGCAACGAATTTATTCCTGTATAACCAAAAGAATGCGGAAGACATAGCCGAAGGAGAGAGAAATTTTACGCATAATAGATAACCCAGCCACATTAATCATCAGGTTGACATACACAATGACAAAAGAGAAAAAAGGAAAAGAAAACTCAGATTGATGACCATTCACTATACTTACAAGATCACAAACACAAACCATTAGCAACCTGTGCAGTGTGTACAGCGTGTTGACGGGACGCAAACACAATGTCGTCACTCTGAGAAACAACTCACACTTCTGCCAGTTCTCATGGAGGTGACAGGCTGCTAAAGATGCGCTTCAAACTCGGACACGCCGCACGCAATCTCCCCATGCTCACTGAGGAAATCTGCATGTCGATATACACGAAAGGTAACAGCTTGATGAGTGAAGTTACCGTTATGATACAAACAGATTTAACATACATCTTTTTCAAAAAAGATAAAAAGAACTCTGCTCGCCTGCGGACAATAGCGAACATCAAGGGTCTCCAGTGTTGTACATCGTGACACGGCAGCTTCGAGTGCTTCTTCGGTGATGTTGCATGACTAATCAAAGCCCCACAAGAAATCAAGAAACCAATCAGAACAGAAGAATATGACAATATATATCAACATCCAAACATATAACGAACAACTAGCAATTATCTTTATCCTTTCTCTTGCAGAGTGTAAACCAAGATCCAATTTCCAAAGGAAGAAATTTTAGGAAGACATTCCCACTGCAAGGGGCCAACAAAAATAAGAACTGAACAGCTTCTTCTGCTTCTTCTTCTTCTTCTTTTCATTTAAAAAATGAGGCAATATGCATGCTTGAAGAAACATGAAGGAAGACAATATACATACCTGAAGAAATAGGCTTGTCAATTTTGGACATTCAAGCCTCAATGTTTCCAAACTGCAGCAATTACTGAACGAACAAACAAAACAGCATTAGCCAGTCGAAAATTGATGCGCAATAGGCAAATAACAAAAGGAAACTCAGTACCTTAAGTTTAGAAGGCACAAGTTCGAACAAGCAATATCGACTTCCTTCAGATTGTTGGATAAAGATAAGTTCAGTGACGATAAGTGATAACAGCGAGCCAGCAGTGGAATAAAAACCTTCCTGATATTTGGACAGCCTACGCAATTAAGATTTTGCAGCAAACGGTTGGGCAGCTCAGGCAGTTCCAGCAAATTATTGCTCTCTGACACTTCATTCACACAACTGGCACTAGACGACAGAGAGATATCCCCAGGGAAACCCCAATTCAAATCATGCATATTGACGCATCCGTTTAAGCTAACATGAGTCAGATGTGTACAGCAAGAAAGAAGCTCCTCTATGGCAGACTGAGAGAAAGGCCCATAAGACAAGTCCAATTCTCGGAGGCTTGGCAAAGCTCCATGCATGTAGAGAGGCTCCAATGAAGAATCAGTAAGGTACTTGCATGCTTGCAATTTCAACACCTTAATTTGGAAAAGGAGGGCAAGGACAAGTCAGAATAAGCACTGAGAACTTAAAAAGTTATAAGAGCAACAGTCTCATAATATAAACCATGTCAAGAACCATTAAAAAGAAGTGAGGAGGTGTTTGAAAATACCCAAGCAAGATGTTCAATTTCAACCCCTCATCACCTCAGTTGCTTATTGGGATCAAGAAGAGGCAAGTCAAAACCCAAAATTATAATGAAAAAAAACAATAATAAAAACAAACAACAGACCCACAAGTTTTGCCCTTCATTTCAGTTACATTAGAGCATAACCTACATAATCCAATTCAACCCAGTATTCATTTCCTTCAACCCTCTTTTTCACAGAGCTTTAGTGCCTTCCCAGCACATCTTAACTCAATCATTCAGAAGCTCAACCTCTGACCCAATTTGACGCAAGAATAGTTTGAATCAGAGATAAATAATCCAAGGGAACACAAATTTGAAGATAATTTCAGTATTCTTATTGATATACTTCGAATCAAAGGTAAATAATTCCAAGTGAACACAAATTTGAAAATAACTTCAGCATTCTTATTGACGTACATAAGCTATCTAAGTGGCACTAATAATCAAAATATTCATGGCAAAAAGTCAATGATACAAGTGATTGGTCAAAGCAAACTTCAGTTCAAATGGAGTCATAAAAGCCAGTCACAATGTCACAAGCACTGGAGCTTACAACCCAAACAGCAAATAGCATCAAGGAGAAGGCTGAATCCACTAAAAATCTGACAAACTAATACCAAGAAAATTGTGTTCCACAAAACTGGTAGTAGTGCATGTTCACGAATGTATACAATTATGGTGACATACCTTTAAATGCAAACAGGACTCAAAGACAGGAACCAAGTTTGTCAAAAAGGTGTATGATAAGTCGAGCATGGTTAAGTGTGGAAGCCAGCAAAGAGAATAAAGCCCATCAGAACCAACAGACGGGCATGACATCAAGATTAATGACCCAATCAGAGGACAAGA
Organism: Eucalyptus marginata; assembly: GCA_014182565.1. Lineage (NCBI taxonomy): Eukaryota > Viridiplantae > Streptophyta > Magnoliopsida > Myrtales > Myrtaceae > Eucalyptus > Eucalyptus marginata. The sequence goes on along the minus strand of CM024587.1, from coordinate 40,522,070 downwards.
TTTGGCCGTCGCAGACAAGCAGTCATCCCTAAGTCGGCTGCACAAGTCAAAAAATGAGGCGTCAGCTTAATATGAGAAGAATATGAGAAGACTGGAGCTCGGGAGAATGAAAAGAAAGCGTAACCTGCAAAAGGAAGCATCTAGAGATGTTAGAAGAGGACAGTTGATGGAAGCTTCTGCCAGTACCCCACAACCTTTCAACTCCAGTAACACCATTTTTGGTGCTTCAATTGTGAGTTCACTCAATTTAGGACATATCCCAAGATTCAGCGATCCAAGTCCAACCTGAGGTGGGGGGGAAAAAAACCCGAGTAAGCTTGATTGCGGACACCTTAATGTGAAATTGATGCTAAGTGGTTCGTATGATCATATATTTCCCAATGTCCTAACTACCGCCATCAGCAACAGCAAGTCCACTGGTTCAATGGAGATAGTTCGATTCAAGCCTAAAATAAAAAAATTCCAGGAACGTGGCAACACATATGATGACTCTCCAGGAATCAAGTGCGAGTAACATATATTGGTATCTCGGACTAAGAAAGGTTCTCATTTTTTAGAAGGTTTTAAAAGGGTAGAATTATCAACTCAAAAAATACAATAAGAAACCGTCGCGATTCACTAAACCAGAAAACAGACAACTTGTCACTTACTGGGCAAAAATGGGCCTTTTCTAAGTGATCACACCCATCTAAACAAACTTGCTGAAGATTGGGACAGGTGAGGTCAAGAGTTGTAATTCCCCTGCACTCGGAAAGGGACAGACTGACTAAAGAAGTACTGCAGAATCGCACAGTCGTCAAGCTCTGCAAAAAAAAGTAAACTCTTAACATCAGTAAGAGCATGACACCACCTCTGCGCCATTACTGAATTTTAAATTTACTCAGCAATATCATTAAAGGAGATGACTATAGTAGAAACTAATAACCCCAAATCAAAGCTTAAATCACAGACCTCACAATTATCAAGGACTAAGGACTTCAAAAGAGGGCATCCACCACCGTCATTGAAAACTTCACATATAGAATCTGTCAGCGACTCACAGGCTGTTAGGTCCACTTCTTGCAGAGACTGGCACTGTAATGCTAACGTGGTCAGACTCTCCTGTTTTTGCAAAGCTAATTTCTGCATGCACATAAGAAGTATAAGAATTTTTTCTGTTGCACAATCACTAAAGATCAGATACTGTGTATCCTCCTTTCACAGACAAACATACTTGAAGTGAATTTGATGTGATATTAATACGATGGAGGGCACCGCAGTTAGACACCATTATGGATGATAGCATGAGAGTTCGTAAATTCAAATCAGCAAACCTGCAAAATGAAATCCCAGAAAGTGTTTCATGTCTCATGCACGCGCGCACAAATCACACACACACAGAGTGAATCTGGAATAAAAAGAATGCCATTGGTTTTCAACAATGGCATATGAGACAAAGCAAAGACCATACTTGCGACAATGCACCAATCTGATATTCTGTAAGCGCGGAAGATCCAAAGATACAGATGTCAAGAGGCTGCAATTGTCCAGCTCCAAAACCTGCAGAAAATCTCAACTTGAGCTTGTTCAGACTATTGGCCAAAAAAAGAGAGCTTAGTTCAGACTAATTACAGTAGGCTCTCTTAGAAATCCAACTTGGTGAGATAATTATTTCAAACCTCTAGCATATAGCTATGTGAAATTGCAGCCATTGAAGCTGAAGTTATGCCCTCACAGTTGTCAAGCTTTAGAACTGTCAACATCGGAAGCCTAACAGACTGCACAGAAAAAGAGCATGTAAGAAATAAGCTTTTGCCACTTCTACAAGAAAAACATTTACTTACAGACGATTTACCTCAAGTGAAATGTTTGGGCAGTATGATGCATTGAGAACATGGAGATTAGCGCAAGTAAGAGCTATCTCACGTAATGTTTCATCACTAACACATGAACAGTTTGACATGTCCAAAGACTCCAACAGTGGGCATGATATTGCGGCTGATCGAATTGCAGCATCTGAAAGCTTATGACAAGAGCCTATATCAAGGTCACGCAAAAGGGGGCAGCTGAGCTGAGCCTGGGCCATATTACTGCGCTTCAAAGATAAGGTCTCAAGTTGAGGACACCTGCAATAACAACGTCTCAGGTGCACTTCAACCCAGAGAAAGATTCCAATAGAATGGCCAATTTATAAATTGCTTCACCTGACAGATATTCGCATGACACGACATTTGATCAATTGAAGATGACGCAACCTGTCATGGTTTATAGGTATCTCTTGGATGCCATTACCAAGGGTGGCATCAGTGACATTCAGACTCTTCAACAAATTACAGTCTGATAAGGCATAAAAAAATGTATCCCCTAGTGGTCCTTTCCCCAAGGTCAAAGTCTCCAGATTTCTGGATGCCATCAAAAAAACAGTAGCAATTAGATCACAGCTGTGAGGGAAGCAGGAAAAAAATCGATAAATATAAACATTAACCACCTCAGCAATGACACAGCCTTCATAACAAGCAAATGAATTGCAGTAGCACCAGTTATATTGACTTCAGCAGCTTTTGGATACCGCCGGCACATGTCCTCGACTACAAATGATATGATTAACAATTAATCGAGCAGAAGAACCAGTATAATATTCCTATCTAAAAAGAAGAATCTTAAGCACATCCATCCCAATCAATATTCTCAACTCCTGAGCTAAGAACCAAGAAATGGAGATAGGGAGATTCGAGGTTAAATGAATTATTCAGGGCACATCACATAAAGTTGGGATGATTGAATGAAAACTGAATACACTGAGCAAGCTTCCCTTTCCAAACTGAGGAAAAATATGAGGCAGTAACATCACATTCTAGACACCATTGAACCAACAAGAAATCCAACCTTGTTTAGCTTTTACAGTCAAAAATTTAAACACAAGATATGTTTACAAGAAAACTCAATGAGCAGGAAGGCCATTTAAGATAAAACACTCCGTGTGTAAATTAAGTCAATTCAAATGACAATCTACAGACCAAACATTACTATCCATGACCAGTACCTTGGTTAATCATTGCATATAATCTGAACAAAAACAATCAAACCATCTGTTCCTGGCAGGCCATTACTTTAAGTGTGTAATCCAGTTGTGTCTTGTTTGATGTGAAAAGGGAAGAGCCCTATTGTCTCACCACTATTCCCGTGCAACTTTCCAAAATTATTGGCCATTTAGCAAGTACTCTAATCTTAACCCCTATATCATTCCAACTTTCCCTGCGACACCCTTATATGCTCAAGCCTTTATCCAAAACAAAAATCAATATAAAAATAAAAATGCAAATGAGAATTTTCCTTCTGTATCTCTCCTCTGAAGACAATAAGTAGCCGGAAATTAAATTGATAACCTACCAGGCATATTTGCTCAGACTAATTTCCTCTATCAAGTGCATCGACTTTAAGTCCTGACCACCAGCTAAACCAAGAATAATCTAAAATATCATCTTAGCATTTTGAAACTCACATTGCTCAATTGATATGTTGCGGTTCTCAAAATTTAAGCATTTCCAAAAGTCTTCATGTGTACTAGCCACTCGCCACTGTTTGCAGACTAGTGCAGCCCGACAAAGATCCATATGATTCAAGAAAGAGAATACCTGGCACCAAAGTTATAGCAAGAAATCATACTGTCAAAAGAACCCGAAGCAAAGAAATTAGAGGCTTAAACAAATATGAGATTCCTAGTACCATGTGTAATAGGTCGTCAGTCAGATCCATCCTCACTTCTATATCTTCTGTTTTTGCTTCACCATCAATATCACTGACATTATCTATCCCATCCCTAGATTCTATATGATAAGCATAATCAATCATATCCAACATAGAAGTTGGGTAAAGCGATTCGTTTTTTAAAGCTGAAGCTGAAGAGTCCCGATACATATTGAAATGCCTGTCTGAATAAATACGTGAACTGCCTGCATTAGCAGAGCATGCTGTCGCAGAATTACTCTCCCTGCAAACACCAGAAAACAAGATACGATCACAAAAAGGCAACGCGGACTTGAAAATATCTTGTCACATTCTGCAAATGCAGCATAGATATCACATATTACAATTGACAACCATAAAGGATGGCAATCAGAGCTCATAGTCAGCAATTGCCATCACAACCTCACGTAATTTCACATTTAAAGAACAAGACGTAAGTCAAAGTATTCTTAATGTTGGTCAGAGTCCAATCCAAAAAGATGAAGCAGACTTATCTAGGAAAAGGCCTCTAACAAAAGCCTCTGCACATGTGAGCTGGAGGATACGTAATGAATGTAGCGATATGATCGGTGTTGTTCCATTTCAGCAGCCAAGAAAATATCAGCTTTTTTGCAACATTTTCATGATTTGGGAACGGACATATGGATTCGAAGAATGATTTTCGAAAGCAACTCAAAACCGTTTCGCAGAAGCCCACGATTGACAATCCACAAAAAGAGAGTTCGATGCCAAGCAAGAAGGAGAACTGCATGCAAAAGTGGCGCCGAATCCATAATGCTTCTAGTGAAACCAACATTAATGCTGCCAGGCTCACCTTCTTCCAAGAGTCACGAATAGGCGAGGCATATAAACTATTCGCAGGCCCTCAGTCGGATGATGTGCCATTCTCTCGAAAGTGAAAACAAGTTGGGACTCATGCTCCTGGGTTTCACAAACATGTCTAATTGTGGCAATAAAGCCACCATCATACGGAAGCACAAACCAAAATCACTATTCGCATGCCCGTTGCTAAATGTTCCCGAACAATCATCAAGAACTCATCAAGTAGTCTCGTAGCGCACACAACCACGCAAGCAAAATATGTAAAGAAGCTGTCCCCTGATCTAATAACTCAATCCGCAACATGGAGCAAACTAAAACCAAATGGTCAAAACCAACCAGAAACCCGCATCACTCCGAACAATTAAGCAATCACCTCACCTGGTATCAGCATGAACCTTGGCACGCTTGTGGTGCCAATCGTGATCCTGCTCCTCCGCCGCCGCCGCACCTGACGCAGAACCCGAGCTCTCCCCGGCCGCGCGCCCCGAGCTCCGACCGAGCCCTCGCCCCTCCCGACCCCGTCCGCCGCCGCCCACCAAAACATCCGGATCGTCGGCGCCGCTCATCGCCATCTCCATCTCCTGGAACATCGTCATTTGCTCCTCGATTTCGCCCTCCGCGAACCCTAGCCTCACCGCCAGGTCGGCGAACTCGTCCCCGCTCTCGGAGCCGGCCTCGCCGTCCGAATTCCAAGCCCGCGCCGCCGAAGACTTGGCCTCTCCCCCCATGCCGCCGCCGTCGCCGTCACCGATGCACAGCCATAAGCAGCAGCACCACGTCCTCATGCAAAATTGGGCGGAGCCACCAGCCTTCCGCCAAACCCTAGGTCCCGGGCGCGCGCATTTCCGCCCCCGGGAGCGCCGGCAGCGACGCGAGATCGGCGAGGATCGAGGAATGGCGGACGCCCGGAGGAGGGGAGCCGGCGGATCGCGCGATTGCCAGAGGAATTGGGAGGGAAATTTCCCGAGACGGATCTGAAAAATCAAATCTTGGAGAACTGAAGAGAGAGAGGAAGAGAGAGGGAGAGCGAAGGAGAGAGAGAGAGAGGGGAAAGAGGGAGACGGTGGTGAAATTGATTAAAGTTGCGATTTTTAAGAAAAGGGTGAGGCGAAAATTGGGGGATAGAGATTTATAACTTACAACCTCGGACGATTTTTTTTCGGACCGGGTGTGTGTTTTTCTTTTGCTTTTGTGTGGGGAAGGCAAAGATGATGAATTATTATTATTATTTTTATTATTATTATTATTGTTATTATTGTTGTTATTTTTTTTTTTTTTGCTTTTTTTTTAATTTCTTTTTTGCTGTTTCGAATTTCGTACTCCTGCTGCTTTTCTTGATTTTCTTGGTGGTGGTTTCTTGATGTGGGGGTCCGAGGCGACGAGGTTGGTTGGTTGGCCGGTGGCGCTGCGACGTCGTTCCGGTGGGGAATATCTTGCGACCACCAGCTGGGGAAGAAATTTAAGGTTTGCCCAATCCAGTTGTGAATGTTAAGATAGGATTGGAGATGGGCATTTTTTTTTTTGAAAGAAACCATGGTTTTGTAGATATGGTTGTGAGTATGAAAATTCAAAGTGGTCTTTGGAGATAAAAACTCAAGTATTCATTTGGAATTTTCGAAAATGAATGTACTGGATGGATATTAGGTGTAAGGTGAAATATATTGATTATCTTCCCCGAAGTTACATTTGTTGAAGGGGTGAGGATGAGATCAAAAGGGATTATATAAGAGAAATTTGTCTTACGTAGGTGGTCAATGGATGGAAGAAGTTCAAAACGGGGGAGAAATTAGGGATCTCATCTTTTCTTTTGTTGTAATTTATTAACATTTCAAACTCCTTTAAAAAAAGAAAAAACTCCTTTAAATTTCTCAAATCCAAAAGTAGAAACTCACTATTTCAACTTTCTTTTCGTGGCAAGCATCTTAGCCCTATATATCATGAAGACGATGTAGTCGGGACATCATCAATTGATACGCATTTCACTTGCAAATGTAACAATTTTTACTCGAAACCTCCTAAATTTTGGCATTATCACTCAAGAGCCCTTGAACTAAAAAATTTACAAATTAACCCCATGAACTTTGGCACGATTATGCATTGGCTCCTGAACTATGAAAAGTTACAAATTAGCCCCATTAACTTTGGGCTTTATCACAACAGTTAGTTATTCTAAGCATGGTGCTTGAAAATGGGTCAATGAAATTTTCTTGACTGAAATAACCTTTAATCACACATCACTTTTTATTTTCTTAACTTCATTGACCATCTTATACAACTCTGTCTTTTCTTGACTTCGTGAATTATGTAATAGAGGTTAATTTGGTCAAGAATCCTCATCTATTATCCATATACACACATACACACGTATATATGATCATAACCTATTAGATGTCCGTTTGTTTGGAGATTTGTATATATGTCATTGAATTTATGCCAAAAGTACTTACTTTTAATTAGTTAGCACCCTAGATTTTGTTAGAGCCTCATCAAATTAGATATTCAAAACTTAACCTTGACTCGATGGTGTCTTTTTGTTTAAATTCTACACGACTCTAATCCATTTACATAAATTACTAAACTCGAGCTCCAAAATCAAATAAACAGTAAAAATTGACAACAAAAGATGGTATACGATCTTATTCGAAATCCAAAAGTTTATTTTTAGAAATATTAGTGTTTATGATTGAAAATTGTCATTAGTGGGCGAGGGTCTTTTCTTCAACTTTCGGACCACTTCTTATTATAGGTGGAATAACTAGAGTGCGTTTTGGTTCATGCTACTAAAAAGTCAATTTTCGTTTTCGGGCTTTTCCCATCAAAATGTAAAAGTTAATTTTAATAAATAAAAAACCACGAAAAAATTAGCCAGACGTGCATAAGAATTGCACAAGGAAAGAAGGCCCCTCGGTTTTTCTACGAAAATTCATGCTCGTGTGAAAAGAATTTCACCTTTTTGAGACATCACTTGACTTTAGATTGTCCGACAAACCCTTCGAGCATGTGTCGTCCTTTCCTTGCCTCGCATTGAATTGGGTAAAATGCATGTTTGATGGTCCATGTTTCGTTTCACATGCACACTTTCTTTCTAAAGGGACGAAGGCGTTGACCGTTGACCCCATGATTATGTCATTGGCCGGGCCGGGCCGGAGAGGCCGGAACTTCAGAGGCCCATTGGGCTAGAGCCCAATTTAGAAAAAGTGTGGTTTAACTCTTTTGCATTAACCCCCGGGGGGATTCAAAAAAAAAAAAGCACCAACTTTTGCTCGGGATAATTCCGGCCCCTACTTTCAAGTATTACTTAGAAAGGCACAAAAATTCGTGTCGGGAACAATCTTGGGCCACCTTTCGAGTGTCGGAAAAAGAAGGTACTGATTTTAATCGAAAAGACGATTTGACTGAAATATGACGTATGGAGCATCTAAATTGATAAACGAACACTTACATGGCAAACAACAAGTGTCATATCAGAAGATTTGGCTTCAATAAACCATCGAAATGAAATCTTTCTAGAGTGAGAGGGAGATACTTGAATCGGGGCTCGGGGTTTTTCACAAAGTTAAATTGAAGTTCTCTCTCTTGGCGTCGTTTTTGCAATGCTTAGTGAGAACAATGTCGCCTCACATGAGGCCGGGTCATCTTTGGTTCGATTAGAGACAACATTAGGGTCCGGAAACATCATTCAGGCAAGCAAACGTTTATGTCTTTCTTTTGTGAAGGAACCCTTGTTTTACAGCTGTCAAAACCATCATTAATTTTACTATTTACTCGGTGATGGCAAGTAATTACAAAGTGGGTCCTTGGCCAGAAAAAAGAAAACATAGGGTGGGCCAAGTATCTATCGAGTTTCTCTCTTTTAAGGTGAAAGAGGTACGAAATTAGCTGTAAAATGTCGTGTTTGCTCTTTTATTTTGTATTGATTGTTTGTCTAAAGTAGGGTTTTAAGTGGAAAAATACTGTGTTGAGGCTGTGCCAAGTTAGTGTATTGGGTCATTGCCATTACTCATATCATTTTGTTAATTTCGCCGCTAATGATGTTGCTAATGCCTTTCCATTGCGCAGTGATTATAGAGAGTTTGATAATGCCTTTAGTGTAATTGAATTGTCACCTACTCTCGATTTTTACCTTTACTAGTCAGAGTGTACATGACCCACGTACCTAATCGCTTTGTAATTTCAACATAAAAATTATCGGATAATATGAAATCTCATGTGAATGCATACTATTCTTAAAAGCATCGCATCCATTCCGATTATTTACTTTACATTATTTACGAGATTTCTTCCTCAGAGTAGACAAAGACTATAGAAATACATGGGGGGGGCCTACTAATCACCACAGTCCTCGATACCTCTCATTAGGAAAAGCAACAAAAGTTCGACACCTCAATCTTGGAGATCATTAAGAGACAATTTAAGTACCACACACCATACTAAATTTTCGGTCCGACTCTTTTCAAATGCAACTCACACCTACACATCGATGTATAGAATACCCGCGGCGGTTCCATGAGGATCAAAAGATCGGGTGGCACTGTGCATGCAAGTTGACCGCACGATGCCGAGTTGGGGGAAAAGGGGAAGAAGGCAAGAAAGTCCAATATGCTCGGAAGGTAAACACAGACGTCTGCCATGGATCTGACACAGACATGCATACTGATTTCCTCGAAGGAAAGGCTTGGACCGGTGGCAAGGTTTTTGTGGTCGTACCATGTTGGGCATGTTAGGAAGCAGAAAAGGGAGACAGGCGAAGTGAGTGGAGGGAGCTGGTATCCATCGGGCTCTGTCTGGCATGCGTAACAATAACGTTACAGGTCAAACTCGATTGCTGGGTTTTTATTGCAAACAGGGAGCGGCGACTTATTGTGCAGTGCGTCGGTACTTTTTTGCAATGATTCCCCAAGTGCCATCTTTTAGTTTATCTTTTCTATTTTTTTTCCTTTTTTTTTTTTACTTTTTGGAGGTTCTGATGGAAATGAACACAACACATACATATGCATTTTTTTTTTTGGTTAATACCTTAAAAAACCCTAAACTAATACACTTGTGACAAATTTACCCAAACTATTTTTTTTACCATGAAAAATCCCAAACTGGTACACCCGTGACAAATTTACCTCGACTGACTATAAAAATCCCTAAACTTGTACATTTTTTACAAATTTATCCAAAACTAATTTATTCAACCACAAAAAACCCCAAATTGGTAAATTTGTGACTAATATGCCCTTCGTTAAATTGGATTAATACCATAAAAAAATCACAAAAATTGTAAAATGTGACAAACGGAGCGTAAAATCTCAAATTGGTATACTAGTCAATTGTCACGTGTTATTTAACTTAATAATTTAACAGTAAAATTTAACGAAAATTAACAGAGGGTAAATTTATCACAAGTGTACTAGTTTGGGGTAAATTTGTCAAAGGTATATCAGTTTAGGGTTTTTGATGGTCAAAAAAATAGTTTAGGGTAAATTTGTCACAGGTGTACCAGTTTGGGGTTTTTCAAGGTATTAACCCTTTTTTTTTTTTGATCTGTTTTCTCAATTTTTTGTTGGCCTTTAGGGGTCAAAATGTTAGGGATAAGAACAGTTCCAAAGTAGACTCTAGAACTTGAGAGTCGAAGTGATGGAGACAAGATTCTAAAGTATAAAGGGTAGATTTTAGGTTTTAAAAAATTATGGAATCTATTTTAATGAATAGGTTCTAAGTTCCAAGTAGAATTTGTACGGAGCTTATAACCTAAAACTTGAAACAAGTTTTTGTGTTTTTTTTTGTACATGTCTTCACGATATCCTGCAGTATTTAATGGCGTTCGATAATGAGTGTATAATTTGAAACTATTAGTCTGAATTTTCATTTTATGACTAAGACTTGTATTTTATTAATATTTTATATTTTTCGTGTGTTTAAATATAAATTATGGTTCGTGAGTTGTAGCAACAAGTGGTATTCATTAAAGATTAAAATTCGCTACAATTGTTCAATTAATAATACAGGTAGAACTTAGGTAGATCTTGGAACTAACTCTGGAATTTACGACGAGGTAAGTTTCATGTTCTAGAGTATGAAGAGTAGGTTTGCATTATAAAAATTGATAAACTTATTCCAACGAGTAGGTTCCAAATTTCAGGTGGAACTTATACGAAACCTGAAACTACTCACTCAAAGTGCATATTAACAGTGACAATTCATCCAATCTTACTTATCTATGAGATTTATAACGTCAATAAATCTAATATAAGATCCAACGTACTGTCTTAATTGGATTTGTAAAACTGATCTTACTTAATGAGATAAACTTAGTAATTTCTCATTTTCTAGATTAGACTTTTAACATATCAAAGCGAGGTAACCCTCATCATGTCCTAAATAATCAAGCACTTTGAATTACTCTCATGTCATTGCATTTTGTTTTTAATTACAATAGTCTTAACTCATTTATATCTTAACCAAATTACTTAGTATTCGACTCCTTCCTCAGTACAAGACACTTGCTCAACTTTATACTTACATGATACTCATGCTGATCTCACCAAAAACCCTAAGCCAATAAACATTTGTTGTTTGATATTTCTTTCTCTAGTTCTCTAATATGGATAAGAAAACGAAAGTACAAAAAACCCACTTCAAGATTTCTTAGCTAAAAGATCGATCGAATGAAAAACAAAGTAATCATTTGCTAGCCAATATATTATGTTAGGCCGAAATTAGACTTTTAACATATTAAAGTCTAGTCCCCCTTGTTATATTCTTAATAATCAACTTGCACTCTGTTTTATCACAATAGTCTTAACTCATTTAAAACTTAACCAAATGAGTTATTATTTGACTCCTTCCTTAATACAAGACACTTGCTCGAATCTATACCTACGTGGAACTCATGTCGATCCACAAAAACCCTAACTCGACAAACAATAACCGTTTGGTGTTTTGTATTCTAATTCGTTAATCCGAATAATCAAGTTGCGTTCTGTTTTAATTACGGTAGCCTTAGCTCTTTAAAACTTAACCGAACGACTTAGTATTTGACTCATTCCTTAGTACAAGACACTTGCTCGACTTTATGCTTACATGGCAGCCACACTCATTCTCTAACACCAGTAATAAAAAAACGAAAGTACGAAAAAAAACCCTCTTCAAGATTTCTCGCAAAAAGATGGATCAAGCGAAAAAAACCAATTAATCATTGACTAACCAATCCATTAAATAAAATGGCATTAGGCCGAAATTAGCAAATCTTACGTTGGAAGCCATGTTAAAAGGGGGGGGTCTCTTTTTTCCTTTGCACTGTATTCCAATGAATACGCACCCCACGAAGAAAAGTCGAGGAGGGGTCTTAATTAATGCGGGGGGGTACGGACAGAATTTACTGTTTAAGTAAGGGGGATAATTAAGAATGATTATTATTAGCCCTTCGTAAGGGCGGACCGTGGTCATCGAGACACGGTCAACGGTTTCCTCGACCGGGGGCACGTGGGCCCCGCGAGATCCCCCATCGATGGCTGTGGGGGAGCCGGTCCTTCCCAGATCCTACGGTCCACGGATCGCTCGACGGTAGGGGCGAGAGCCTACTGGGGTCCCAGGTGGCCGACCAATGCCTGTTTTCATTCCATTCCCCCCGTTTATTTCCTATATTATATATATTTTAGGATGGTTTGGTGGAATTGAAATATTATTGCATTTCTTTTTTTAATTTAGAGATCAGTTGAGATTATCTGTACTTAGATTTTCCGGATACTTTCCTTTTTGTTCTCTTTGTGCAAAACATAAAAAGAAGAAGTACACTTCACATTTAGTTCTTTCATCTATTTTATTTTGATTTTTGTGTCCAATTTTTCTTTAAAAAAAATGGATCCGTCAATATATTTATTTTCTAATGGTCGAACTATTTCATATATTTACCGACAATGCTAATTAATATGGTGCTAAGAGAGAAGAAGACATCAAGTGTCGTGAGACAATCATGCAGCACTAAATAGTCGTGCATAACCCTAAATGGTCATTCGCAGTTAGTTGAGTAGGCTTTTAACGACATTATCATCATCTCCTTGCCACTAGACCGTCAAATATGGTACAAATATTGTGTTGCTGTTGCTAACACCTCGCTTCCTCTCCTCCTCCTCCTCCTCGAGGTAGTACGACTACCGTTAGAGGTCGATGAAGACGCCCGAGCCTCACCTAAACTATCTAGCAAAGCTTGTACTAATCTCGAGCGGTGATCGTTGCCCCTTGCACATTAGTCTAGCCCTAATTTTGAGCAGTGATGGTTGCCCCTTGTATAGTAGTCTAGCCCCGATCAAAACCTCATAGCAATGCTCCTTCTCAATCAAAATGACCCGACCCGAACATTTTTGACTAAACTCAACCGGTTCGGATAAGCTCGACCGGTTACCATCCCTATATCTTTGAAGGAACTTCGGCACCGCTAGTGGACCCAAACCCATGAGGGTGGGAACCTGATTTCAGATGTCGACCATTCAGAATTTCTGACCCATTGGGCCCGTCGAACACTGCCCAAAGCATAGCTTATCCACCGTGGTCGAATTCCTTCAAGCTGATGACCATTTCAAGCCCTAGGTTTTGTAGTTTTGGGCCGTCTTCGTATACGCATGCGTTGGTTTAGACAATCCATTTCGGATCGAAGTAGGCATATGGATTAGCAATCTAGTATAGTTGGCTCGCTTACTGTTGAGATCAGAAGTTAGAGAACGCATCTTTGCACGCTGAATTTCCATCTCGAGCCGCATCATCAACGTGTAAGTCCTAAATGTTATCGTATTATGCTCAAATTCTTGATAAAAAGAAAACAGTGCATTCCCTAATTTTAGCTACCAAAGCCATATTCTAACGAATTTTCAGGCCCAATAGGCCGGCCCAATACCAAAATAGGCCTATTGGGCCTTTACAATGAGGCTTCCCTCATGCAGCAAACAAACCGGACAACTACATCCATTCTGTGATCCGTTTCAAACCTAGGATTTCGAGTCGACCGTCTGATCATGAACTTCTAATTACATTGTCGGAGGACCAAATAAGGATCCATGGAAGCAACAAAGAATATGGTGCAAAAGTAAGAACATGAACAACTCATGGTAATCCTCTTAGGAACTTACATCTTTATGACCTTTACGCCCGAAGTTAGTAAACTGTTATATTCAAATGTTAAAATCACTTATTCGTCTAACAGTTAAAGTTCTTAAAAAATTGGCAAGGGTCTTAGAAAATCTTTCATGGTATCAAAGCGGAAGTAGGAGATAAGGAGGTCAAATTTTTCCAAACCTCTATTTGCCTCATCTAGGTCTATTTTCATGCTTTGGTTTTAGGCCAAAATCCAATCTACACGTGAGGTAGAGTGTTATATTTAAATATTGAAATTTCACCTTCATCTAAATAGACAAAATTACGCACTAGGGATAGTATTATATTTCTAGCCACTGCTATAAGTTCTGCGGAGTAGAGCCAGTGCCCATTTGTTCACTAACTCAATAGATAAATAAATATTTTTTTATAAACAAAATAAAGCTCGATACGAAAAAGTAAAAACAAAAAGAGGTGCAAGGGCTTGGCAATGTTGGCATGCCAATCCTCCACTCATCAAGTCCGTGATTAGCTTCAATGTGAACAAAATTCCCATGACCTAACTGCAAGACAAGCAAACATGCTCTGTCACATTCATTAGATTGTCAAAGTCGACATTTTGTGGGGCGCACTATCTTTGGCCCATGGCATCAAAATTCTGATAGATTTCATCAATTATCAACTTCTCAATTAATTGATTTTGTTCTTTTGTATCTTTGCTTTTTGGGTGTTGTCCAATCTCGTTTGGTGGGTCACTCAGCTTCTAACCCTAGCTTCCAAAGCAGCAATTGCACACTGTGACAAAATCTTAAGTTTTCATGGGCTCTTTTCTTTTCCTTAGCTGGACCACTTTGTCTTTTCTATACACCACCAAGCAAATGCCAATTGGGATTTGATGTAACTTAGTGCTTACAAACCAAAAATTATTTTTTCTGGGGTGGGCCTTGGTTTACTATATACAGTTGTAAAATGTGGACCATCTTTGATGGGAAAGGCTTTGTTTTTATTTAGATCAGTCCCTTGAACAAAAGGACATAATGACACACATGTCATTCATGGCTATATATAATTTCGGATTCTGTACACACTCACATTGAATGTCATACGAAATTTCATTAAGATCAGTGTGGTGGTCCAAATTAATCTCATGAGTTGTCTAGAAAGGTATCTTCATCCAACTCATGCTCATGACGACGATACGAGTGGAACAAACACGATGATTTCGCCAAAAATAACATAGAGTTGATTTCGATCTTGACCGGTTAAACATCTTGAAATAAGGATTTGTCATAATACTAATTTCTCTTAAACATGAAAATTGAAGTTTTAAAAAGCGTCGGAATGCGGATTGATCATCAAGTGGCGTGTGTCACACGTATTCGAGATGCCAAAATTAATCATAATATTAAACAGTAGACTGTGCAAACTTATAATAGTCTGAAAAAATAAAGGAAAAATATGTTTACACCCGGTATCGTATGTCATACCGTGTTACTTTTTTTATTCATAGGGGATAATCCCGCACGAATCACCACGCAAGTAGTCTATTCTATAAGTTTTATAATTTAAGATTTAGGGTTTAGATGTTTTCACACTTCAAACAACTAAGTCGTGTCATCTAATTCCTAAATATTTGTGTCACCAAGTTGCACCATGTAATTCATGCTAATGGCGCACAGGTCCTACTTCCAAGAATTCCCAATCTTTCTTAGGTTTCTCTTTTCTTTTCGTTGCTTGCTTTTCTTTCTCGGCCAGTTGGGTTTCCCTTCTTTTCTTAAATTATATCGCACTGGCAAGTTTTGTCGTGTGGACCATAGATTTCGCACAGCTTATTTACATTGACATGAGCTTTGTTTGGGCAAAGGCAGCGATTCCCCTTCCAACTTGCAATGCATATAAAAAGACAGAAACCAACACAGAGCGCGATCTGATTCGTAGAATCAGCATCATCAAAAGCAGCGTACTCCACTTTTTGCTGGATTCGATTGACCAGTCATTCGTGACAAAAGGGTTAAGAAAAAGATGTTGAAAAGCAGTCAACTGCTCCAAGTCTCCCTTTTTTTCTCTTGCCATTTTTGTAACTTCTTGGATGATGGCGAGGTTGCATTTTCAAGGCCATACTCCAGTTGACGAATAGATTATTCCTCAACTGGGGTATCTACGTAGCTGGAGAGCGTGAGGATTCTTGCGCGTATTTTTTCCTTGTTTCTTTTAGTGACTTTATGTCGCCTAACCTTATTGTCAAAAAGTCCTACAAAAAAATCCTAACAATAATTGATGGAGGGACTATATTACAAATGTAATTTGATCTAAAGCGTGTTCATAAGTGATACTTACCCAATCTTATAACTATCATCAATGACGGAGTTGGAACTATTGATTTCGGAGTTCTATGTACACATTTTTCTTCTTCACATGAGATTTTTTAAATACTCTCATCGTCTGATATAGCGATCTTCAATTGTCTAGATAACCATATCTTCTCATTTCGATGACATGGTAACCATCCATTTTTTGAACTTTTGAAATTTGGGTAATTGGATCCGCCGGCAACGTAACCAGTTTAATTAAATTGCATGAATAGCTTCTCATATTTTTTAGGTCAAATTCTTTGAATAAAAAAACAGGGACACGTGATTCGCATCGGCAAGAACGATGAGCTGGTGCAGTACGCAATACGCATGTGTGGATGCATGGATATGCATGACCAAAAATGGGTACGTAACTTAGAATATTCCCCTCTTTGGCTACTCCACACGCATCACGGGGAGATACGGTGCGTGGAGGATCGTGGGAGATCTAGTGAAGAAAAAACAAAGTCATCCTCCATCTTTTATAATCGTTCCCTGCCGAGCTCCTCGTTTAAAGTTCGACCTAACTCCCATCTGCCTTTTTTCTCTCATTCGGAAAGGGAGATCTTATTCCATGAAAAAGCAGATCGTTCACATGCTGCAATAAAGTTGCCGACCCTCTCTCTCTCTCTCTCTCTCTCTCTCTGTTTTATGAAGACAAATATGGCGGTGGAAAAATGCAAATTCAATGAAAAGCCCCTATACCCACTTTTGGTTTTGGATTTCGGAGAAGTCTAATGGCCATGCGATGTGTGAAGAGCGAGCGGGAAGTCGTGCCTAGTCATGGAATGTGATGCCAAAGCACATTCTTAACATGTGCCCCGTGCTTCTAGATTTAGGCATAGATAGGCAAGATGGGGTGTGCAAAATCTTGAAAACGTGATGGACATGTGTATATAGTAAAGGCTAATGACAAGATCTTTGGGTGGTTTTGTCTCTAGCAAAAACTAGTCAAGGTGGGTGCTGACTGCTGAGTCATGAGCAATGTAATATCATGGAGATAAAAGGTGTTATTGAATACACGAATTCGACACAATGCTTCTGGTTGAAGGTAATGTATCCATGATCTATAGTATATGCAAAATCCACGCGCACATCTACAAGAAAATGCATATTGTGAATTCTATTAAGATTGATATTCTAGAGAGCTCTTTAACTAGACATTTTGTTAGTGGGTTATGAAATATGGACACCACTCCCATGCATACTTAATTTAACTTAATTTAAATGTGAATGATATTTTTGTTTGTAACCCATTGAGCTTGACAGATAAATTTTCTTAATGGCATGGCATTATCTTTATCTCCTCCATCCCCGACCAGAGGAAGATTGGCGGGTATAAAAGCAATCGAGGCGGGGACAAAAGCAATCAACATCGCCTATATATTTCACTGATAAAAAGTCGATCAAAGGGGTTTCCTTCAATTAAAGACCAAAGAAATATGATTCATCCGCAAATCACAGTAAAAAAATGGATGATGAGTACAAAGATTGTACGAATCATAAGATAAAAAATAATATCTCTCTTCATGATATGAGTCCATAGAAGTCTAAAAGGCCCAAAGTTCCATAGTATAATATCTTAATGTCGAAGCAACAACGGTGGACTTCTCAATGAACAAGAAAAGCGAAAAAGGGTAGGATCCTCCAAGGCTCCAACCTGGCCACCGTCCGACGTGGCAGGCGGGTTGGGGGTGGGGAGAGGGCGCTTCGCCCTCACGCGGCTCGGGCGCGCGTCGGGCCCTACTCGCCCCTTTTGCTCTTTTGTGGGGGGAACTCGGAGATTTGACACGTCCGTGCGCGACACGTTTACCGAGCGGCGGGATGCGGGAGGGGGGACGTAAAACGGTGCGCTTTTGCATTTGCATGGGATTAAAAACCCTAAGGGACGACGCCTCCTCATTGGCCGGTCCGCCTTACAAGAAATCATGATCTTATAATTGCCTCCCCCTCTCTCCTTCCCTTTCCCCTTTTTAGCCCAGAATCTTATAATTGCCTCCTTAAAGAAAGCTAAAAAATCGCGGGACCCACCATTTTTTTACCCTTGTTTCTCGACCATTTTCGACTCTGCTTTTTAGGGCAAGAAGAAGGGAAGAAGAGAGAGAGAGAGAGAGAGAGAGAGGTGGGGGAGAAAAGGAGAAGTGTCTGCAAATTGGAGGAACCCGAGTAAGATTTGATTTTGCATGGACCCAACGAGAACCCCCCGAACGAGATCTGATCGTTAATAGTCGAGAAAAAGAGAGAAAGCGGGCAGCTTTTTGGCTGTCTAATTTCGTTTTCGCGTGGAAAAGAGCGAAGAAAAAGATGAAAGTGCGAGAATCTTGATGCCTACCATGGGCGTGGATTCCTTTCTTATCCTCTGTTACGTTGCGAAATCATTGACCATCGGAGAGGAAAAGGAGAAAACAATGTTAAAATGGACAGTTGGTGTTTGTCGCAGTCAACCGATCTTTTCGAACTAATCATGAAGTTAAAGACTTAGGTTAATGATTTTCCCTCGGACGAGACATCGGGACATTAGAACTGTCCGAGATTGATTGGGGGTGGGGGTGGGACGTATGTGATGTGACCTCGGTTTGCTTTACAGCTTGATATCCGCAAGAACCCATGTCTGTCTTTTCTACGGATAAAGGGCGGGACGGTGGGGAAGGACCCAAGAAGCAATTTTCGATTTCGATCATGAAAAATATTCCATTTACATCGCTCCCCAACATTGTTCAGAACCAATCTTGCAATGGAAAGGACAAAAGAAACCCTAATGCAGACGCCGCCGACCGGAAGGGGCCCCCCTCCTCACAACCCGCCAGGGCCGCCGTCGTTCGCCATCTTCCCGGGCGCCGACGATCTCGAGAAGATCTTCTGCCCCGGCGCGAGGACCGCCATCGGGTCGAACCTCGCCTTCCTCTCCGCGAACCTCCCCCATTGCTTCCCGAAGTGCCACTTCCACTCCTCCTGCGACTGGTAGTAGGGGAGGTACAGCTTGTAGTCGATCCCGTTCTCTTTGCAGGTCTTCAGGATCTCGTGGTTCTGCGCCACCACCTGTTTGGCCGACGGGCCCTCCGGGTACGGGAGGGTGTACCGGAGCAGGGCCACGAGGTAGAATATCTCGCCGGATTCCGGCAGCACCACGGACGTCCGCTTGTCCCACCTGCGAGGCCAAATCCCAACAAAAGCCTCGTCAATAATTCATTCGAACCTAGCGCCGGCGTCTTAAAAATAATTGCGCCGGCGAATGAAAGTACGCTTGTCGTTTCCCGAATGGCAAGCGAAAGTAAAACATCTCTCGACATCTCATTTTCTACTAAAAGAGGGGGCAGCGGCGCAATGACGGAAACGCCCCTCAAAGTACCGCTCCCTTACCCCTAGGTCATAAATTATTAAAGCTCAAAAAACAAAAATAAAAGTCGAAAAGAGAGAAAAAGAAAAGAAAAAAAGTTATGAATTCACCATGACAGCGACCTCCCCCCCAATTCATGCAAAAGGGCCGAAAATGCCTGTGGCAGAAAAAGGTCACGCAACCAAAAGAAGCATGAAAAATTTCTGTACAGAATCGTAATTTCGCGTGGTCCCCCCCTATCTTTTATTTTTATTTTTATTTTCCTCCCTCTGCTTTATCATCGCAAAGTACCGTTTTTTTCTTTCTTTTAATGTACTCTTCAGCTCAGCTCATACGCCATCTCCCCTCGCGCCCAGTACCAAACCACCTAACCGATGACGTTCTCGGCCCAGCACAAAGATTGAGCCGGTCCTCGTTTTCGGGATTCTCTCTGAAAATAAAAAAAAAAAAAAAAATTCTAGAACAAGGAGCATCGCGCAACATGAAAATCATCCTATTTTCCATTCGCGTCGAGCTAGAATCGCGCATTTTCCAAGCGCCAAAAGGCGCGACCGAACTCGATTTCGAGCCTCGGCGTCGCATCGTCCCCGTCCCGGCTCCACTGCACGATTGGCGTGATTGGCTACAGTGGGATGCACAGGAGCACGAGACGGTACGACCCCTCTTCTCTCTCTCTCTCTCTCTCTCGAAGAAGAAGAAGACAAGAGAAAGAAACGTTTGACCCACCCCGCCCTTCGAAATCTTAACCACCAGATTTAATGATGTTCAGTGAAAAAACAGTGTCACCACATATCCTTTCTGAATAACTAGTGGACAAATCCACATATTCGCGGGCCCCCCACCCCCACCCCCACCCGCCGGGGCTGCTGCCCGCCCCCCGCCGCGCCGCCACGACAGCCACCCGGCGAGCTCGCGACACGTGGCGGCCCAAGGGGAGGAACGGACCCGGGAGCCCGGTCATCGCGGGCCCCGCCGAAACGTGGCGGGTCCGTGATGAGAACTCGTGATTTGTCGCGGGTATTGGATTATATCGTATCGGGATGTGATGATGAATGACAACACGCCAGCGAGTGAAAAATTACCAACCTGCTCCGGACCATGGGGTAGACCAGCATGGGGCCGCCGACGCCGTCCTTCAGGATGCCCTTGAACACCACCCGGTCGAACTCGGCGATGTCGTCCCGGGCCACGAACAGGTTCAGCCAAGGGTGGGGCGCGTCCCAGAGGCCGGTGGCCTTGGCCTGCCGCTCCGCGTCCTGGACCCGCAGCAGGAAGTCCGCGTACCCCACGTCCCGCCGGAACTCCAGCCCCTCCACGAATCCCAGCCGCCCCAGCAGTTTGCCCACCACCTGTTCGACAAAATTACACACGGTCAAGAAAACCCATCACGCCGAAGGGGGGCAGCGGGCAAGCAAGTAGCGAGCAAGCAGCCAGCAGCAAAAGAGACATGGCGAATTGATGATGATGATGATGATCTACAGATTCCAGAAAATGATCCGGGAGGGGGGCCTTTGGCGGGTTGCGGTGCGGGTGCGCGTGCGTGCGCCGGAGGGACCAGCGACGTCAGGCAAAATCTCCGCGATCAGGCGCAGCGACAGCGACGACTCGTAAGACCAGAGGGGGCAGGGGGCGGCTTCCCCAAAATAGCCCCGGTCGGACGCCCCAACCCCGAGAGTGATGCCGCGGCTGCGCGGGGGCATTCCTGCAATTTGCGAGCGAGCGCGGGGGCAGTTACGGCGACGCGCGGGGGTGTCAGAAAATCCAATGGGAGATGGCATCCGCGTCGTGCCGTCAGCTTCAGTGGCGAAGTAACTCCCGCAAAGACAAAATCATTTAAAAAATTCCCAAAAAAGAAAAACAAATTTAATTTTTTTAAATGTGATATTTTTATTTTTGGTCTCCGGAGCACTCGATGGGTGGTCGCACTAATTTTATTTTTACCCAGAAAAAAAAAAATTTAAAAATATTTTTTTATTCTAATTTCAAATGGGTTATGATGGTGGGGAGAGAAAAGGTCGTAGAGAATTGGGCAGTAGTAGAGGGGCCATCGTCCCCTCGTCGTTCGCAGTCGCCCAGCTTCGTACACGTGTGAGTCCAGCCAGGACAGTCGCCACTTCCCCGTCCCCCCCCGTCCCGCCTGTCCAGCTCGGACACTTCCCACGTGCGGGGTCCCCCTAAGTGGGGCCCCCCCGGCTCAGCAGAGAAAGGAACCGAGGTCAAATCCCGGAACTAAAAAGAACAGAAAACTCAGCTCCGAATCTCTCTATACGGAGTTAAAAACATCATGTAATTCCCGTAATATAATGAAAACTCAAATATGACCCGAGACATCATTTGAAAAAAGAAAAGTGCGGCCCGAGTTTTAATTTCTAGAAATTAGAATTCGAAACTAGTGATGTCATATCGATGTGTCAGATGATATAAGCATTACACACGTGCTTGGAAAAAAAACCCGAGTCAAAATACTTTTTCTGACTTCAATTTGTCACGCCTTAGGCTAATCAATGTGTGGACCGGGTAAGACTAAGACTGTTTCTAATGAGGCGTGAAAAGATAAAAATGCATGATTGATCGACGCGAGATTGATTAGAGGGTGTTGTTACCGAATCGACGTCTGAGGGAGGGTTGCTCCTCTGGTGGTGGAGGCCCAGCTCCAGGCAGTAGAGGACCGAGCCGGCGTCGGGGGACAGCCGGGACGGGTCGAACCGCTGGTCCGGCCCAAGCGGCACCGTGGGCCAGCCGTTGACCGGGTCGTCGCTGTTCACGAACGCGAACCCCTCGATGTAGTCAAACGTGTCGCCGTCCGGCCGAGTCACCAGCGACTCTGCGTCCCGGGTGAACTCGCCAAAGTCCGCATACACCACTCTTATCCACCGCACCTGCAGGAATCGCCCACCATATAAATATTTTTGGGAAAAATTCGCCTAAATTGACCAAAAAAAGAGGAAATAATTCCAGCAAAAAATGAAAATTGGAGAGTGGTGTTCGTACCATGTCGGGTGCGGGTTGAAGCAAGATCTTCGCCTTGGTGATTATGCCGAATTGGCCGAGGCCGCCGAGGACGGCGAAGAAGAGCTCGGAGTTGTCGCTCCGGCTGCAGGTCAGCGTCTCGCCCCGCCCGGTGACGACCTCCAGCTCCGTCACGTTCGACGTCTGCGGCCCGTGGCGGAAGGCCTGGCCGCTGACGCCGGCGTTCGACAGCGTCCCCCCCACCGTCAGCCCCAGGTAGTCGGTGTACGACCGCGGCGCCAGCCCGTAGCGCAGGCACCGCTCGAGGACGTCGTCCCATAATGCCCCCCCGGCGACGACCGCGTAGTGGGCCCCGCCGGCGCCGGCGCCGACGACGACCTGGAAGTGGCCGGCGCCCGCGGCCCGCATGTCCACGACGAGGCCGCCGTCCGACATGGCCTGCCCGTTGATGGAGTGGCCGTTGCCGCGGGCGGCGACGGTCAGGCCGGGCGACCGGTGGGCGGCCGTGACGCAGTGGGCCACGTCCTCGGCGCCCGAGGGCCGGACGACGGCGCGGGGCTCGGCGGAGCGGAGGCCGCCGAAGTCCCTGGCGGCGGCGGCGGTCGCGGCGGGGGACCAGTCCAGGACGCCCTGGAGCTGGAGGTCGAGGCCGGAGACGCCGTCGTCCTGCCTCGCCTCCGCGTCGCTCTCGTGGACGAAGCGCTCCGCGTAGGCTATCATCATCGGAGCCGTCGCGGGGTCGATCGATTCCGCCTCCGTCTCCCACTTCCCGCTCCTCCGAATCGTGGAAAAAGAAATGGAAAAAAAATTAGAAGCTCTCGAACCCTTCCGTTCTCTCTCTGTTTCTCTCTGCTGGTCTCGCTTTTGGAGAGGGGCTTAAATAGCGGGTGGGCATGGGTCGTTTTTGGCGCAACGGGATCTCGGGCTAAGCTGAATAAGGTTAAACCAGCATCGAATTATGACGTCAGCGACGGGCCACGGCGACGATGTCCTGTTTTAAAAAAACGTTATGATCCTATCCACATCATCTGTCTGCCACTTCCGTTGTTTTTGCCAGTTTTATATTTGACATAACCGCGTATTATTTTATAAGCTCGGTTACCTTTCTTTTACGCTCTTTTTTCTTTCCTTTGCAAAGTGATTCGAAAAAGATTGTAATGCCCCCCCATCATGATGCCTCATTTGCCTGTGTTTTTCTTCGCGCATCTGATCATGGTTAAGCACTCGGATTTTTCCCCCTTTTTTTCAATGGACCATTATAGTTAGGTAAATCCCCACACATAAAAAAGCTTATTATTATTATTTTTTCCTTTTTTCTTATTTGGCTCGCTCCATTTTTTAGAATGTGATAGGCGATATTTTGATAATGTATTAGTTGCAACCGAATTATGTTATCAGTTGGATGAAGTGAATCTCACGTGAAACCCACATGATCTGATAGTTTATCTCCCTAAACAAGGATATAGATAGTATTTACTATTATATTTCATTGTATGTACTATGTATGTCTCCTCCTCCTCCTTGCTGTGCAACCTACATCTCCTTAACACAACATAAGTTTGTTTTCTATTCAGCACTTGATCACTTGATCGCTTTTAATTTTTAATTTATTCAGTTGATATCTTACAAAAAATATTTATATTAAATAAGAAAAGCATGAGTTAAATGCTCTTAATTCTTCATGGAGCTACAAAAATTTCCCAGGAATTTGTAAAATCGTGGCACCGACAATCTTTTGCACGTTCTTATTCCATCTTCTATTCCTCCGCAGTCTCTCAGCCGACTGTGGAAAGAGATCTGACAGGTACTTGGTATGTGATGCAAGTTCATCTGACAAGTTTTGGTAGGAGGGTTGTTGACATACGAGGACATTGCAGTAGTATATAGAAGCATGTGATGATCTTTTAAATACCATCCCCTTTGGTTTCGTGGAAGGTTCACTTGCCAGAAGAAGAGGCATAAATTGAAACGGTGCTTCAAACGTGGAAGGTCTGCTTCATTTCACTAAAAGGCTGAACTGCTAATAATGATTAACGTTTTTTTTTTTGTTAAAATGCGTTACCGCTATATTCCGATAGACTGCACTTTGATTTGATTTGATTTGTAAGTATGATGTTTTGTCCTGACCAATATGCATAATGGATTTCCTAATGGTAGTTTTATTGTGTGATCGTCGAGAGATAATCGACTTCAGAGTTGGTATGTTATAAATCTGGAATATGGAACCTATCCTATTAGGATCGGTTTCCAATTTTTAGAACCTAGAATCTATCATATTTGGTATGGAATCGATTCTAGAATCTACCTTGTTTTTTCAGTTCGATTCTAGGGTCTACCCAAAAACCCATTTTTCTTTTGTTTCTTTTTCTGGTTTCATTTTTTTTTTTTTTTGTTTTTTACAATGATATAATATGAGCAAGTTCAAAGTAAAAGATGAATAACATAAATCCCTATTTGCCAAAAGCGACAATCTATAAGATAAACACGTATACTTATAAATAATAAAAATTTTAAATACGTAACATAAAACATAATTTTAAAAAACCATTTTTCATTCATTCATAAAAACATTACTCCAACTTCTTCCCACATGAAAACAAAAAAACAACAAAATTAAATTTGCAATAAATTTATATAACCCCTTAGCCTTAGAAATAGAGAAAGTAGGTTTCTTTTAATACTTTTCTTAGCTTTATAAAATTATTTTGAAATGGATTTGGTTTCTCCGTGGGTCATTACTTGAAATTGAGAATGGGATCTAGTCCGGTTCTCAGGTAAAATCGATCTGGTTGCACACTCCACTATCAGTGTTTTGAAAATTGATGATAATGCTTAGCAACTGCATCTTTGAATAAGACCCAGTCGATGCCTAACGTGTTGGGAATTCTGAAGTTACTGATAAAATGTCAGCTCTAAGCTTGGAGCTGACTTCAATTATTCAATAGTCTCGAGGCACGTCTCGTCTCTTCACTCCCTCCCTTCGCCGTTTTCCCACGCTTCTTCTTTTGACAAAAATAAAATAGACAGAGTTGTGGTCAAGTCTTTTTTTATTTCCTTAAACAAAGTTGGTTCAGTCAATGCTAATCGATCCGGTTTTAGCACTTAAATTTTTTTTTAATACAACCTTGGAGTCGTCGACCTTGTCACTGTATCCAAGCCCTAGAAGGTCAACGAGCGCCCTTCTAAGGGTTACAAATGGCTTTTGGCAGAGGGGAATGCGATTAGACAATTAAGTGAAATGGTTCATGATTGGTATTGAGGAAAGACCACGTGTGATTTTTTTTTAAAACCACCACTTGTTCGGTTGCGGCAGTAAATTGTTACATTACAAGTCTATTACAGTTTTGATCGTCTAGTACAATGTTTGTACGCAGAATTAGTAATATAAATCTATTTATAATATTTATGTAATTATAACATTGATTGTAATTATATAATATCACACTCATGAATGGATACCGAAATATAATTCCTATCATATGTTTTGTGCTTCACTTTCACTTATAATCTTTTACAAATGACTAAAAGAAGTAAAATCTGTAATAAATCAAATGTTGGAGTATTAAGCTCACGAATAATTATGAGTGAATATTAAAGTAATATTGCTATATTTCCTCTAATATTTATTTTAGGATCTGTTGGAAGTTCTGATGATGCTCCCCTCTTATTAAATATGACGTTCATAAAACCAAACGTGTAAGAGGTATTCACGTAATTTAAACCAAACAACATAATAGTTATCATAACTCTTTTACATTACATTGCAATAGCTATTACACTAGAGCCATATTTTTAAGTTTTCGACTTTACCCCTTAATCTTACATACTCAAAATCAAATGTCTTAGGGAAAAATGACAAGCCTCTCTGATTTGTAGAAGATAAAAAACTCGTTTTTCTTAGAAATAATACTATTCTATAAAGGTTAGAGGACCTTATACTCTCATGGGATCTCAATTATTTTTTTTTCTGAAATATCTTTAATTATTTATTTACAAATATGGGGAAATGTATAAGTTCATCACTTTATATATCCCTCACATGTTTCAATGTAAAAACTTGGATATTTTCTATCATAAAAACCTTTTAGAAAATCTCATAACTGGAAATATTATTCTCTCGTCACATATATTTATACAATTTTCTTTGTATCACGTTCATCAGTTATTTCTTTTCTTTATTGAATAATTCACATGTCAAAGTGACATTTGCTCAATCTTTCAAATGTATGTTTCTTGTGCACATGCACTGCATCTCTACAATTGCTAGTGTTACTAGAAGAAGAGCAAACCATGTAATTTGTACTATAATATAGCAAAAAGGACACTCTATTTGGAAGAGATCTCAATCATTTTTTCTTCTTCTTTAAATTTCCTTAATAACTTATTTGGAAGTATGCATAAGTTAATTATTGTATCTTATCTCCTGTAAATTTCAATTTTAGTCTTTCCCAATATCCTTCAATAACCTTCATAAGAAAAAAAAATTGCAAACTTTGATGTACTTTTTATTTATAATCTAATGATTCAATTTTTTCATAATAAAGTTGTTTGTGCTTCATATTTCAAATGTTCAATTTTTGCATACGTGAACCCCCTATGCACATTTGGAAATATGAGAGATTTAATGAATCGAAGTCTTTTCATGATTTCGTCCCTTGCTAAAAGTATATGATTATAATTCATCTTCAAGAATAATTAAACAAAATAGCAAGAGTAAAACCATAAGAAAAGAACTAAAAGAAGCCATTCTAAACACACATTATGTGCTAATTACTCAGCCGGACAATTAACAGTTTGATCAACAGGAAATCAAACATGAAAAAATCGGACATTCTTGTGCTGAGGTGATTCATACTGTTCACCAATCCGTGACATTAGCATGTACAAGTTGTTAGAGATGTCTTAGTCACATCACCTTAAGTTTTAAAAAATTTAATTATCTCTCACTATATTTTAATATTATTTTTCTCTCCTCAAAACATGGATCCTTCTCTGATAATCGTGCTTCAGATTACTTTATAATTTTCGTTGAGCCTCTCAAAAGTCAAACAGTATTTCATTGTAGCGAGGTCAACGGGAACTGATGAATTGACAGCTTCTGGCATAGTGCAGCGTACGCGACCTAGACCAGAAAAATCATAAATAGGACACAAATAATGCCAAGAACATAGGAGTATAATAAATAACATAATCATATATTCCAGTTAATCCCAATAACGCATTATAGATAAATGAAGATGTGAGCTGGCAGATATAGGCTCTCTTCCCACTGCTTATTTCTCTATGCTATCTTTAATTGAATTTGATCACATGGAAATATGTAAGTTAAGGCACATAAATCACCGCCCAAAGTTCATAAGATACGAATGAATGTGGGTCACCCCAACTCTAATAAACCTTAGGAAATTATATCAATTGAATATACGTCGAGGTTCATATTTGGAATTCCAATGAATTAAGTATTATTTATTTTGTCAAAGATGTGATATTGAAGAGTTCGTACGCATCATTCATTCAGTCATGAAGTATGCCGCCTAATTTCATATTAGCTGGCTGGTGAAGTCCATTTAATATACCGACCAAAAAAAAAACAATGCATTTAATATACAAATTTAATATATCGAGACTTTATTTAGTTCTCGAGATCGGCCAACGGTTTGTGTGATTGATAGACCCTTGATTGGTGCTTTCATTTAATGTACTATTTCTTTTTCCCTACTGATATCAGAATTCGGGAATCTATTGTGATAGAAATTACTTTGGATCATCATGATTGGTGTTGACACCAAAAGATGTCCAAGTCTTTGCTCGGCTATTGAGAATGGAAGAGATCCGGCAAGGTGCAGCAGAGAAAAAATTGGCCGAGTGTGGAAAACTCTGAGTCGGCAAATTCAATTAATCGATAGGAAAACTGGTTTTAGTCGACGGACGGCATAAGCGAAGATAGCCAACTCTAGAAGTGGAATGTCGACAAATGGAGGTCGACTCAAGTGACAAAAGGGCATGATTGATGTAATAGTCGATAGCATAAGAATAAAGTAACCGTGTTAGAGCCAATAATCTCGGATGCAATTGTCAGAGAGATATTTATGAAAGGGGAAATTTGATGTAGCCATCAAGTAATGAATCTGAAAAGTTTGCGCATGACTGATAATGGGAATTATGGAGAAGAGAAGAAGGCACAACGGTTGAAGTAATGGAGAAGGCCTTGTCGAGTAGTAAAGATGGTTATTGTTGGGTAACCATTTCTAAATAGAATTCGCTAAATTATAGGAGCCATATATAGTGCTTTTGATTTTCTTGTAACTGTTGTTAACTGTTGATCATGGATATAAGTATTTGAATTGTTGTTTGTGTTGGTAAAAATTTAATGGGGTATAATGAAATCAAACTTTGAGGTGTGAAAAGACATGGTCTTTACAATGTTGCTAATATTTACTAACATAATTCCTCTTGAATATAACAAAGTGTCAACTAGAATACCAGATAACAATACTGGTGTTTCTCCAAAAACTTAAAAGAAAAAAAAAACAATTGAAAACAATGACCGTACTTTTTAGAAAGAAAAATCGACTAAATGAAAATATATGAGATGGAAAACAACAAATTTATGTTAGTCTTTAAGAACAGATGCAATGTTGCATTGTGAACGGGACTTCCTCAAGACATATTGAAAATGCGGATTAAAAAAAAAAAAAAAATAAAAATTTTTTATTCTGAATTTTATAACTTGTGAAAATCAATGTTTGAACAAATAAAACTTTTCAAAAGTTGGAAAACGACTATTAACCATCAGAAAAATAACTGCCCATATATAAAATAAATAAATAATAAATGTTGAATGTGCCAATTATTGAGCTCGCAAGAGAGCTAAGTGCACCTAATTATTTCTGCACTCGTGTGTGGGTATTATAGGAATATAGGATCAAGCCTACTTAGCCCATTGTCTTTGATTGAGAAAATGGCTAATAACCATTAGGAAAATAACCACCCATATATGAAAAATAATAAATGTTGATTGTGCCAATTATGAGCCATGAACTCACAAACGAGCTTAGTGCACCTAATTATTCGTTCATCCACATACGGGTATTGTAGGATCAAGTCCACTTAGCCAATTGTCTCCAATTGTAAAGCTAGAAGACTTTCATATTTATATGTTGGCCCACACACTTCCATCTTTCCTATGTGGGACAAGACACTTTTATTTGTTTTACAAACACGCTTCTAACAATTTCGAGAAGGGACCACCAATCAATCAAAGAACACCAACTATTTGATTTTATCATTTTGTTAATATTTACATTTCTAATACTACATAGCTATACACTGTTATCTCCGGCTTTAATACTGTTAAGTTTCCCATCATTTATACATTATGTTCAAGAATTAATAAGGGTCATTTCACAATTTTTATCAATTTACAAGAGTGACCTAGTGACACCGCTCCAGTTAGTCCATAAGGATCGGACACCCATATTCCAACCGATCGATGTACATTTTAAGAGGTGTCGCGTCGCCCCTTTTTGGTGAAACCATTAATAAATTGAGATGTCAAACAAGCTTCTGCACTTCAAAAGGAGCTTGAGTCATCGATTTGGCTCAGTTAAGATACCGGGCGATGGGGAGCCTCTACTTCCCAGGAAAATGCAATGAATATTTTTCGCAAAATAAACAGAGATGGAAGCATTACGGTGTCCTTTTTCTAATCAAGGACTATAGTAGTGAAAATGTCTTAGTTTATCAAAATTTGGATTCTCTTGACGCGAGGAAGCTGTAAGAGTATCCCGAAAGTCTGTTTTAGATAGGTCAGCTCATGAAGTACCAATATATTTGGCATATTCACAAATAAGAAACCTTAAGCAAAAGAAAGCAATGAAATTTAGCATATCCATTGAAGGTTACGTACGATATCATAGACAAATTGAGGGTGTCCATCACACCTAATGTGGAGTCAGCATAATTCAGGTTTGGGTTTTGACTCCCTCGTCCTGTAAATATGCATGAGAAAAGTTTGAGAGCGAGTTGAGAGTTAAAGTCGAACATATCAAAAAAAAAAAAAAAAAAAAAAAACAGAGAGCTAAACACATAAATTTCCGAATCCAAACTGCTATTTGGTAGCATATTCAATCATATTCACTCACCGGAAATTAATTCCCCCAAAAAATGATTTTTTTTTCCATTTTTTTTTTTTTTTTTTTGGTGATATGCAACTTGCATACTTGGATACTACAGACCAATGCCATTTGATGAATAAAGGCAAAGGAGATATGATATAAAAATCCGAAGTACGGATTGCACCTAACAAAGTAGATATATCTTAAATATGCATAAATTGCAAAGATATGGTATCTTTTTTGGTGACCATGAAAAGATATTGAACTTATATGCCGTACTAGGAAAAAGCATGTAGGTTCAAGGATCATGGCGGTTCGATTTTCATTCATGGCTATTTACTTTCTTTACGTCTAAAGCTAAAGCCTACCTCCTTTATTTTGCAACGCATAGTGATTTAATCACCCAAAAGAGTGACTCTCTCGTCAGATGGAGTTGTTGGATAATATTCTCAACTTCTATCTTTATGCACAATCGAAGTTGTCACGTACATCATAGTTGCATGGAATAGACATAGGAGCAAGTTTAAACCATCTTATGTTTAGGCCGTTCAGTTTAGTGTTGACTCAAGCGTTAACATATCGACGAGGTCCGTGTTTGATGATACCGGGATCTATTTACCTAAAAGTGGAGAGATCTATGTGACGCTATCTTGAGCAGTATATGCTAAATGCAGGCGGGTTCATGCCGATTTAACGTGGCAAGCTTGATGTTTCTATTCTACTTCGTGTTTAGCTCATTACATAACTAGAGTAATGCTTGTGATACAAAGCAGTAATGAAGACCGATAGTACAAAAACTTACCGGCAAAGGTAATGCAAAGACAACATGAATAGACGTACCAAAAGATGGTCATGACTCATCTCTTTACATAAAAGGATAGATAGTAATCCCATGAGATTAGTGTAGTGATTAGGCTAGTCAAACGGGTGGGTCGGGTTAAAAATGGTCTAACTCAAATAGATCAATTTAACTCATCTTGACCCGTTTTTATATAATGCAAATCAAGTGACCCATATCTAACTTAAATCATATCCAATTTGACCCATATTGCTAATTTAACCAAATTTAGTAAAACTCATGCCCAAAATGAGGTGAGAGTATGAAGTGAGTGAGTGTGTAATTGAGTGAGGGCAATAGAGAATAAAAAGAGAGTCATAGAGGTGGATTGGATCCAAGTAAATTGTAAACCTATTTGTGACTTATCTAACATTCATATTATATTGGGCTTTACCATTCTAAACTCACTTATAACTCATTTATTGAATATATCTAACACATATAACATCTTATGCTATCATATATGGGTTAAGAAATGGGTTTGTAACCCGTTTTGACATGTCTAATAGAATGATACAAATATGAGTCTTTGTACCAACAAGCACAACAACATTGTGTTTCTAACGTTCGCTGAGTTTTCAGCTATCTCTAATTACCCGTTTCATTAGGTTAGTGGGATATTTTATGAGCGCAAGGTTTATTCAACTCCGGTGGAGTTCCACATCATTTTGTTTTTTTTTCCCTCGATAATCGTTCAAAAAAAACCATGGAGATGATAAAATGAACGATAACATGTTTTGTATCCCATGATAACATGTTTTGTATCCCATGCAAATTCATGCAAGACACTGCAAACTCAAAAGCATATCGTTCAAGAAGAACAATCAATTCTATTTTACATTATATGTTCTGTTGTATAGGTTTTCTTTTTTCTAGTGCCCTTTCTTGGGCGTGCGTGGGACCATGGTGTCCCGAGGCTTCCTAATACAATGGCATAATACAGTTTGGTAAATTAGGTTGGGTTGGATTGCATAACAATTTCTTTTTTATTATCTCCCTCAATAATTATGAATTATTTTTATTGGTGAAAGGTCCAACTGTTAAGGCAGGACCACTTCATAATAAATGTAATTTCTTGTTTGTAGGAGCATCTATATACATAATAAATCAGATATGCTCGCGTGTACGCATATGTATTCATGTAACCATCTCTGTGATTTGCACCAGTCGCATTAAATTTCATTAGAAGAACAAATGGGATGAAACTGTATAAAGAAGGGCATACATTAAAAAAAAATGAGACATGAGAAGGCTATAGGCACCGATATAGGTTTGTTGTCCACAAAATTCAGTGCATATAATATCGCATTTGAGTCACTTAACCGAATTCTAGTTCGCGTTTTACCGACATCATGATTTTAGTGGGGGTATTTCATTGAGTTAAAGCTATATCGACTAGGATTATCTTCCTCGTCATTAAAAAAAGATTTAAAAACATGCATTAGAATGTCTAAAACCAAGTGCACGGAATATATCTTTTGCACTAGGACAATGAAAACAGGATTTGGGATCCTTCAATAGTGAATTATATAAGATCCGAGCAGCAAACGGTGTACGCTAAAGGCTGTTTCTTGTGCCGGCCGGGTTTTAGTTCTTGTCAAACTTTTCAGTCTCGGAGTAATTTGAGTCGTGCCTGCAACCATAGAGGATGGTTTTGAAGGTACTTGTTAATATAAAGTTCCCTTCAATACGTGGCCCAGAAGAAAGAAACTATGGTTCCCTCGGCAGCGTGCAAGTTCAAATGCGACCTTAATGTTCGATGTCATCTTCAAATGGTCCCCAGATACCTAAACTTCGTCATCTTCTTCGCATCATTAAATTGTTTTTCCCAAGTCTTACCCTAGATTTGGTATGGAGTTGGGGGCGGCTTTAGGGTTCTCAATGTTTTGATCAACCTTCTTCTGATCGAGACTCTTCAAGGGCGGCACTCAATTATTCAATTCTAAGTTTACCCAATGTCACATACTATCCATCGTCATCTAGGGTGTAAAGAAAGCTACAAAAGAAAGGGTTTCCCCTTGGATGGAAAATAAAAGTATAAAGAAAGAGACTTCGGGGGGTTTTGGGCAAGGTGAAAATTGGAGTTAGTCAATTGTTTCGTGTATTAAAAAATTTGTTGTCCTAGCCGAATAAGACATGCAAATGGAAAAAAAAATACAAGATGCTGCTGATCTTTAGGGTTGAGGATGTCATCTGTGTTGTAATCCACTACCCCATAGATCCTTGACTCCATCATCGGAATTTTAGTTCAAAGTACATTCGGCCGCATCAGCTAATGTGTCCACGTCCTTATGCGACAATAATGAGTCATCGCTGTCCAATAGGGTTTCGTAGGGGGGCCATGTATCAACATAAGTTTTCTAATAATAACTATTAAGTGACTCGCAGGGAATAAGAAATGAAAATAGGACACGTAATACTCTCATCAAAGGGTACTTACTAAGACTAGCTTTACGACATGTGAAACCACGCGAGTCGGATATTGAATTACGTAAGTAGAGATTTACCCTTTAAGGGCATGGCTCTCAACCTTTTTTAAGGGTTTCACTCGGGCATTGTCGCGTCATTAGTAGAACAAAGCTTAGCAAGAACTTGGAATTTCTTAGCTTGCCTGTCGAACTCCTAAACATTGCTTGCTGTACCATCAAATCTCTTGGTTGGTCCTGGTCATATCGCAACAAATTTTCAGTGAGCTGTGCAGATCTCATGTGGACACGATCTGATCCTTACCAATCCAAAGATATCGTCCATGGTTGTCGTGTAGATTCGGCGTGCGAAATCAAGGGCGATATGGCGTGTCGATCTTGAACAGTGTCTCCCCCAATTAGTTCCTTCCGTTTCTGCATGGGCAAGGTCAATTCGAGGCAAATCAAATCTTCTCTTAACGAATGAAACAAATGAAGATATTGCATCAGTCGCCGTCAGAGGAAATATATAAAATATGGACAAGATTAGATTTGGGGCGCGATTTTCTAATGACAAGTAGCGTTGGACGATAGACATCGTCGCCTCTCGAAGGTTTTTAGTCGAGATGCGAATCTGATGTTTCGATGTTATCTCGAGTTAGGCACTTGCACTTGCAGCGAATCTTCGCAGTTGAATATTCCGGCAAAGATTGTAGAATCCTTTGTTTGCATCGTTTCTTGCTCCTTTCCTTGTTCTTGATGAGAACCTTCTCTGCATCTGCCTTTTTCAAAAATTAATTATAAAAAAAAAACCTTTTTCTCACTTTAATTAGAGAGTTTTAATTAAGGTTTTAAAGTTTTAAACTGAGGGTCGTAGAGGTTGGGGTGATTTATTGTTCGAGTGATTGGCTTCATTTATATATCGGCAAATAAGCACACACTTCATGGATAAATTATTAAATTTTTAAAATTTCGGTTTGCTTTTAAGAGATTTAAGCGATCATCATTTAAAGCGTTGGAGATTTAATTTTTTGAGAAATAATTGCATGATAGTCTTTAATATACCGTGAGAATCTGGACCATAAAAAATCAAATCACGAATAATTATAAATTATCGTGGGACTTACTTTTTCAAGAATTTGTGACTCAACTCATTTAATGTCATATTATTATATCTCACTAAATGGGTATTTTATAGAATTTAATGGTAAAATTTTGACGTTGAAATCCTAATCCCTTCATTATGGAGAGATGAGAAAAAGGAGCAATGCAAAATGAAAAACGCTTGATCTATGTGATTGGTCATTTTCTAGTAGTCAAACTTTTGGAACACCCAATCACCTAAAATTGAAATTTGAGCACAAGCTTAATAGGTTATCCGAAAATACGGCGATACAAAAAGATTCCGGCTTTGGGCGTTTACATTATTTGAATTTGTCAAGAAATTCAACAGCAGCAAATTCGGAAGTTGCTTTCACAAAGATTTTCCTCGGTACATATTGTGATGTCAACGGCGTTGTTATCGTTCGATTTGTTTTAAGGAAAAAGGGTTGATGTTCTAGGGTTTTCTTGCTCTGACCAGGCAGAACCAAATCTCATGCTACTTGTGCTGATTACATGGGCATATATAGAGAGATTCAGTGGCAAGTTGTTCAATTGGATACTGGATTATATTAATTCATTGCCCTATAAGATGAGAAGTACGATAGAGAAAAAGGTCGCATGCTTCATTTTCGTGATTGCTTCGGTCACTGATGACAAAAGAAAATCTCGATCTTGCTTAGAATACGAAGAAACCATCAAATCAAATCGAGCTTGATGGAGCCCTAATACATCTTTTGTCATAGTTCTATCTTGCAGCTCATTGACGATTGACTTTAGCGTTTTGCTTTCACTGAAAAATGTGCTTTTCTTCTTAATTTTTTTAAAATCATTTTAGGATTTCTTAAGAACTATTTTTTTTTATAACCCCGAAGTTGGCACTATCGGAGAATTTCAAGCTCATGGTTTATTCAAAAAAAAAAATTCATGACATTTTTTCACATTAAAGAAGAAGTGGATTTTAGAATTTCATAAAGAAAACAATATCGATTAAAACTTGAACGCTAACCATTGTAGAAAGATCAGTAAATAATTTTTTTAATCGACAAAATTAGAAATTAAATTTCACCAAATATACCAACAAGCGTGACATCCAAGACGCAGTTATTTTAAATTAGAGTCTCATCCCACAATTCTAATTGCAGCTACTTCTCCTCATGATGGGAGCAATGAGAGAAAATCAATATACATAACTAAATTAAAGAGAGTAATAAGTTCAATTTGTATCGGAATTAGGCATAGCACATATCTAGTACAACAAAATGTGTAAATCGAGTGCTTCGTCGGCGGTGAGTCAGACTTATGGAGAGAGATTTTATGCGCGTGATGTGTTGGCTATTGGACAATTTAGCCCAACTACTTTTTTTTTCTTTTTTTTGGTCGAAACCCAACTACTTTACATGCATAGAGACAAATGCTTGATGAGACAGTAAACTCGTTGGTCGGTTCGAAAGGCATTCCTAGCGAAAAGCATATACAATGATCAAGACATACTTTTCTAAAGGGGAATCGGACATTGGGGAAACGAAATTTGGGATACGAACTTTAAATTTCGGACATGACTTTTCATTATTGAGAAGGGCAATTCGGTCATATGAAAGCGGAGAGACGCCTTGCACTTTTTGTAGTGGTTTGATTTGGTTGATTAAAGGTGTCAAATTTAAGAAATGATTTGCATTACAAAAGTTCACATATAAAAGACCATCATGTAATGATGGATGTTGATTCATTAGTCATTTTCAAAAACAGACAAGAAAAAAAAAGTCATTTTCAAACGGATTTATTGCTTTGCTTAAATCGTTATCAAGTTAGAACTCGATTAACAATAAGTTTCTGCCCAGTTTTGATTGAAATATGCTTAAGTAAAAGATTACTATGTCATACTAACCCATAACCCAACCAAACCCAGCCGACCATCAAATCTCTTTCCCCCGAGATCCATCTTTAAATTTAATTTGGAAATTCATCTAGTTAAAATCTAATTTTACCAGATAATTTTATCTTCCTTACCAACTTATTACTAGTTCAATTTTAATCTTGGAAAGACTTTTGTTTTTCTCCACACACATCCAGCATTAAGAGAAAATGTTCCCGACCATGAATGAACTAGCACAAACTTAAATATTCACCATTTCATACATGTAGCTAAAAGATAACCCACCTGGCAATTTTTTATTTTTGTAAGTGGAGGACTACTCTAAAGCAGCCTGAAGTGAGGAATGGACTAAGTCCAATTTATTGATCTGGTTTGCGTAAGGGCAGACAATCTACATGTGGAAGACTAGAAAACTAGGGGGGTAATTAGTACCTTTTTGACTCATGGTCAACTCCATTTGGCCTCTATCTCCAACGTGATACTCACGATCTAGGCGAGAAAAATAGAATAAATGTATATACAAAAGAAGTTTAAAGTCATAGAGCAATTTACCTTAAAAAAAGAAGAAGTCATAGAGCAAGAGTCTTCTATTATTCCTAAATGTTATGGAACTTTTCTTTTTTCTCCTCTCTTTTACGTCCATAATGAGATTTCTTGAGAATATCCTTATTAAGAGGGTAGGAATTGAGCAAGACTTCATATGCTCTTTGGGAATGCTGTTCAACCACGTATAACTCATAGAGTTTAGCATAATAAACTTTTACTATACATCATATAGGTTCTTAAAGGGGGCTTATGGTTGCACTTGAGTAGGTTCTTAAAAGACTCAAGAGGAAGCATGCGAAAGATCCACCCAAGGATGGGAGACCCTATAATGTCATCTTTGTATTCCCACTCACTAGAGAATAAAATCTTGGGTGGAAATTAAGGGGCCTCTTCAGTAGGGAGGTGGACTACACGTCAATACTTATGAATTGACTATCACGGGGTAAGAAAGTATAGTAGCTCATCACGCCTAGATTGAGTTGATAGTGGGTGAAATATCCATTGCTGTGTTGGTAGAGCTTTGCTCAAGCCTTTCTACTGGAGTATAGTATCCTTTGTTTACTGTAAATCAAATAGGTTCTTAAAGGGGGCTTATGGAGGTAAGGTAACACTTATCAATCTCTCAACAAGCCTTCTTTTCCTAATTGTCTTCCCAATTTGATTTCACCTCTCTCTTTTCTCATCTCATAACATAGAGCAACATGTTATGAGTATAACATAAGTATCAAAATAATGCCTTACTCTACCTTGTGAAGATGTATAAAATATGTGTGACTAGAGTACAATAACAAATAATAATATGATCACAAATAGGAGGTTTCTGAATGAAAGAAAAATATGTGTCCAGGTGTTGTTTCACTAAGACAGATAGGATAAATAAATGGAAAAATGACATAAATAGTTCTTGAACTTTGGCCCAATGTGCAATTTGGTTCTCGAACTTTTAATTTGTTCAATGTGGCTCTTGAAATTTAGCTCGATATGTAATGTGATCCATGCACTTTTAATTTGTTCAATGTAGTCCATAAACTATTGATATATGTTCAATATAGTTCCTGAATTGTATGAAAATGTTCAATGTAGTCCCTAGTCTTAAATTAGTGGAAGGACTACATTAAATTTTTTAATATAGTTCAGAAACTATATTAAACATGATCAAAAGTTTATAGACTTCATTAAATAAACTAAAAGTTCAAGGACTGCATTATACATTAAGTTAAAATTTAGGGACTACATTGAATAAATTAAAAGTTTAAAGACGAAATTGTATATTGGACCAAAATTTGGGGACTGTTTGTGACATTATTCCTAAATAAATTTTAGATTGTTGTCCAATCAACCAAGCTGTATTCAACCCAAAAAAAATAAAAATCCTAGCTACATTTAGTAAAAATAACTAAGACTTTATGCTAACTATTTTTGTTATAAGTGTTGCTCTTAAAATATATATATTAGGCAAAATTAGGCAAAAACAATTGGAACATATTCCCGCCTTACATTTTGCTAGACCTTGTAAATGCCGACGCCTTAGCGTCTGGATGTAAGCTTCCGAAGTTATAATACAATTTCCAGTTTCGACCAAAAAAAAAAAAAAGTATATCCGGTAGAATTCATCATCACACTTTCGAATCATTTATCAGCATTATGATGATTTTGTTTATATATTCAATTTCTTTCTGTTGAAGTGATATTGCTATTGCAAACCGTTATTTCACAGCAGCAGTTAGTTCAAAGTATAGTTTCGATCACACTTTAATATATATTTTATTAAAATTTTTTGAAACTTCTAAACAATATCTCAAGCTCCATCTATTTTAAGACCAATTTTTCTCAAGATGTTAAAAGTATGGGCCCCCAATCTTTCACTATTGTGACATAAATGTCTACGTAACATATAATATGTAGTAAGTAAAATACTTAACCAATCATCATGATACAACCGAATTGAAATTTACAAAGTTGGGTAAAATATTTACTTGAAGCATTAATAAATGCAATATATGAACAACCTACTAATGGGGAACGAAATTTTTATTAGAAAAACTAGGAATATACGAATATTATTATTCTAGTAAAATAAAATAAAGAATTTCTAGATATGGTATTCCGAATTTATTTTTAAAAATTCAATATCGCATATTTTCGCAAAATATCCAACAATTCTCTCTGTGATAGACTATTATGCTGATGAGACATTCGTCAAATCTTACCTAAACAAAATGATGGACGTCAAAAGATTTTGAGAGGAAAGTGAAATAGATGGAGTCAGAAGATGATTTTGACGGATTAGCTCCATCTCTCTAGAAACAAAGATGAGCAAATGGAAAAGAGGAGATCATATTTTTTTTTTCAAGAAGATCTTACGCAAATAGCTTGCTCACCTTCACACCACGTCAGTGGTACAAAAGTGAAAATTCTAACATTGAATGAAAGCTCGCAAGAGAGAGGAATTTACATTCTTTCTTCATGCTTTCATGTAATAACCAGTTCATGCTCGAAATGTTGGATATAGATATATTATAATTTAATAAATATTGTGATTTAATTTCTCATGTTTTCTTTTAGTTGGGGAGGATAAACCTAAAAGATGGAGTTTGGATCCACTTTAACTAAAGTCTTAAATAAATTGTAGTGGACGATTTGATTAATGTGAATAATCACTTTTACAATTCTATACATATTATTTTTCTCGCGAAAGTTCACGTCGACACCAACATTTGGAATAATATAACAATAGTCATAAACCTGTGTGACTTACCGGCAACATTGCCCTATTTCTAACTTATGATTTACGGTCATGCGAAGATTCGAGGTTTTTATGACTAAGATTGCCAAATTTCTAACTTATGATTCACGGTCAAGCTAAGAAAAAATGACTCCAATCCAAGCCAGCTTTTTTTTCTTCGTCCCAAGCTCATAAAGTATCACCATCATCACATGAATTGGGCCCCAAGATATCAACATTATTTCATGACCAAATTAAAGTAGGGTTGCTTTCTATGACCTGTGCCAAAATCCATTTTTTTTTTTGACCACTGTGCAAACTTTGCCACTTGACATGGGTTTTCTTGTTGGGCTCCATACAATAGGACAAAAGGAGAGAATCACTCTCATGAATAAGCACGAAAGCGTTGCGAGAGAACTCTTCTTTCTTACTGGAACAAGATGGGCATGTAATGTCAAGGCGAATGTACAAATCAATCTCTCTATCTATGATCTCTCTTGAAGAAAAGAGGAATCTATGTCATCCATCTTGCCAACTGTTTAATGATGTTTTTCAAAGTGCTATATAATTGATATCACTACATACATACAACAAAGGCGTTGCTCACGCTGCTCATGGAGAATTGACTAACGTGATTGGTGAATTTTGTCTCTTCTCTTGTCCTGTTAGTGCCCATGTCTTTGTACTATCATTATTTCCATTGCACTGAGGCTTTGCTTGTATGCCGGAGATTTAGGGCCTGTTTGGTAGAATCGAAATTTAAGTGCGAAAATTTAAGTAGTGAATTTTAAGTGTTGATAATGTTAATTACTGGCAATAGAATTAAAAGTTGTTTGATGAAAATTAATAATGTATAGTTGAATATTATTAAGCTCTTTCCCAAAATCGAAACAAGTATGTTATATCATTATATTTAGCAAGATTCTAGTCACCATCTATCAGTTATATACTAATTGAATTAAGTAACTCCTCTTTTACATATTGGATCAAGTGGATTTTTTACTTAATTAAAATAATTTATGCCCAAAATATTAAAGGCTACCACATGAGTTTCGTCTGATTAGTTTTCAAATAATTAATTTTCAGAACTTCACTTGATTAGCAAATAGGCCCTTAGTCAAGCCTAAGGATGGCCCATGTATGATATGTGTTATCGGGCGGCCCAAATATAGGTTGAATAGATGGAATGGATAGCTCGTATTATGATTTAGTCAATACTTTGTCTCCCTTTCGTTAAACAATTTAAAGAGCAGTGCCAAAGATGAGGCCTTCACGTAGATCGTGGCCGTTGGCCCAACAAGTACTTTTCTTCTTTCGCTTTTGTCCTCAACCGGGGGAATTGGGTCAACCTGTGGTTGAGGACAGTGCTGTAAGGCGTGTCAACCCAGTTGTGGGCATTTAACCCACCCTCACTCACTCTAGGCGCGGGAGGCTATTATACCTACCTACCCGGTAGTAGCCAGAACCGAAGCTCTGACATGGTGTCTACCTTCACCACTGTGAGGCCCCCTAATTCCCTGTCAATCTTTGTTTTCCCGACATAGAGGAAATAGGAGGACAGCGCGGGGTGGCTCACCCCAGGGCGATTCTCCCACCTATTTCCTCCGTGAGCCTTTTAAGGACCTGCTCAGGTCCATGTCTCCCTTTCGTGAAACAATTTAAAGAGCAGTGCCAAAGATGAGGCCTTCACATAGATCGTGGCCGTTGGCCCAACAAGTACTTTTCTTCTTTCGCTTTTGTGGGTTTGTGTAAGTTTTGTTCGTTGGAGGGAGTAGGGCGCTATATTTGGGAACTATTAATATATATATTTTGGTCGGAGGGAACTATTAATATAGTACAACGTCTAAAATGTGTAAATACTTTTGCGAACATCTATGTTTTTTATACATCATTGTACAAAATAAAGGAGGTCTCGTACTTTTGAGGGATCTATATACTATACTCAATTAATCCTTTTACAAAATCTTTCCCATGTGAACTGCGTGAGTTTTTTCTTTTTGGTTGGTAAATGTGTCAGTTAATGATAATGTTATTTTTTCCATAAATTACATATTTCTGTCTGACAAAAGTTGCTTAATAGGTAAAAGGAATGTGCATGTCCTTTTCTGAGATGTATTGTAGTCATATGAATAACCAATTTGACCAAATATTGTTTAAAATCTAAACTAGTCAAGATAACTACAACTCAATCTTATAAATATTTAACTTTCCAAGAGTGAATGTGAAATTCTCTTATTTTCAATCATTTAAATTCCTTTCCGAAATTAACTTACATTTTCTTTCAAATATTTATCTCTTTTCATATATATTAAATTTATTTTCCAATTTATCCACAAGCATAGAAGGGGTGGAGAAACAGAGGGAAAACTGAAACTCTTGATTTATTTCACCAAAATCAAGGTGCCTACTGAGCGTTCTAATCGATCCGAATGCAATGAGTTAATGCACCATGGAAGGAGTTGCATCACCTCATCAACTCAGCAACCCATTTAGACAGCATTTCATCAGAAATCCACCCGTTTTGATCCCCTCCATCTTCATTGTCTTCAAAGAGCTGAGAATACTGATTCCCAGACATGCACATATCCTCCAAACTGAGGTCCATCATCATGTTTTCCCATGAAATCATGTCGTCCTCGCGATCTTCTCCTTGACCCTTCCCTTCAACTATTTCCATCATTCTATCTGAAACAACACCTTGTGTGCTACACGGCTTACTGTCAAAATCCACGTTGCATTGTGTTTTGGCCGCCACGGTTTCGTCCAGGGGCTTGTTCTTTGTGAGCTTGTCATCCTCGCACTTAGAGTTCATTGGTGGGTCGTTGTTGTCTTGGGCTAGCTTCTTCTTTATGGTGGTGTTCCAGTAATTCTTAATCTCATTATCTGTTCGGCCAGGAAGCCTTCCCGCGATAAGAGCCCACCTTCAAGAAATGAACAAACACATGTTACTGCCAATCTCAATAATGTTCTTTAGGAACTGAAAGTGGGTTTGAGAAACAACATGGTCAAGTGTCTCTCTCTTTCTAAAGGTGAATGACATAGAAATTATTATCACCTTCAATAACTTCTCCAAACAAAAATATCTCGAAGGTATGATGAACTCATCACTTGAAGTACATAAATACCTGTTGCCCAGGAGCTTATGGAGCCTAATGATGAGCTCTTCTTCTTCAGGTGATATTTTTCCTCTCTTGATATCTGGTCTTAGGTAGTTTAACCACCGGAGCCTACAGCTCTTTCCACACCTCTTGAGGCCTACACATCAGTTTTATGAATTATTTTCAGTGTTTAGGAGATAACAAAACAGGTAAGTATCAGCACTTACTTATAGGATTTACTTTCATAAATGAAGTATACTTTTCCAGAGGATAAAATGAAAAAGGAAATTCCCAGAACATTTGCTATGGCTAAAAAACTAGGAAGTGTAGTGTCCTATAATTTGAATCGTATAGTAGAACACTAGATGCGACTTATTCATTGGAATGCACATTGTGTCACTTATTTGTGCGTCGCTCATAAAAAATTTTTCAAGCATTCGAGATCTATTGGAAAACAATATTTTGGACCGTATAATCATATACCGAATGTGGGACTATTTATTTTTATTGATGACACTAAGCAGCAAGTTGATGCACTTATTGAATCACCGGTATGTAAGTTCAGACATGCACACCTATTATTCACAGTACGGTTTTTGAACAATTATTTCGTTTTCTTTCCATATCGGCAGTTTGCAAGGAGAAAAAAGAGTAAAATCCTAGAGTCCTTGACTCACCTGTTACCTTACGAACTTTGCCCCATCTTCCTTGACCATGAACTTTGACGTAATCGATAAGGATTTGGTCTTCAAGAGCCGACCAACCTCCTTTCTTGAACTTCAATCCATCTTTACCACTACTAGGATTTCTGCCCATCTTCTCTCTCTCTCTCTCTCTCTCTCTCTCTCTCTCTCTCCCCTTCGCATTCTAATGCGAACTGTCTCGATGAAGACTGATTA
This sequence comes from Eucalyptus marginata, assembly GCA_014182565.1. Lineage (NCBI taxonomy): Eukaryota > Viridiplantae > Streptophyta > Magnoliopsida > Myrtales > Myrtaceae > Eucalyptus > Eucalyptus marginata. The sequence goes on along the minus strand of CM024587.1, from coordinate 40,478,181 downwards.
TATAGAGACTGTTTCATATGCCGTTGATGTTGAACACATTTTGTTATATTAAATCACACTAACCTCGGTGCAGAAAGAGAGGAAAAAGCAACTGTTATCCTTAAAACAGAACAGCAACGTGCATTAAACAATAACAGATTATTGGGAACGAGAAACCCCAAATCTGGTTTTGAGACAGTCACACACAGTTTTGATATCCAATATGGTATCAAGTAAATGTGTGGTTTTGACCGGTAGATATGGTTTGCTTATCTTTTTCAACAACATGATCCATTTTAATTGAATTGTTCGAATAGTCGTATGCAAATTTTTCCGTGTAATTGCACTCATGAGTTCACTACATTCAATGAATTTCTGTAAGGCCTGACACAAAAGGTTTTGACTGACCTAATCATTTTGATTGTAGGCCAGTTTCGAAAGTACTCAACGGAATCTCTTTGTTTTACTTACTAGCAATTCAACCCTGACTTATTGATTACTTGAGCCCTACTTTTTGAAAAGTTGAGACTAGCCAAGTTTGAGTGATCAGTTGTAATTAGAGAGGCAATCACTTTGACATTCATAGAATGGCTCAAAGGTATAAAACCCTAATCTAAGTGAGCATCAATTCACGTGAGCACCCTGATATTTAAAACGAGAATAACACAACATCGCAACGCTTAATCGCAACTTATAAATGGAGTTAAGTAGGCAAATAGTGTTAGCTATAAATAATATGCACGTATATAAAATTTGTAAAACCAAAAATATCACGAACTATTGTATTGCTTTAACCGATAGAATCCTAAGCTAGAGCTTTGAGTTTTAATTAGAAATCTTGTTTTTTCAATCACCGACCTATCTCTGTTGTTAACTCTGAACACATAGAAAGAAGGCATATCAAGTCAAGCTGAAGGTTGAGGTTGAGAAACCAAGTTGGCCAATGTTAAACATCAATCTCAAAGTCAAGTTTGTGCTGTAACTTGAATAAAATCGACTTGGGTTAGTCTCGCCTCCTTTCTTATGGTGCAAGGACGTCTCACTCGAACCTCCATTGATTTCATTATTGCTCGTGTTGGCTTGTTAGGCGTGTTAGGACCATAGTGAGGGAAAACTAGTTAAACCACAACCTTTGTGTTCAATCGAACCTCGGTTTCTGTCCCTTTATGTCGTGTTTGTTATCTTAATACAGTCATGTGTTTCACACATTATTATTATATGTAGGAACCTCGTGCAGCTCAAAGAATACATAATTTCCCACGCTGAAAGAAATTATGTTGCCCCTCGGTCCGGAGCAAAAGGCAGGTGACTTATAGAATATAATAGTATCACTTGTATGATTAAAATGAGCACGATCATGTATAAAAGGGAGTTGCACAGACCGTGACTTAATTTCTTGGCGTCATGCAGTTGTATCTTTTGGTTTCTGGCCGGTTTGAAGAGAATGATATTACATAGGCTCCGATCTTGTTCGTTGAGACAAATTTTGAATGGAGGATGTGTTAAAGACCATTTTATGTATACGCATTTGCTAAAACTTGTTGACGAAAAATCTCGAGAGCCGCCATAGTTGGTTGGCGTGTTATTTCAAGCTCGGAACTTGGAGGTCGTACTAACAACATGTAAAATTGTTTAGATCAGGGCCACCTATACTGGTCAAAGGTCTGAACTTAATTAGTTTATGAGATTTGTTGGGTGTTGAAACATAAGATTTAAAGGGGAAGAAGCATTCACAATGTGACATGCAGTCTGAAAAAATGTATAATTTGGTTGCAAGACTGGCATCTCTTACACGCGCCAATGGATCAAATAATAGGACTCATTGCTTTTTGAGGAACATCATAGAAACTAATGTTTGATGAAGTCACTTCTTTCTCATTTCAATTTTTTCATTGTAAAAGCGAGCATATAGAGTTGTGTCGATCAATCATAATCACATGTATTTGCAACCTCATGGTTTAGGAGTAAGACGGCTAGCTAATCTCGCCCCAATTGAAGTCTTGTTGGTAAAGTGAAACTCTTGGAATACTTCATCAAAGCCCTTGTACAGCTTTTTAGTTTTATAATGATCCCATTGTTGAGGCCCTAGTACTCCCGCCACTTCTTTCCAAGAGGATGAACAATGAAGAAAATAAAATAAAATAATAAAAATTTCTCAAACAATGTTATTTTAAATGGAGCAGGACATGTCAAGTCACCAGTTGTCATATGAAGAACGACAATCGCTAATTAGACTACCACGTTAACTATTTACAATATAAATTGGGTAGATGGACTACATTGGGAAATTTTTACAAAGTTGAGGATAACATTGGCCAAAATGTAAGGTTTAAGACCTAATTGGCAGCTGTAGAATATATTGAGGACTTTTTGAATAAATTTTCTCCATCGATATGCATGCACGTTCTCCCAACAAAATAGAAGTTTAATTTAATTAATTTGTCCTTACAATCATCGGAGGTTGGGGTATGTATAGTGGTCAACTTAAGGACCCCAAATTCAATGTACAGATATCCCACTGTCTTAATTTATTGATGTCGGTCAGCAACCAACAATAAAACTGCCTAGCTTGTCGAGCCCCTTAATGCGAAAAATTACTCACTTGGCCCAATGTCTGCAATTTTCAAGGAATGACACGTTTTCCGTATTTTACAAAACTTTCATGAATCATGAGGCTTGATCTGGACGGTATCCCTCGGTGACCTGGGACAATCCTCAAATCTGTAGTATTTTCTGCAGATACCATCATAAGTAAAGACTTGAATTAACGAGTCGAATATCTATTTAATGACATGTTAATGTATTATCAATCATTTAAAATAAGGCACTGTTATTTTCGATGAGTATCCAACGTTAATGAGTGATATCCCGTTAACATGTCATGTAAGTTATTTAGCCAAATTTCCTCATTTAAAGAGGGTTACAAGGAAGAAGTCAACAGTAAATAAGTAATGAATTAGTACATAGTCATTCACTCAAAGGTGATATAAAATATTTTTTGACGGAGAACCTAATTTAGCTTTGTAGTGTTCTTAAGATGACGTTCTCTAGAGAGATCGTCAAGTCACGGAATTTTGGCAAAAAAAAAAAAGAGTTTGTGTAATTTAAGTGGGATTCAATTGTTCTGTACCAAAAATATGAATTTTTTTTCGCCGTGCTTATAATGAATTTGAATAATTATTCCCAAGTGTAAAACAATATTAATGAAAAAATGGCCAGTGATTTTTTTAAAAGTAACTTGTCAGTGGCTTACCTACATTTAAATGAAATTATCAATTTTTATAGTTTGCCAATTAGTGATTTTTGTACTAACTTACTAATTTTTATGTACTTGAATGCTTCGAATTTACTATATCAAATCACCAACCTGAATTAAAGTATTTTACCGAATTTTGTCATATTAGATTACCAACTAGTTTGGGTTTACCAAATCTCTTTTAAGTAATTTACCAAGATTTATTTCTGTCAAGTTGCCAACTTTCCATTGAAATACTATATTTTATTTGCCTTGGTTAGCAACCAAACATGTACTAACTCTTTCCAAAGTTTACCAACCTAAGTTAGCGTACTTATCAACTATTCTCCCTTTAAATTATCATTTACTATTTGGTTACCAATTCTCATTTAAATTACTTATCAACATTTATTATTTTTTTCACACTTTTCAAATTTCATAACTGTTTTCAAACTTTTATGTGCATTTCTTAGCAATGTTCTAAATTTACGTATTTTTCTAAGAATTTATTAACTTTAATTAGAGTAATTTACAAAAATTTCTTCAATACCTACTAGTTTTGGATTACCAACTCTCGTTTGAGTTGCTTGTCGAGTTTATTTATTTTAATGACCAATTTTCTAATATCAAAATTTTCTTAGTCAAAAGCACATTATTAGTGCAAAACATATTAAATATATGTTTTTTTTAATGGATGATTAACACTAAGCATGTTCAAGGAAAACTGAAAAAAGGCATTTGGCAAGTTTCAAACGTGCCTCGGTAAGTTTTGAAAACAGCATGTACATCAGGAACTAAACAATACATGGCCAGCATCTGATATACAGCTAAACCATAGACGATCCAATAGTAACCATTTCCTTAGATTCAATCATCATACAATTGCATATGAAAATGAAATAAATAATGGGATTGATTTGCTTAATCAAATGTTGAAAGTCTCGGATGAACCACTCTAATGATGATTCAATCATAGACATCTATGTATTCATATTAGAGTTCATTTCAGGTTGATCACAGTCGTCCTCATCAACTCTGCGAGAAGATCCATTGCATAGTTACAGTGTAGCACATCGCCTTCGCAGTTTTTTTTTTTTTTAAATGGCTTACTTTATTCATAGCACAATATGAGAAATCTCAAACTCATGAGCCATGAGAAAGCATTGTCGAAGTCGATCTTGGGAATGTCTATTACTGCGATATCAAATCCATTATGAGTTCCGGACAATTTTCATCTATGGATGCGACATTTGCATGTATATATTTTTATAAGATTATTATCAACTGTCCTAAAAGTTTAAGTTATTAGATAAAAAAATATTTAAATATTCTATCCCTTTTCCTCATACTTAGTCTAGTCTTTTTGTCTAGCATAATGTGTTGACATATTTAATTGGGGAGGCTACTAAGTGTGAAAATATTTTGTTAAGAAGGCAAATATAAATTCAAGATCTCCTGCTTTGAACCATATGGGATATTATGAGACTTTTATTCTAAAAATTTAAGCTGTCAAATGAGTACATGATTTAATATTTAAATATTCTATCAACATTTATCTATATTATGATTTAATAACTATTGCAATTTTACTTCTTTTAATCTGGAAGGATAAACCTAAATGTTGGAGTCTACATCCACTTTAAATAAAGTATGGGAAAAAGCAACAAAAAACCCAAAACTTTATTCAAAGTAACAAATTTATCTCAATTTTTTTTTATGACATGAAAAACCCAAAACTTTATTAACCTTGACACATTTACCCCACCAAATGCATTTTTGTCTTATTTTTCTGTTTTTCCTTTTTTCTTCTTCTCTTTTCCCTCTGTCGGCCATGGTGGAGGGTGGCCCTCACGGTGTTGGCGAGGGCACCCTCGCTTGGACTGCGGCGAGGGCCGCCCCTGCGTTGGGCGAGGGCACCCCTCGCTTGGGCTCAAAGGTGGCCCTCTTCGGCATCAAGCGGGGTGCCCTTGCCAGATCTAGTGAGGGAGGCCCTCACTCGACCCAACTGAGGGTCACCCTCGCCCGACGTCGGTGAGGGCGGCCCTAGCCAACCTAGGTGAGGGCAACCCTTGCCCGACGTCAGTGAGGGCGACCCTTGCCCGATGTCGGCGAGGGCAGCCCTCGCCTGAGTCCGGCTTCCCTTTGCTAGCCATGGCGGAGGGAAGAGAGAAGAAGAAGAAAAAAAGAAAAAAGAAAAAAATTAAAAAGTAAAAGATGAAAATGCCCTATAATTTATGGTAAATGCGTCACATAGATACAAGTTCGGGGTTTTTATGTCATGAAAAAAGTTTGGGATAAATGTGTCATGGTTGGCAAAGTTTTGGGTTTTTCATGTCATAAAAAAAAATTTGAGATAAATTTGTCACTTTAGGCAAAGTTTGAGGTTTTTGGTGGTCTTTTTTCATAAAGTATTAAATAAACTCCAATGGAGAATTTGATCAATGTGAATAATCATTTTTACAACTCTATACAACTTATTTTTCTTGCAAAGGTTCATGTTAGCACCAGCATTTAAACGAAGATAACGACAGTCATGAACTTGTGCAACGTATGACATTCTACTCTCGAGCGGTATCGTCACAGGGTTGTATCACTACATTGCCTTATTTCTTACTTATGATTCCGGGTCAAGCCAAGAATCGAGGTTTTTCATGACTGGATTGCCATATTTCTACGGCCAAGCCAAGGAAAATAAATAGAGAGTCCAATTCAAGCCAGCTTCATTTTTTCTTCTGAAGCCCATAAATAATCACTATCATCATACGAATTGGGCCCCAAAATATCAACATTATGGCATGATCTAATTAAAGTGGGGTTGCTTTCTACGGCCTGTATCAAGACCCCAAAAAAAAAAAAAAAAATTGATCGCTGCGCAAGCTTGACCCACTCGAAATGGGTTTTCCTATTGGGCTCCATAGAAAAGGACAAAGGATAGAATCACTCTCATGAAATAGGACGACAAACATTGCAAGCGAACTCTTCTTTCTTACTGGACCATGATGGTCATATGGTGACAAAGCGAATGTATCAATCTCTCCATCTATGATCTCTCTCGAAGAAAAGGAATCTATGTCATCCATCATTGCCAACTGTTTAATGATGGTTTTCAAAGTGCTTTATAACTGATATCACTACATATATTACAAAGGTGTTGCTCATGCTGCTCGTGGAGAATTGACTAACTTGATTGGTGAATTTTGTATCATCTCTTGTCCTTTTATTGCCCAATTCTTTGTGCTATTATCATACCATTGCACTGAGGCTTTGCTTGTATGTTGTAGATTTAGGGCTCCTTTGATAGAATTAGATATTAAGTACTGACTATTTAAGTAGTGAATTTTAAGTTTTGATAATATTAACCGATGACAACAGAATTAAGTGTCGGTTTGTTTGAATGAAAATTAATTTTCAAAAACTTTGGTATGTCTTTCTGTAGTTTGGATGATGAAAAACTAATTGATTTATGCAAAACGTTTTCCATGGACTGAAAACAACAAGTTTAAATGACTCCCTTTTATAGCAAGAAGGAAATCATTTTCCCTAAACTACCAAACAAATTAAAATTAACTATTTTCGTTAAAAAATATTTTCATGGAAATATTTTCCTTTATCATGAAATTTTCACCGAAACAAATGCATCCTAAAAAAGTTGTTTGATGAAATTAAAATGGATAGCTCAATATTATTAACCTCTCTCTAAAAATAGAAAATAAAATACCATTACTAATGTTTTATCATTATATTTAGCAAGGCTATAGTTGCCATCAAGTATTTTTCTATCGACTAATCAAGTAACTCCTCTTTACATACCAAGATTAAGTGGATTTTCTACTAAATTAAAATAATTTGTCCATTTTGTTAAAGGTCATCAAACGAACTTAATCTAATTAAATGTTGAGTACTTGATATCAGCACTTCACTGGGTTATCAAATGTGCCCTTCGACAAGCCTAAGGGTGTCCGATGTAAGAGTTATCAGGTGGCCCAAACATCGACCAAATAGAAAAAATGGGTAGTTCATCGATTTAGTTAACAATTTGTCACCCTTTCGTTAAATAAGTTTAAGAGCAGTGCCAGGATGAGGCCTACGATTTCCCTTCCTGTGATCGTGTCCACTGGCCCAACAAAATACACTTCTTTTTTTTTTCCTTTCGTGGATTTGCATAAGTTTTGTTTGCTGGGGGAGCATGGCACTATCTTTGGGAACTATTAACATATTAATTCCTGTGAATTGGGTAAATACTTTTGGGAACATCTAAGTTTTACGTTCTGTCGTTATATGTTTATATTACTATATTAAGTAAAGAAGACCTCATACTTTAATACTATCCTCAGTTCTTGAAAATATATATCCTCCCCGTGCTTCAATAGTTTTCATAAGTTTTTAATATTCACATGTCTGTCTGACAATAATGTTCCTTGAAAGGTTAAAGCAACGTGCATGTCCTTTTCTTAAATGTATTATAGTCGTATGAAATGCTTATAATATTTAACTTTCCAGGAGTCAATGTGAAACGCTCTTAATATTTTCCATTTTATCCACACGCATAGCGGGGGGTGGGAATAGAAATAAAGGCAAAACTGAAACTCTTGATCCATTTCACCAAAACAAAGTGCCTACTGAGTGTTCGTGATCGATATGAATGCGATGAGTTGATGCACCATTGAAGAAGTTGCATCACCCCATCAACTCAGCTGCCCATTTAGACAGCATTTCATCAGAAATCCACCCGTTTTGATTACCTCCATCTTCATTGCCTTCAAAGAGCTGAGAATACTGATTCTCAGACATCGTCGTATCCTGCAAATTGAGGTCCATCATCGTGTTTTCCCGTGAAATCGTATCGCCCTCGCGATCTCCTTTCTGACCCTTCCCTTCTGCAATTTCCATCATTTTATCTGAAACAACACCCTCTGTATTACACAGCCTGCAATCCGCATTGCATTGCGATTCAGCCGCCATGTTCTCGTCCAGGGGCTCGTTCTTCACGAGCTTGTTATCCTTGCACTTTGAGTTCATCGGTGGGTTGTTGTTCTCTTGGACTAGCTTCTTCTTTATGGTGGTGTTCCAGTAATTCTTTATCGCATTGTCTGTTCGGCCAGGAAGCCTTCCCGCGATAAGAACCCACCTACAAGAAAATAAATCAACACGCGCTAGTGCCAATCTCAATATCGTTCTTTTGGAACTGAATATGGCTTTGAGAAACAACATGATCAAGTGTCTCTCTTTCTTTAAAGGTGAATGACATAGCAAATTATCATCACCTTCAGTAACTCCTTCAAACAAAAAAATATCGAAGGTATGATGAGCTCATCACTCGAAGTATATAAATACCTGTTGCCCAGGAGCCTATGGAGCCTAATGATGAGTTCTTCTTCTTCAGGTGATACGTTTCCTCTCTTGATATCTGGTCTTAAGTAATTTAACCACCGGAGCCTACAGCTCTTTCCACACCTCTTGAGGCCTGCACATCAACTTTATGTATTATTTTCAGAGTTAAGGAGATACAAAACAGGTAAGTATCAGCACTTATTGATAGGATTTATTTTCATAAATGAAGTGCACTTTTCCGGAGGATAAAATAGAAGGAGAAATTCCCAGACCATTTGCGATGTCTAAATAAGTCAGATTCATTGAAAACTATGCAGTGTAATCTCCTATAATTTGAATTTAATGGTAGGACTTAAAATAAAACTTATTCATTGGCATGCACACACTGTCACATGCTTGTTTGTTGGAAAACAATATATTGGACCATATATTCATATTAGAACGTGGGACTATTTATTTTCATTGATGACACTGAGCAGCATATTGGGGCACTTATTGAATAACCGGTATATACGAAAGTTCAGACACGCACTCCTAATATTCACAGCACGGTTTTTGGACTTGTATTTCTCTTTCTCTCCTTATGGCAGTTCGCAAAGAAAAAATAGTAAAATCCTAAAGGTCTTGACTCACCTGTTGCCTTACAAACTTTGCTCCATCTCCCTTGACCATGAACTTCGACGTAATCGATGAGGATTTTGTCTTCAAGAGCCGACCAAGCTCCTTTCTTGAACTTGAATCCATCTTTACTGGTACTAGGGTTTCTGCCCATGTCTCTCTTTCTCTCTCTCTCTCTCTCTCTCTCTCTCACGCACGCACACGCACGCTCACACACACACTCACACGCACTCTAATGCTAGCTGACTCGAAGATGACTGATTATATAGAGACTGTTTCATGTGCCGTTGATATTGAACGCAGCTTGTTATATTAAGTCACTTTGCCCTCGCTGAGAGAAAGAGACGAACTAGGAATTGTTATCTATAAACAGAACAGCAACGTGCATTAAACAATAATAGATTATTTGGAACGAGAAACCTGAGATCTGGTTTTGAGACAGGCACACACAGTTTTGATATACAATTTGGTAGAGTAAAGGTGAGGTTGCGACCAGTAGATATGGTTTGCTTATATTTTCAAGAACAGAGAGTTTGAACTGTTCGAATGGTCGTTGATTCTTCACTCATGCAGACTTTTTCATTTAATTGCACTCATGAGTTCACTACATTCGGTGAATTTTTTAAGGCCAAAGACAAAAGGTTTTAACTAACCTAATCATTTTGATTCCAAGCCGGTTTTAGAAGGTAACTTTATGAAATTCATCTCTTTGAGTTACTAACTAGCAATTCATTCTTGACTCGTTGATTATTCAAGCCCAACTTCTTGAAAAGTTGAGACTAGCCAAATTTGAGTGATATTCCGACCCAAAAAAGAAAAAAAAAAAGGTCTCATTGATGAGTCTTAATTAGATGATTTGATGTAATCACTTTGAAATTTGTGGAATTGCTCCAAGGCATTAAACCATAATCTAAGGGAGCCTTGATTCAAGTGGGCACCGTGATATTTAAAACCAACATAACATAACATCGTGAAGCTTAATTGCAACATATAAATGTAATTAAGCAGTCATATAATGTTTGTGTTGAACACTACGAATGTATTTAAAACTTGTAAAACCAAAAATCATGAAGTTTTATATTGCTTTAACTGATAGAATCCTAAGCTAGAGCTTTGAGTTTTGAGTTGAAATCTTATTTTTCAATCACCGAGCTATCACTATTGTTTACTCTGAACACATATATAGAAGGCATAGTGAGTTAAGCTGAAGGTAGAGGTTGAGAAACCAAGTTTGACATAGCCAATGTTAAACATCAATCTCAAGTCAAGTTTATGCTGTAAATTGAATAAAATCGAATTCTTGCCTTCTTTCATATGGATTAAGGACCTCTCATTCGAACCTCCATTGATTTCATTATTACTCGTGTTGGCTTGTTTGGTGCATTACGACCATAACGAGGGGAACCTAGTTAAATCACAACCTCTGTGATCAACCAAACCTCGGATTCTGTCCTTTATGTTGTGTTTACAGTCACATGTTTCGCCACATTATTATATATAGGAGCCTCGTGCAGCTCAAACAATATTTAATTTCCCCAGCTGAAAGAAAGTATGTTGCCCCACTGTCCAGCGCAAAAGGCGGATGGCTTATAGAATATAATAGTATCACTTGTATGATTAAAATGAGCACGATCATGTATAAAAGAGAGGTGCACAGACTGTGACTTGACTTAAATTCTTGGCATCATCCAGGTGTATCTTTTGGTTTCTGGCCGGTTTGGACAGAGTGATATTACATAGGCTCCTATCTTGTTAGTTGAGACAATTGGAATGGAGGATGTGTTAAAGACCATGTTATGTATATGCATTTCCTAAAACCTTTTAAGGAAAATCTCTAAATCTCTAGAGTTGGCACAGTTGTTCAGGCCATTATTTCCAACTCGAAAATTGGAGGTCACTCATTTGGATCCACCAACAGGATGCAAAATTGTTTAGGTCAGGGCCACCTCTACACTAGTTAAAGATTTGGACATAATTAGTTCATGAGATTTTAAGGGGAAAAAAGCATTCATAATGTGACATGTGGTCTGCAAAAAAAAAAAAAGGAAGTATAATTTCATAGCAAGACTAGCATCTTGTACACGTTCCTAATGCATCGTATATTTGGACTCATTGCTTTGTGAGAAACACTGTAGAAACTAATGTTTGATGAAGTCACTTCTCTCTCTTTCTTTTTTTTTCATTTTAAGTGCGAACATGTATTTTGCCACCTCATTGTTTAGAGTAAGAGAGTTAGCCACTTAGCTCTCGCCCCGATTGAAATCCTCTTGCTAAAGTGAAACTCTTGAATTACTTCATCAAAGTCCTTGTACAACTCTTTAGTTTTATAATGATCCCATCGCTGAGGCCGTGGTGGCTCTTTTCAGAAAGTTGAACAATGAAGGAAAAATAAAAATAAGATAACATAATTTTTTTTCAAAACGACGTCATTTTGAGTGGAGTCGGACACATCAATTCGCCGGCCATGAGATGTAGGATGCTGCTAATTGGACTGCCACATCAGCAATTTCCTGCATAAATTGTTTTCATGGATTATATTGGGAAATATTTAAAAGATTTAAGACTATATTAGTCAGATTATAAAATTTAAGACTGAATCAACGGCTTATAATAGATTTAGGACTTTTTGGGTCAAGGAAATTCAATGTATAGATGTCCAAGTGTCTTAATTTATTGATGTCGATCAGAAACCAACACTAAAACTGCGCAACTTGTCGAACCTCTTAATGCACAAAATTACTTACTTGGCCCAATGTCCGCAAGTATCAAGGAAAATCTACAAATGAATGAAGTATTGTTCTTTGCACGTTTTACGTATTTTACAAAACTCTCATGAGTCATGAGGCTTGATCTTGACCGTATCGTTGGGTGATCTAGGACAATCCTCCAATCTGCAGTATTTTCTGCAAATACGAACATAAACAAAGACTTGAATGATTTTCACCAAAAAAAAAAAAAAAAAAACAAAGACTTGAATTAACAAATCGAATATCTATTTACTGACATGTTGATGCATTATCAATCATTTAGAATAAGCTGATGTTACTTTCGTCGAGTGTCCAACGTTGAAACAAATTAGAATACTTTATTGAACGAGCGATATCCCGCCAACATGTCATGTGGTGAAGCTCGTTTTTCATATTTTACAAAATTTTCATGGCCGTATCCCTTGGTGATCTAGGACAATCCTCCAATCTATAGTATTTTCTGCAGATACACGTGAGTGTATGTGACATATGACACATTGATATGAGGCAAAAAAATATCATAAACAAAGACTTGAATTAACAAGTCAAATATTTATTCAAAGACATGTTGATGCAATATCAATCATCTAGGCTCCATTTATTTAGTGGAAAACAATTATTTGGAAAATATTTTCCTCATTTTTCATCACTTGGATCACTTAAGAAAATGAGTTAATGAATTTTTTTTTTCCAAGCCAACAAAGAGCTTATGCTGAAATTCAGAAAATGATTTTAACTTTAAAAAATTGAAAATTATATTTCAAAGGGTAATGCTATTTTCACTTCCTTTTTGGCTAATAAGTATCTCATCACAATATTTTGACCATATTATCCCTCGTGGGATCCATTTTTTAGCAAATTATACCCAGACCATCATTCAAGTTAAATGTGAGGCCCATTTTGACCTTATTTACCCTCTTGCTTGTTCATCATCCTCTTCTTCCTCGCTGCCATCTCCAACTACATCCTACACTTGCACCCGACCTCGAAGGTTCCATTGACCCGGCCATTCGGTCACTCCACCAGCTCGCCGCCCCTCACGGCCTCAACCTGTCGCCATCGAGACAACACTCTCTCAGTGACATCACTCACTTCTAGATCCTCAAGCTCTCGTCCTCACTTGGTCTGGATCTTTCGCGTTAACTCTAGTCACACCAATCCTGAATCTCAAGCACGTAAGGATGCTCAACAAGGGACTGGGAGCTTGCCGGAGCTACCGGATTTGGTGTGCCGTATGGTAAGATGACCATACTATGACCGTCATCGTCCTTCGCAGCACCATCAACGTCGGCAAGTTCAACATGTTGGAGTAGGAATTTAATGAACTTTGCAACCACTTCTACTCGCAGAAGCGGAGCTCCATCGCGTCCTCGAGGATGTCTTGATTGAAGGCGCCTAGTCGTCGGCTCAGTTTGAGTCGACTCAGTTGTCGTCGTCAAATAGCTACAACACCTTCGGCATATGGAAGATCCTCGTCAATGAAGGCCAGGACAAGAAATGGGATCCGAGCAGAGCCGTACAGTCTCGGCCTAAGGATATCCGATTAGGACGAGCAGAGAGTTGATTGGTTGAAGAACGCCCAGATTACTCCAATATCATCGGGCCTAACAAGCCAAGCATTTCGCTCATCACAGGTTCATCTTTGAAGTGGGGTGAGAACTCGCTTAATAATCATTACTGTTAAAATCGATTAGGAATAAGATTGATTATTGTAGGTTGCACGGTATTAAGACCTTTCACAATAGGGCACTTTTAGATGCGGAGAGCGCTAGGTTTAGGGCTAAATTGCCTTTGATTAGGAAATTGTTAGGGTCACACCCGACGATTGACTTCTTTTGGTGGATGGACAGTGATACCATGTTCATTGCTATGGCGTTTGAGGTTCCATGTGTTGACATCTTAATTTGGCCATTTTATTAAGGGCTTTATCGCATATAAAATTAGGGATTAATTGTAACCCCTAACAAAAATAACTTCCATCAAATTACATGGCATATAGACATTAGAGGCATTTTTATTAATAAAAATAGAGCCTTTTTCTAAATTATAAAAAAAAGGAAGAAGAAAAAAAGAAAATTAATTAAAAGGACATTTTTTCTAATAAAAAAGAGTAGAAAAAAAAAAGGTGAGAACGGGTTGGGTCTAAGCCGGCCTAGCCTGCTTTCTTTTACTCTTCTTCTATTTCTTTTCGCCTGGGCCCGGCCCAGCCTCTTCTCTTTTCTTTCTTCCCTCGGCCCGACCGCCTTTGTGGCTTCTTTCCTTCCCCTTCCCCTCACGTTGGTAAAAAGAACGGATAAAGAGGGCAGAGAAGGACGAGGTACGCGGGGCAAAGGGAACAAGACACAGGGCAGAGCGTCGACTGGGAGTTGGTGGTCGGCACTAGGCCGGCAGTAGTAGCTAGCATGGCAGGAGGCATGTGCGCCGGAGCTTAAAAGCGAGAAAGGAGGAGGCCGAGAGAGAGAGACTGAGAGGGAGAGAGTGAAAGAGAGGGAGTTTGAGAGAGTGAGTGAATAGTCCACTTCGCCCGCGTGAGAAAGAAGAAAGGGACTTGCGTTGCTGGAGCACCGCGTCGGGCCAAGTAGGCCTTTCTTCATTTGTGCGTGTCCAAGGCTTGAGTTCGCGTCTCGGCTGTTCAGCTCATGCGAACTTCGGCCTTGCCAATTCCCCATTAATGTTGATGTGGGTTTCGGTATGCTTGTTGTGTGTTCTAATATGCCCGTTAAGAGTCTTGGTTTAGGCTTGAGTCGTGAACAAGTCGGAAGCCCCTTGTTTCTCTAGTGCACACCAATTGTTCGATGAATTGCTTCACTGGAGAGCCAAACTCGAGTCTTCGAACCAAAGCCTAGATCTTTGATATTTGTGTGACCTATTATGATGCTGTTGTCTCGACACTGTTGTTGGTGTCTTCCTTGACTTTTGGTGTGTATCTCGCGTTGCCCGAGTCAGTCGTTGTGGGCATGCCCCTCCTTGAAAATGATCTGGCAATACAACAAACCTCTGGCCAACTAGGGCTTATATGGTAATATTTCTATTTCTCCCGAATTCTATTCTTTCGTTCCCCGAAACAAAAAAAGAACAGAAATCCGTTTTGTAACGCCAACTTATTTTTCTATTCCTCGGAATAGAAAAGTGGCTAGGGAATAGATTTGGAACAGAAAACAAAACCAAAAAAAAAGTAGCTTTTTGTTTTTGGGAATAATTTCTAGAAATAAGCTCTTTTTTTTTTCTTTTCTATTTTTATTTTTGTTCTTCTTCCTTGCTGTGGCCATCGCTGGCTGCTTGCCAACTGCCGGCTAACTCCGATTGCTCGTGGCCACCGTCAGCCGACCGTTGGTCGTCGATTGCCGCCGTCGCCACTACTTGATTGTCGATTGTTGCTGCCACACGGATACCGCTACCGGCCAACAATCCCCACCGACCGCCGTTGCCATCGATGGACCGCTAGCAGCTTGCCACCGTCGCCGATTGCCGCCCATCGCCTCATGATCGCCGCCTGCCGCCGCAGGACTGCCAACCGTTGCCGTCGATTGCCGCCATAAGATTGCCGCCCACAACCCACTAGCCTCCCGGCGGTCGGTGGCGATGGCTAGTGGGTTGTGGGTGGCGGTCCCTAAGGTGGCGTCGGTGGTCGAGCGACGGCGGCAGCGATCGTGTGGCGGTGGGTGACGATCGGCGATTCGTGAGCAAGAAGAAAAGACGAATAAATACAAAATTTTATAAATCGTACCAAATGCATTTATATTCTTTTTCTATTCCAATAATAGAAATTTTGTATAATTACCAAACGCCTTAGGGCGTGTTTGGTAACGCTTCTATTCCCGAGAATAATTTCTGATATGAAATTATTCTCTTTTATTCTGTTCCCGGGAACAATTTCTAAGGGGATGCATGACAAACCAAATTTCTATTCCAGAAACAATTTTTCTATTCCAGGACTTGTTTCGGAATAAAATCCGTTTGATAAACTTATTCCGTTTTTCTATTTTTGGAATAGATTTATATTCCAGAAATAGGTTTGGAATAGAAATCAAAAGTAGAAATTTTCTACTTTTCTATTTTTGGAACAGAAATGAGAAATAAAAATTTTTCTCATCGTTCGTCAACCTATCCTTCATCCATTATCGCGACCACACTGTCCATCGGGCATCGGCCACTCGCCGCCCCCGCTTGCCGCCGATCGCCAAATAAATTATTTTTATAAATATCATTTTAAAATAAAATTTATTCGAATAAATAAAATGATATTTATTTTTATTTTTACTAATAAATATTTATTTTATGAATAAATTAAAAATCCTTAAAAATAAAATGATATTTATTTATTTTTAAAAATAAAAATTATTACAAAAATATCATTTATTCTTTTTTTAATTTTTAATTTTTATTATAAAAATAATTTTTATTTTTAATAAATAAATGAATTAAATAAATTTAATGGAAATAAATTTATTTATTAAAAGAAATTTAATTAAATATCATTTTATTAAAAATAAAAATAAAAATATTCATTTTATTCATTTAAAAATAAAAATAAATTTATTAAAAATAAATAAATTATTTTTATTTATCATTTTATTTTTAATTTATTAAAAATAAATTTATTTATGATAAATAAAAATAAATTATTTTTATTTGTCTTGAGTGTTTTGCCAAATAAATTTATTTTTAATTTTAATTTTTATTCATTTTAAAATAAATTTATTCGTAAAATAAAATAAAATAGAATAAATAAAATAAATTTATTTTAAGGATATTCTTATTTTAAAATAAAATGATATTTTTTTTTGATTTATTTTATTTTATTTCATTTTATTTATTTTTTTGTTAATAAATCATTTTTATTTTTATTTTTTATATTAAAGGTCACCGATCGCCGCCACCGCCGTCCGATAGGAAGAAATTTTGTGTCGTTATCAAACGAATTTCTATTTTTAGAGTAGAAATTTTGTGTCGTTATCAAACGGTTATTTTTGCTTAAACTTTTCTAGAAATAGAAATAGAAAAATCTATTTACGTTCCGAAACTATTTCTGAACAAATTTTTTTAACTCGTTTGGTAGCGTCCAAAATTTCAATTCCCGAATAAATTGCATTTGGCATCATACTCAAAATTTCTACTCCAAATCATTTTCTTTTAATTTTTAAATAATTTTATTACTTTTTTTTTCCCTTTCTTTCTCTTCTTCTTCTTCAAGTTCTTCAAGTTCTTGCCTACGCCTTGGGATGACCAGCGATCGGCCGGACGAGGGCCAACGGTCGAAGGAAGGTGGCGGTTCTTGTCGGCGGTGGCTCCAGGCGGTCGAAGGTGGCCACGGCAAGAGAGGAACAAAAGAAAAAAAAAAAATTGACTTATTTCTAGAAATTATTCCTGAATAAGAAGCTACCTTTTCTTTTGTTCCTCTCTCTTGCCGCGGCCACCTCCGACCACCTGGAGCAGCAGCCAGCTGACGGCGATCGTTGCTAGCCACCACCTTCCTTCGACCATCGGTTGCCTTTGTCGCTTATTGACCGTTGCTGACCGTTGATGTCCTCTGACTGTCGACCGCCTTAGCTGCTAGCCACCGTCGCCAACCGTCGATTGCTGACGCCGGCCACCGCCGTCCTCCGATCGCTTACTGCTGCCAACCGTCGTCCGATTGCCGCCGACCACGCCCACTGCCGCCCACGCGCTCGCGCCTATCACCGACGCTCGACCATTGCCCACGACCCACCGGCCATGGGCTGCCGACCGTCCGTCGGCCGGGCGGCGGTCGGCGGCATTCGATCATCCGTGAACAAGAAGAAAAAACGAAAAAATACAAAAATTTGTCGATCGTACCAAATGCATTTCTATTCTTTTCTATTCCAAGAATAAAAATTTTGTGTATTTACCAAACGCCTTATTTTATTCAGAAATTGTTTCGATAAGTAGATATAGAAAGAACTATTTCTCAAAAGAAATTGTTTCCCAGAATAGAAATGTTACCATTTGCACCCCAAGGTACTAGGAAATTAGGTGATTAGTAACTTTTTTTTATCAATAACTTTTTGATACTTATCAACTCTTAAAAAAAAAAAATTAGCAAAACAATATGTAGTATGGCGAATGTACATCCTCCTTCAGCTTGCTTTTAGTTGTGATTTTGAGGGACCTCTATTCTAAAAGTTTAAATTGTGAAATGAACACATGGTTTAATATTGCAATTTTATTTCTCATGTTTTCTTTTAATTGGGGAGGATAAATCTAAATGTTGGAGTTTGGATCCACTTTCGATAAAGTCTTAAATAAACTCTAGTGGAGTTTTGATTAATGCAAATAATCACTTATACAATTCTATACGACTTACTTTTCTTGCAAAGTTCCGTTAACATTGATAGTTATATGTATATAATGATAGTCGTCAATCCATGCAACATAGGGTCATCTTGCTAGTATCATTCTATTCTTGAGCGATATTGTCACGGGTTGTATCATTATACTGCTCTATTTCTAACTTAAGATTCTAGGTCGAGCCAAGAATTGAGATTTTTCTTGACTAGATTGCCATATTTCTAACTTATGAATCACGGTCAAGCCAAGAAAAATAAATAGAGAGTCCAATCCAAGCCATTTTCATTTTTTCCTCTCAAACTCCCTCTATTTCTAACTTAAGATTCTCGGTCAAGCCAAGAATTGAGATTTTTCATGACTAGATTGCCATATTTCTAACTTATGAATCACGGTCAAGCCAAGAAAAATAAATGGAGAGTCCAATCCAAGCCATTTTCATTTTTTCTTCTCAAACTCCTTAATTATCGCCATCATCACGTGAATTGGGCCCCAAGATATTAACTTTATGGTACGATCTAATTGAAGCGGGGTTCCTTTCTATGACCAGTTCCAAGACCAAAGACAAAAACATCGACCACTGTGCAAACATGACCCACTTGGAGTGGATTTTCCTGTTGGGCTCCATACAAAAGGACAAAAGGATAGAATCCCTCTCGTCCAATTGGACCTTGATGGTCACGTAGTGACAAAGAGAATGGAAACACATCAATCTCTGTCTATGATCTCTCTTGAAGGAAAAGAGGAATCTATGTCATCCACCATTGCCAACTGAGTGTTCTTGATCGATATCGATAACAATGCGATGAGTCGTTGCACCATGGAAGGACTTGCATCAGCCCAGCAACTCAGCAACCCATGTAGACAGCATTTCCTCAGAAATCCACCCGTTTTGATTCCCTCCATCTTCATTGCCTTCAAAGAGCTCGGAGTGCTGATTCTCTGACATGCGCATATCCTCGACATTGAGGTCCATCATCATGTTTTCCCATGAAATCGTGTCGTCCTCGCAATCTCCTCCCCGACCCTTCTCTTCAATTGATTCCATCATTCTATCTGAAACGACGCCTTCTGAATTACACGGCTTACTGTCACGATTGGCATCGCCTTGTGATACGGCTGTGGCTGTCTCATTTAAGGGCTTGTCATCCTCGCACTTTGAGTTCATTGGCCGGTCACCGTTTTCTTGGACTAGCTTCTTCTTTATGGTGGAGTTCCAGTAATTCTTTATCTCATTATCTGTCCGGCCAGGAAGCCTTCCCGCGATAAGAGCCCACCTAAAGAAAATGAACTAACACATGTTAATGCCAATCTCAATGAAGTTCTTTGGGAACTGAAAATGGCTTTCGCAAACAACATGGTCAAGTGGCTCTCTTTGTTTAAAGGTGAATGACATGGCAAATTATCATCACTTTGAATATCTCCTTCAAAAGACAGTCTTTAAGGTATGATGAGCTCATAACTCGAAGTGACGAATACCTGTTGCCTAGGAGCTTATGGAGCCTAATGATGAGTTCCTCTTCTTCAAGCGATATGTTTCCTCTCTTGATATCTGGTCTTAGGTAATTTAACCACCGAAGCCTACAGCTCTTTCCACACCTCCTGAGGCCTGCACATCAATTCCTTGCATTATTTTCAGTGATTAGGAGATACAAAACAAGTGAGGATAAGAGCATCACTGATAGGATTTACTTTCATAAATAAAGCACACTTTCCCCCAGGATAAAATGAAAGAAGAAATTCTCAGACCACTTTTTTTTTTTTTTTTTTTTTCGGTCGGTATCAGACCATTTGCTATGTCTAAATAACTCGGATTCATTGAAAACTATGCAGCACAATGTCCTATTATTTGAATTTAATGATGGACTGAAGATGAAACATATTCATTGGAATGCACACTGGGTCACATGTTTGCGTGTTGCCCATAAAAGTTTTTCAGGCATTCAAGTTCTATTGAAAAACAATATATTGGACCTTATATGCATATATCAAATGTGGGACTATTTATTTCAATGATGACGCTAAGCAGCATATCGGTGCACTTATTGAATAACTGGTATTATGTAAGTTCAGACATGCACTCCTAATATTCACAGTACGGTTTTTGAACATTTGTTTCTTTTTCTTTTCCTGTGGCAGTTTGCAAAGAGAAATATAGTAAAATCCTAAAGGCCTTAACTCACCTGTTACCTTACGAACTTTGCCCCATTTCCCTTGGCCATGACCTTTGACGTAATCGATGAGGATTTGATCTTCAAGAGCCGACCAAACTCCTTTCTTCAACTTCAATCCATCTTTACCACTGCTAGGATTTCTGCCCATCTCTCTCTCTCTCTCTCTCTCTCTCTCTCTCTCTCTCTCATTCTAATGCTAAACTGTCTCGATGATGACTGATTATATAGAGACTGCTGCATGTGCCGTTGATGTTGAACGCAGCTTATTTTATTAAATCACACCGTCCTTGCTGAGAGAAAGAGAGTTAAAAAGAAATGTTATTCCTGAACAGAACAGCAATGCGTATTAAACGATAATAGATTATTCCGAACGAGAAATCCGAAAGTCGGTTTTGAGAAAGTCGAATGCAATTTTGAAATACTATATGGAATCGAATAAAGGTGTGGTTTTGACCGATAGATATGGTCTGCCTATAATTTCAAGGACGAGATCCATTTAAATTGAATTGTTTGTATGGTCATTGGTTCATGCAGATTTGCCATTTAATTGTACTCATGAGTTCCCTGCATTCATTGCCTTTAAAAGCCCTAGAACAAAAGGTTTTAACTAACCTAACCATTTCGGTTCCAGGTTGGTTTTGGAAGTAACTCAATGGGAAGTCTTTAGATTACTAACTAGCAATTCATCCTTGACTCGTCGACTACCTAAGCGCAACTTTTTGAAAAGTTAAGTTTCACCAAGTTTGAGTAATGAGTATTAATTAGAGGATCTGATGTAATCACTTCGGAATTTATAGAATTGCTCAAAGGCATAAAAAAACTAATTTAAGTGGGCCTTGATCCAAGCAGGAACCCTAATGTAGAAAATGAGTATAACACAACATTGCAATACTTAATCGCAATTTATAAATGTAATTAAATAGTTAGATAATGTTTGTGTCAAACAACACAAATGTATTTAAAACCTGTAAAACTGTAAAATCACAAACTTTTGTTATTGCTTTAATTGATGGAATCCAAAGCTAAAGCTTTGAATTTTGAATTGAGACCTTGTTTTTCAATCACCAAGCTATCTCTATTGTTAAATTTGAACACATAGATAAAAGGCATATCGAGTTAAGCTGAAGTTAGAGGTTGAGAAACCAAGTTTGACATAGGCCAATTTTAAACACCCATCTCAAGTCAAGTTTGTGCTGTAAACAGCGTAAAATCTAATTGGGTTAGTTTTACCTCGTTTCTTCTCGAACCTCCGTTCATGTCATTACCACTCGTTGGGCTTGTTAGGTGCGTTCCGACCATAGTGACGGAAGCCGCTAACCCCACAAGTAGATTAATTTAACACCCTCAAAGAGAACAACCTCCGGCGACTGAACCCTAATTTTTCGCAGCATAAACCAATCAAAGATCAACAAATTTCCAAGAACACCGGCCTGAGCTGGCCTGCGGCTCATTCCTGTATCCAACCAAGCCTCGGGTTCCCTCCCGTTATGTCGGATTTGCGTTCTTAATGTGGACACGTGCTTCGCCACATTAATTTTATATCCAGCGACCAAGTACAGCTCAGAGAATATCTAACTTCCCCAGCTCATTAGGCCATAGATCATGAGGAGAAAGTTTGGTGTGTATATTGTCTTTTTATGTGTTGCATATGATGGCATCACGTGTATGATTAGAATGAGTACGATCACGTAGAAAAGAGAGGGGCACAGACTGTGATTCACTTGGTTTCCTGGCATCATGCAGGTGTATATTTTGGTGTGTGGCCGGTTTGGAGAGAGTGATATTAACTAGGTTCTGATCTTGTTAGTTGAGAAAATCTTTTGATTTGAGGATGTCTTAAAGAACATTTTATGTATGCATTATCAACTAGTTTCCTAAAAGTTTCTAAGGAAAATCTCCGGAACTGATGGTGCATTTGGCAATGGCAGTGCTCCTAGCTAGAAAATTGGAGGTCACCCATTCAAATTTTAACAATAGTGAGTGTATCTTTTGAGTTTAAGCTACCTACACTGGTCAAAAGTCTAAACTTGATCGGTTTATGAGACTTGTTGGGTGTTGTAACATAAGATTTTAAGGGAAAAACGTATTTGCAATGCAACATGTGGTCCAGCAAAAATATATAATGTTGTTGCAAGACTAGCATCTCTTATCATATATTGGGATTCATTAATTTTCAAGAAACACCATAGAAACTAATATTTGATGAAGTCACTTCTTTCTCATTTCAATTTTTTCATCGCAAAATTGAACATATATAGTTGTGTCGATCAATCATAATTACGTGTATTTTGCAACCTCATGGTTTAGGAGTAAGAAGGCTAGCTACTTAACTCTTGCCCCAATTGAACTTCCGTCGGCAGTGAAACTCTTGAAATACTTCATCAAAGCACTTGTACAACTCTTTAGTTTTATAATGATCCCATCGCTGATGCCGTGGCGACTCTTTTCGGAAAGTTGAACAATGAAGGAAAAGAAAAAATAAAATAGCATAAAATTTTCTCAAAAGGCTAGGCCTAGTACCCAGTATCTTTGATTGCTCTCGGCACCTCAGCCGAAGTCATGGAGGCCGGTCTTGAGAACTTAATGCTTGTGGCTTGAGTTCCTAGCACCTGTGCCTTAGTACATGGAGGCTGGCCCCAGTCCACATAAGCCAGGCTCAGACCCCAAAACTCATACGCAAATCTCTAGTGCTTGAGCACGGGTCCGAATCCATTGAGGCCAAGCTTAGAAAGCTAATGCATATGCTTAGATCTCTTGTGCCGAGCCTCAGTCCATTGAGGTTAAGGCTCGGGATCCCAGTGCTCGTGCTTAGGTCCTTGATGCTTGGGCTTTGGTCCATCGAGACTAAGCTTGAGACTTTGATGCTTGTGTCTTGGTCCCCAACACTTGAGCTTGAGACCCCATGCTCATGCCTAGAGCCCTGCGCTCGAGCTCAAGTCCATTGTGCTCAAAATTAGGTCCCTACGGCCCAAGCTAGGATTTATTGAGGCTAGGCCAGGTCCATTGGGGCCAACCCCAAAACCCCATTGCCCTTGTTTGATTCATTAGCTAACCATGGACAAGTCACTAGTGCCTAGTGTATATCTATAGAGAAAAATCAAATTGGATTTTCCTTTTTAAACCATGGAAAATATTTTCCGATTATTTTATTGATTTCAACCAAATACCAGAAAAATATTACCATTTTCCTAGAAAATGACATATTGAAAAATATTTTCTAGAAATGTAATGCTTCTGTAAAACAAATGAAGCCCTAAAATAAAGCGTCATCATTTTCGATGAGTTTCCAAAGTTGAAAACAAAAAAGGATACATGATGGAACTAGTGATATTTCATCAACATGTCATGTGGTGTAGATTATATAAGAAATTTCTCCATTTAAGTCAATGGAAAATAAGTAATTCATAAGTACATAGACATTTAGTCCAAGGTGATATAATTTTTTTTTTTTTTTGACAATACATGTGTGTGTATATGTATGGTTCAAGTAGTGTTCTTAAGATGATGTTCTCCAAGAGAGATCTTGGGGCCACACGACTTTAGCAAAAACAAGAAAGAGTTTATTTAATTTAAGTAGAATTCCATTGTTCTGCTCCAAACAATATAATTTTTTTTTCTCGGTGCTTATAATAAATTTCAATAATTGTTCCTAAGTGTAAAAAAAAAAAAAGTTAGTGAAAAATGGCTGGCGATTTTCTCTAAGTAACTTGCGGCTAATTTACCAACATTTTCATAAAATTATCAATTTTAACAGTTTGCCAGTTAGTAATTTCTGTACTAACTTACCAATTTTTATTTACATGTACTTACTAATGCTTCAATATGAAATTACCAATCTAAATTAAAGGGCTTTATCGAATTTTGTCATATTAGATTACTTTTGGGTTACCAAATCTCATAAAAAAAATACCAATGTTTATTTCTTTCAATTTACGAACTTTCCCTTGAAATACCATTTTTTATTTGAGTTGGTTAGTGACCTCATATGTGCTCACTCTTTTCAAAGATTACAAACCTAAATTAGCATAACCCACCAGCTTTTCTCCCTCTAAACTAACATCTAGTATTCAGCTACCAACTATCATTTAAATTACTTACCAACATTTATTTATTTTCTTTTTTTGACATTTTTCAAATTTTATAATTTTTTTCAAGCTTTTTTTGCTCATTTTGTAGCTATGCTTTAAATTTACCTACTTTTCCAAGAATTTATTAACCTTAATTAGAGTAACTTACACAATTTTCTCTAATACCTACTAGTTTTGGATTACTAACTCTCATTTGAGTTACTGCCAAATTTATTTATTTTAATTGCCAATTTTATATACCTTTATTAATTAAGCTTTATATTTCATTTCATATGAAATTACTAACAATAATTTAAATGATTCATCAGCTTTTCTCTAAATAATTAGGGCTCGTTTAGTAATGTTTTACGTTTTGGGAATAATTTTTTAAAATAAATAGTTTTTTTTTTTTTTTAATGTTCCAAGAAATAATTTCTAAGTATAAGAACGTGTTTGGTGACTGCAAAAAATTTCTACTCTAGGAATAGAAATGAGTTTGGTAAACTTATATAATTTTATTTATTTCTTTTAATTTTTAATATTTTTATTATATATATATATATATATATATATATATATTTTTTTTTTTTTTTTTCTTTCTTCTTTCTTCC
This sequence comes from Eucalyptus marginata, assembly GCA_014182565.1. Taxonomy (NCBI): domain Eukaryota; kingdom Viridiplantae; phylum Streptophyta; class Magnoliopsida; order Myrtales; family Myrtaceae; genus Eucalyptus; species Eucalyptus marginata. The sequence continues at coordinate 40,453,113 of CM024587.1, read as the reverse complement.
TTTTGGCTGGCCGGTGACCTCACCATGGCTGGGCGAGGCTCGTCCTCGCTGGGCCACCGCTAGGTCAGCGTCACCCAGTGGTGGCCCGACGAGATCAAGCCTCGCTGGTGGCTGGGCGAGCTCAAGCCTCGCCGGTGACCTCGCTTGGCCATCGAGGCCACCGGCGAGGCTCGACCTCACCCAGGCGGTGTGAGGTCGGCCTCACCGGATCTGGGCGAGCTCAAGCTCGCCCAGCCAAGGCGAGGCCGAGCCTCGCTAGGGGCCGGCAATGCTCGGCCTCGCCGGGGGTCGGCGATCGGCCAAAAGGAAGAAGAAAAGAAAAAAGAAGAGAAATGAGAAGAAAAAAGAAGTGTTTCTCGGAATTGTTCCCGGGAACAAGAAACAACTTTTTTCTACTTCTTGTTTATGTTCCAAATCTGTTCCCGAGAGCAAAAGTTTTACCAAACACATTTATGTTCTTTTTGTTCCCCGGAACAAAAATTTCTATTCTTTTGTTCTGGGGAACATAAACAAAAATAAACAAACAGGCCCTTATTAACTATTTCTGGGTTATCAACTTTCAAGTTAGTTACCAACATATGTTTTGAAATTTAAATTCCTATAGAAGTTGGTATATTTATGAAGACAAATAAATTGTTGGTAATTTGTAATCTTGGAAAGAAAGACAAATAAATTTAGTAAAAGATGAAAGTTGATCATTTCTAAATAGTCAAAAAGAGTTGTTGCGACCTTCCCTCAACAGTAAGCTTGTGGATTACTGGGTCCACGGAGCTTAGCACCGACTCTCTCAAACTTTACCAATCGCAATTTTGGGTTTAATCAATTTTAACATGCAAACAAGAGTCACCACTAACCACTTATTGGTATATTGATTAGACATCTAAGTAAAATATGAGAGAATACTTTACTTCTACGAATTAGAGATTCAATGGGTTCGAAGACTTGATAATGCTATATTAATTTAACATCGCTTCGGTGTCCTTTTCTCTTTATTTCAGAATTTTTTTTTTTAAATTTATTAACCCTAACTAGGCTTAACTAACATAAATATGGATTAGGTCAAAATATGAATATCACATTAAGCAAGCTTAAATCGGTCATTTCAAGATTAAAACTTGGTTTGGGTATTTCCTCGTCTAGTGTACGTTAGGCAGCCCAAACCAGTTTCCCCGGAACCAATTTCACGCCCATATGTAATACATTAAAAAAACTTTGAGCAAAATCCACTAGATCCAAATGGAAGTGTGAAACACAGAATTTCATATGCAGCAAACGCCTCGGAGAATGACTGACCACACGCATCAAACCGGCCTCTCCAAATAGCCTATAAGGCTGATTCAGAGCGTGTTCCAGTCATGGCCCAGGGCGGATCGATTCAAGGCACATGAATTTCGAAGGTTCTCATGGGCATTTCTATAAACAGCTTGCATGCATTGGAAACGTTGGCTCTACTTAAACCGACACTGGAACGTCAATATGATCATGCTTCATCAAACAATACCTCGGATTTTCAATGATTTGCACATGGGTGGTATAGACGGTTCTCGCCTTGGGCTTTACCAAAACAGGGCAGAGCAAGAGAGGGAGGAGTACCTGGTTGTCTGGGACGCCTGAGATGGGATGAGCGGGAGAATCGACGGATTGAGCACCTGCGGTCGTCCACGAAAGGAACTGAGACAAATGAGTGAAGCACCGGCGAGGTTCAAGCTTATCGGGCTATCTCGGCCAAAAAACAGGGGAAGACAGGGGTGCGGCCGGTGAGGTCTGGGGCGGTGCTTTTGGCTGCGCTTACAGGTCCAGCTAAACTCAGGAGGTCTAAACACGTCTCTTTCTTCTCTGCTCTTTCAGCCTGCCCGTACCTCTTGTCCTCTAATCTTTCTCTTCTATACGCTAAACAACGCTCCCATCTGCTGCTATTCCTCTGCTTTACTCAACGTTTGATCTCAGCCCATGCTCTGGTCCCTTCTGATCCCTTGAATTTTGCCATGTTTTGTGGGTTGCCCATGCCTGTTTGCTTCTTTCTTTTTATTTCTTGATCTTCTCGGGTGCTTTCAGGCTTCCTACACATTCCAAGGAACGTTCTGTGCCAACCTTCACTCTCTTCTTTTCTTTTTATTGTAATTTATTTTGTTACTATTTTTTTGCTCTTTTTATTATATATACTTTTCATGCTATCATTTTTATGTCATTTTTTGGAGAACAAGTTCTAAGGAAATTAATCTCAACTAGGGAGCTGCGCTAAATGCATGAGTAATTTAATATGCACGAATTTAATGAGATATATTTTTTGTGGGAAAACAAATTCTACTTTTTTAAAAAAGAAATGCAAAAATTTATGTGTCAACAAGAGTTAGTGTTAGCAAGCTATTAGCCAGCAAGTTTCTAGGAAATTAGATGACCAGTAACTTTTTGTTATCAATAACTTTTTGATACTTACCAACTCTTTTAAAAAAAAAAAAAAAATTAGCAGAACAATATGTAGTATGGCGAATGTACATCCTCCTTCAGCTTGCTTTGAATTGTGATTTTGAAGGACCTCTATTCTAAAAGTTTAAATTGTGAAATGAACACATGGTTTAATATTGCAATTTTATTTCTCATGTTTTCTTTTAATTGGGGAGGATAAATCTAAATGTTGGAGTTTGGATCCACTTTTGATAAAGTCTGAAATAAACTCTAGTGGAGTTTTTTTTTTTGGTAAAGAACTCTAGTGGAGTTTTGATTAATGCAAATAATCATTTTTTACAATTCTATACAACTTTTTTTTCTTGCAAAGTTTACGTTAACATCGATAGTTTAGAAAATAAAAAAATATGAGCATCTCGCTAGTATCAATTTATTCTCGAGCGATATTGTCATGAGTTGTATTGTTACATTGCTCTATTTCTATCTTAAGATTCCAAGTCGAGCCAAGAATTGAGGTTTTTCATGACTAGATTGCCATATTTCTAACTTATGATTCACGGTCAAGCCAAGAAAAATAAATGGAGAGTCCAATCCAAGCCAGTTTCATTTTTCCTTCTCAAACTCCTAAATTATCGCCATCATCACATGAATTAGGCCCCAAGATATTGCCTTTATGGTACGATCTAATTGACGCGGGGTTCCTTTCTATGACCTGTTCCAAGACAAAAGACAAAAACATCGACCGCTGTGCAAACATGAGACACTTGAAGTCGATTTTCCTGTCGGCTCCATACAAAAGGACAAACGGATAGAATCCCTCCCGTCCAATTGGACCTTGATGGTCACGTAGTGACAGAGAGAATGGACACATCAATCTCTGTCTATGATCTCTCTTGAAGGGAAAAGAGGAATCTATGTCATCCACCATTGCCAACTGTGCTTTATAATAATTGATATCACTGCATACAAACAACTAAGGTGTTGCTCACGCTGCTCATGGAGAATTGACCAACATGATTGGTGAATTTTGTCGCTTCTTTCGTCCTTTTATTTTATGCTATCGTCATTCCGTGCACTGAGGCTTGCTTGTATGCCGGAGATTTAGGGCCTATTTCTTAGATCGGAAATTAAATGCTGAAAATTTAATTGGTCAATTTCAAGTGTTGAGAATATTGACGGCTGAAATAGAATTAAAAGGTGTGATGGAAATGAAAAAAAAATAGAAACGTGTAGTTTAGTATTATTGATCATTTTCCAAAAATAGAAAAAAAGGTCATTACCGATATGTTTTATCATTACATTACACAATAATCTAGTCGCCATCAAATATTTTTGTATTGACCGAACTAAGTGATTCCTCTTTTACATATTGGATTAAGTGGAATTTTTACTAATTAAAGTAATTTAAGTGTATTTTATCAAAGGTCATCCAACGAGTTTATGTGGAACGTGGTCGTTGGCCCAACAAAATCCTTTTATTTTTATTTTTCTTTCCCCTTTTTGTGGGTTTGCATAAGTTTTGTTTGTTGGGCAATTAACATATTAATTCTTGTGAAATGTGTAAATACTTTTGCGAACATCTATGTTCTGTCAATATATTTATATTATTGTATAAAGTAAAGAAAATATGATATTGAGAGATCTCACTACTATCCTCAATTACTCATTTCACAAAATCTGTATTCTTGTGAGATGCTTCAGTTAATGATATCTTTATTTTCCATAAATTTTTAATATTTACATATATTGTCTTACAAAAATGTTCCTTAAAAAGGTTAAAAACAATTTTAGGAATGTGCATGTCCTTTTTTGAGATGTATTATGACATAACAAAACTGACAAAATCATTATTTAGACTAGTCAAGATAACCACCAATTAATCTTATAAATTACTTTCCAAAAGGGAATGTGAAATTCTCCTATTTTCAATCATTTAAATTTCTTTCCGAAATTAACTTACATTTTTAATTATCTATCCCTTTTCATATAGATTAAAATTTATTTTCATTTTTATCCACACGCATACATGTGTGGCCTTTTGCCAAAAAAAAGGGTGGGGGTGGAGGGGTTGGGGAAATAGAGGGAAAACTGAAACTCTTGATCTATTTCAACGAAGCGCTAGGCATTTCTGTCGTTATTCTAGCGACAAATCGATTGATTAAGATCATTGTTCTCGCAGTCGATGTTGCCATCCAAATCAAGGTGCCTGCCGAGTGTTCTTGATCGATATCGATAAGAATGCGATGAGTCGTTGCACCATGGAAGGACTTGCATCAGCCCAGCAACTCAGCAACCCATGTAGACAGCATTTCCTCAGAAATCAACCCGTTTTGATTCTCTCCATCTTCATTGCCTTCAAAGAGCTCGGAGTGCTGATTCTCAGACATGCGCATATCCTCGACATTGAGGTCCATCATCATGTTTTCCCATGAAATCTTGTCGTCCTCGCAATCTCCTCCCTGACCCTTTCCTTCAATTGATTCCATCATTCTATCCGAAACGACGCCTTCTGAATTACACGGCTTACTGTCACGATCGGCATCACCTTGTGATTCGGCTGTGGCTGTCTCATTTAAGGGCTTGTCATCCTCGCACTTTGAGTTCATTGGCCGGTCACCGTTTTCTTGGACTAGCTTCTTCTTTATGGTGGAGTTCCAGTAATTCTTTATCTCATTATCTGTCCGGCCAGGAAGCCTTCCCGCGATAAGAGCCCACCTAAAGAGAATGAATTAACACATGTTAATGCCATTCTCAATGATGTTCTTTGGGAACTGAAAATGGCTTTCGCAAACAACATGGTCAAGTGGCTCTCTTTGTTTAAAGGTGAATGACATAACAAATTATCATCACTTTGAATATCTCCTTCAAAAGACAATCTTTAAGGTATGATGAGCTCATAAGTTCATAACTCGAAGTGGCGAATACCTGTTGCCTAGGAGCTTATGGAGCCTAATGATGAGTTCCTCTTCTTCGAGCGATATGTTTCCTCTCTTGATATCTGGTCTTAGGTAATTTAACCACCGAAGCCTACAGCTCTTTCCACACCTCCTGAGGCCTGCACATCAATTCCTTGCATTGTTTTCAGTGCTTAGGAGATACAAAACAAGTGAGGATAAGAGCATCACTGATAGGATTTACTTTCATAAAGAAAGCGCACTTTCCCCCCAGGATAAAATGAAAGAAGAAATTCTCAGACCATTTGCTATGTCTAAATTACTCGGATTCATCGAAAACTATGCAGCATAGAGTCCTATTATTTGAATTTAATGATGGACTGAAGATGAAACATATTCATTGGAATGCACACTGGGTCACATGTTTGCGTGTTGCCCATAAAAGTTTTTCAGGCATTCAAGTTCTATTGGAAAACAATATATTGGACCTTATATGCATATATCGAATGCGGGACTATTTATTTCAATGATGACGCTAAGCAGCATATTGGTGCACTTATTGAATAACTTGTATTATGTAAGTTCAGACATGCACTCCTAATATTCACAGTACGGTTTTTGAACATTTGTTTCTTTTTCTTTTCCTGTGGCAGTTTGCAAAGAGAAATATAGTAAAATCCTAAAGGCCTTAACTCACCTGTTACCTTACGAACTTTGCCCCATTTCCCTTGGCCATGACCTTTGACGTAATCGATGAGGATTTGATCTTCAAGAGCCGACCAAACTCCTTTCTTGAACTTCAATCCATCTTTGCCACTGCTAGGATTTCTGCCCATCTCTCTCTCTCTCTCTCACTCTCGCATTCTAATGCTAAACTGTCTCAATGATGACTGATTATATAGAGACTGCTGCATGTGCCGTTGATGTTGAACGTACTGTCCTTTCTGAGAGAAAGAGAGTTAAAAAGAAATGTTATCTTGAACAGAACAGCAACGCGAATTAAATGATAATAGATTATTCCGAACGAGAAATCCGAAAGCTGGTTTTGAGAGAGTCACATGCAATTTTGAAATTCTATATGGAATCGAATAAAGGTGTGGTTTTGACCGATAGATATGGTCTGCCTATAATTTCAAGGACGAGATCCATTTAAATTGAATTGTTTGTATGGTCACTGGTTCATGCAGATTTGCCATTTAATTGTACTCATGAGTTCACTGCATTCATTGTTTTTAAAAGGCCTAGAACAAAAGGTTTTGACTAACCTAACAATTTCGGTTCCAGGTCGCTTTCGGAAGTAACTCAATGGGAACTATTCAGATTACTAACTAGCAATTCAACCTTGACTCGTCGACTACCTAAGCCCAACTTTTTGAAAAGTTGAGTTTCGCCAAGTTTGAGCAATGAGTCATAATTAGAGGATTTAATGTAATCACTTCAAAATTTATAGAATTGCTCAAAGGCATAAAAAACTAATTTAAGTGGGCCTCGATTCAAGCAGGCACCTTGATATATAAAATGAGTATAACACAACATCGCAATACTTAATCGCAATTTATAAATGTAATTAAATAGTCAAATAGTATTTATGTCAAACAATACGAATATATTTAAAACCTATGAAACCGTAAAATCACCAACTTTTGTTATTGCTTTAATAGATGGAATCCAAAGCTAGAACTTTAAATTTTGAATTGAAACCTTATTTTTCAATCACCGAGCTATCTCTACTGTTAAATTTGAACACAGATAAAAGGCATATCGAGTTAAGCTGAAGGTAGAGGTTGAGAAACCAAGTTCGACATAGGCCAATGTTAAACACCCATCTCAAGTCAAGTCTGCGCTGTAAACTGCGTAAAATCAAATGGGTTAGTTTGACCTCCTTTCTTCTCGAACCTCCGTTTATGTCATTACCACTCGTTGGGCTTGTTAGGTGCGTTCCGACCATAGCGATGGAAGCCACGAGCCCCACGAGTGGATTAATTTAACACCCTCAAGAGAATAATCTCCGGCGACTGAACCCTAAAATATTTTTTTCGCAGCATCAACCAATCAAAGATCAACAAGTTTCCAAGAACACAGGCCTGAGCTAACCTGCGGCTCAGTCCTGTATCCAACTAAACCTCGGGTTCCCTCCCGTTATGTCGGGTTTGTGGTCTTAATGTAGACACGTTTTTCGCCGCATTAATTTTATATACAGTGACCAAGTACAGCTCAGAGTATCTAACTTCCCAACTCAATAAGCCATAGATCATGAGAAAGTTTGGTGTGTATATTGTCATTTTTATATGTGGTCCACTGGTCCAGAGCAAAAGGCAGGTGCTGTTGCATATGATGGTATCACGTGTATGATTAGAATGAGTACGATCACGTAGGAAAGAGACCACAGACTGTGATTCACTTGATTTCTTGGCATCATGCAGGTGTATATTTTGGTGTGTGGCCGGTTTGGAGAGAGTGATATTAAATAGGCTCTGATCTTGTTAGTTGAGGAAATCTTTTGAATTCAGGATGTGTTAAAGAACATTTTATGTATGCATTATCAAGTAGTTTCCTAAAAGTTTCTCTAAGGAAAATCTCCAGAAGTGATGGTGCATTTGGTAGTGGTAGTATTCCTGGCTAGAAAATTGGAGGTCATCCCTTCAAATCCTAATAATAGTGAGTGATATCTTCTGAGTTTAGGCTACCTACACTGGTCAAAAGTCTGAACTTGATCGGTTTATGAGACTTGTTGGGTGTTGTAACATAAGATTTTAAGGGAAAAAAGTACTTGCAATGTGACATGATGTATAATGTTGTTGCAAGACTAGCATCTCTTACATGTTCCAATGTCTCATATATTGGGATTCATTAATTTTCAAGAAACGCCATAGAAATTAATATTTGATGAAGTCACTTCTTTCTCATTTCAATTTTTTCATTGTAAAATTGAACATATATAGTTGTGTCGATCAATCATAATTACGTGTATTTTGCAACCTCATGGTTTAGGAGTAAGAGGGCTAGCTACTTAACTCTTGCCCCAATTGAACTTCCGTCGGCGGTGAAACTCTTGAAGTACTTCACCAAAGCCATTGTACAACTCTTTAGTTTTACAATGATCCCATTGTTGAGGACCCAACAACGCCCGTTGGCTCTTTCCAGGAAAATGAAGAATGTAGCAAAAAAAAGAAAATATTTTTATTATTAATTTTTTTCAAAATGACGTCATTATGAGTTGAGTGAGACACGTTAGACTGCCAATCATGATACATAAGATTGCCATGATTAACTGAATCATCACGTCACCAATTTTCGACGCAAATTTGTTGAATGGACTACATTACGGAATTTTTAAAAGGCTTAGGACTACTTAACAAAATTGCAAAATTTAGGATTGAATTATCGATTATATAATAAATTTAAAATTTTTTGGACAATCTCTTCCGTCAATATGCATACATGTGCTCCACACAAAATAGTAGTTCAATTTACACGCCCTTACTATGTATCTGGGGTCGAAGAATGTGCGTAAGTCAACTTGTGCCCCGAAATTCAATGTACGGAAACCGAGTGTCTTTATTGATTGATGTCAGTCCGCAACCAATGATGAAACGGCCTCTTAATGCACAAAATTAATTACCTGGCCCAATGTCGGCAAGTATCAAGTAAAATATAGACTAAATGAAGTATTGTTTGTTGCACCATTTTCGTATTTTACAAAATTTTCATGAATTATGAAGCTTGATCTTCACCATTTCCCACGGTGATCTGTGACAATCCTCCAATCTAGAGTATTTTCTATAGATACAATATATATAATTGTCTATATATAGTATATGACACATTAATAACAAAAATTTGAATTAACAAGTTGAATATCTTATTTTGTCACCAATCAAGCTTAGTTTAGAAATGAAAAAGTCAATACACCATCTCTATTTAATGACGTGCTGATACAGTATCAATCATTTAAAATAAGGTGCCTTTAATTTCAATGAGTGTTTAAAATTGAAAACAAATGAATATACTTGCTCGTGCCAATGATATTCAATTAACATGTCATATAGTATAGGTTATATAACAAATTTTCTCTATTTAAAGAGGGTTACAAAGAGGAGCCTGATGGTAAATAAGTAAATCATACGTACATAGTCATCCACTCCGAGGTGATATAAAATATTTTTTTGACAAAAAACCTTGTTTGGTTACATAGTGTTCTTAAGATGATGTTCTCTAGAGAGAGATCTCGGGGTTAGAAGAATTTGACCAAAATAAAACAGAGTATATGTAACTAGGTAGAATTCGATTGTTTTGAACCAAAAAAATATGAATTTTTTTTTGCCGTGCTTATAATAAATTTCAAAAACTGTTCCTTAGTGTAAAAAAAAAAAAAAAAAGTTTAACCAAAAAAGGTCTGGTGATTTTTTTCTAAGTTGCTTGCTGGTAACTTACCAACATTTTCATGATATTATCAGTTTTTACAGTTTACAAATTAGTAATTTTTTTCACTAACTCACCAACTTTTATTTACATAAACTTACTAAAACTTTGAATTTACTAATATGAAATTATGAATCTAAATTAAAGTGTTATACCTATTTTGTCATATTAGAATAAAGACCAACTAGTTTTGGGTTATCAACTCTTGTTTAAGTAATTTACCAATATTTATATCTTTCAAGTTACCAGCTTTCCATTGAAATACCAATTTTTATTTGCCTTGGTTGGCAACTCAACATGTACCAACTCTTTTCAAAGATTATCAACCTATATTAGCGTAACTCACCAACTTTTCTCCCTTTAAACTAACATCTACTATTCAATTACCAACTCTTATCTGAATTACTTACAAATATTTTTTAAAATTTTTGAAATTTTAAATAGTTTTCAAACTTTATTTCATTTCTTAGCATTGCTTTAAATTCGCCTATTTTTCCAAGAAATTATCAACCTTAATTATAGTAACTTACAATTTTCCCAGGTACCTATTAGTTTTAGATTACCAACTCTCGTTTCAGTTACTTACGAAGTTTATATATTTTAATTACAATTTTTATTTATCTTTCTTAATTAAGCTTTATGCCAACTTTTATATGAATTACAAATTTTAATTTAAATTATTCATAAACTTTTCTTGGACAAATTATCAACTATTTTTGTCTAATCAACTTTTGAGTTAAGGCTTGTTTGTTTGTGTTCTTTTTTTGTTGTCATGAACACAATTTCTGTTTTTTTTGTTCCTAACAAAAAAAGAATAAAACGCGTTTGTTTACATTTTTGTTCCAAATCATTTTTTTGTTCCCTAACAAATTTGGAACAGAAATAAGAAATAAGAAAAACTTGTTTTTCGTTTTTTGTTTTTGTTTTAGGAGCACGACATGAGTCGGGATGTCTGTGTGAGCCTTGTAATTTATCCCCTTTGTTCAAATTCAACCGTAAGATGATCCATTAATTCCTTATAATTATGTTCGTCACCGGCACAACAAAAGAAAAAGTCCATCACCAACACAAGCAACCCACGGAATTGAAGCCCAGATTTGCAAAATCCTCCTCCTCACCCGACTAGTCCTCTTCCATCTTCATTTCTTCAACTCAAAGCCCAACTGTAAGTAAAATTGACATAAAGGTAACAGGAACTTTGGGGAAATTGTATTGTCTGACTTGTATTCAATTGTGCTATTACATTGTACATAAATAGTGCAAGAAGGAAAAAGTAAAATAGGAAAAGTAATATACATGTATCGGAGTTTCCTATTTACTAATATTTACTAGAATCGATTATGTATAGAATCGATTCTAAGATCTTCCAACAAAAATACCCATCTCATGTCTCTTCACTCCTCACCCTCATTCCATCCCTTTCGCTCCATGTTATTCGTTAACCCATTTCGCATCAAAATATTCAATAGATCAATCACGAAGACGCAGAAAAAAAAACCCCATTAAAGATTCAAATCCGAGAGCTGAAGACCTCAAGCAAGTCCTCATCAAACTCATCAGCAACGTTTGCTTCTACGTCTTTCTCTTCTTGGTCCTGATCATCCCCATCATCGCCAATTCGCAATCACCTACCAACCTCTATGTCCATGGCTCGAAGCGACCCCCGCCCTCACTAAGTTGTTTGCACGTAAACCAAAAATGCCACATTCAAGACCGACAATCCCGTCCACGAGGCTCGCAAGGATTTGCCTCTTGTGGGCCCCACAGTCTCTCCTACTTCCGCGCCAATCTCGGTTGCCAGGCCGCCATCGTGGTCGGTCGATTGAGAGGGCTAAAGATGTGTTCCTGTTGTGTTCTTGGGTATCAAACTTCGGTTAAAGATTTAAAAACTGATGGGTGTGACATGGCTCGGACAACAAGTGACAGAAGTAGACCCCAAAGGAGAGTGGTCTTTTTGTTTGGGTCGCAGATACTAACACAGCTTGAACCATGATCGGATTTAAGATGGAACGAAGAGAAGTAAAGGAGAAGGAGGAGGACAATGGAATCCACGACAAAAATAAAGAAGAAAACAAATAAGACACCACAAGTGAACAAAAAGGAATACTTACAAAAAGGTAGGATCCATAAAGGTTAATATTGTCAAAACGTTATGATAGAGAGTGTTTTAGCTATAATGAGAGTGAAAAAAGCGCGACCCTTTCTAAATTGTCAGAAAAAACGCGTGATAAAAATTCTACTTCTATTTTCTATTTTTCTGTTTCCTGAGCGGGTTTGGAATAGAAATTTGTTTAGTAACGCAATTTGATTTTCTATTTTTGGAACAGATTTCTATTCTAGAAATAGATTTGAAGAAGAAATCAAAAGCTAAAATTTTTAGCTTCTGATTTCTCAATTTCTGACTAGAAATCAATTTATGTTCCAGAAATTTTGTCATGCGCACCTTTAGTTTAAGTAAGTTATTAGTCAACATGTTACTAGGAAATTAGGTGACTGGTAACTTTTTTTTAGCAATAACTTTTTGATACTTTCCAACTCTTTTAGTAATCTATTGATGTGGATTTTTTTAATAGAACACAACGTAATTTGGTAAATGTACGTCGTCTTCAGCTTGCTTTGGGTTGTGATTTTTCTATGACTGCGGCTTATAGTCATGAGGGTAAGTTTTTTGAGTGAAAATCTCATCCAATTAAGAAGGTAGAAGAGAGGAGACCTGACAAACGAAGTTTTCTTAGTCAAAAGCACATTAATAGTGCAAAATATACCAAATATTTGCTGCTTTTTTTTTTTTTAAATTGATGATTAAAACAAAGCATGTTCAAGGAAAACTGGAAAAAACGCATTTGGCAAGTATCAAGCATGCCGTTGTAAGGTTTTGAAAACAGCATGTGCATCAGGAACTAAACAATACATGGCCAGCATCTGATATTCAGCTAAACCGTGGACGATACAATAGTAGCCATTCCCTTGGCTTCAATCAACATACAGTTGCAAATGAAAAAGAAATAAATTATGGGATTAGCACATTGAGATTATGTGACTCTTTCATTATTTTGCTTCAATAAATGTTGAAAGTTTCAGATGATCCACTCTGATAAGGATTCGATCATAGACATCCATGTATCCGCATCATAGTCGTCCTCCATCAACTCTGCAAGCAGATCCCTTGCATAGTTACAGTGTGGCACCTCTCTTTTGCAGACTTCTGTTTATATGGGCTTGCGCTTCACTCGTAGCATTGATATGAGAAATTTCAAACTCGTTGAGCCTTGAGAAAGCATTGTTGAAGTCGATCTCATCGGCTGCAAGTATGGCTGGCTTCATCCCTGTCGATTTTCGGTTTCTCTCTTTCATTGCCTACTTAGATTGCTTAGGGCCAGCTTGTCCCTTTTTGGTTATGTTTGAGTGTCAACAGTTTTTATGTTTCTTTGCCTGTTTGCCCTGGAATTGAATTAGTACCAATAGAATAGATTTACTATTTTCTTTTGGTACTTTTCTTGAATACAAAGTCTCATAATGAGGTCTTCTTCATCTCGTGAAAATGTTGCCCCTCTTGATATCGGGTCTCAAATAATTAAACCTCCGAAGCCTAAAGCTCTTCGCAGAATCTTGAGCCCAACCCAAAAGCATCGATCAATTTAGTTACTTAGATTTTGCCATGTTTTTTTGCAATGAGAACAAGATCAAATTCATTTATGATCACTAATGTGCTTCTTTCAACACAATGCTCAATATTTATTGTTAAGGTGTGGTTCATACTCCCCATCGACAGGATGACACGGGAGTTCTATTGAATAAAGCCCTAATTTAAGGGTGAATCGAGATAAAATCTCATATATTGAATTCTCTTTTTAGCTTTTACTCTTTGTTTCCTTGTGATTTTTTCCCGAATCTTAACATCTATCACCATGGACAGTCACATTATGAACGAGTACTTGGTCTTCTTGACAAGTCCGTGCTCCTTTCTTCATTCCTTCATTGGTTTAAGAACGACCCATGCCCATTTCTACTCTTTTTTCTTGCAAAAAAAGAAAAAAAAAAGTAGAGAAAAGAATTGCACGAGCTTCCCTCCGTGTGAAAGTGATGAATAATGGAGGTTCTGAGTTCTTGTCAATGCGAGTCCTATTTATAGTCAATAATTGGATCAGAAATAAACAATTTCTCGGCGTACTGTAAATGTCCCCTTTAGTCTGATTTGTCAAAAGAGATAATGAAAAAGTGGTTTTCATTTATTAAACGTGCATCGTCGACTGTGTTTTTATCAAGTGCATGGGGAGCCTATGTAGACTCCCAATGGCCCACTTTTTGCACCAATTTCCAGTCTAGAAATATCTGTTCAAAGCCTAAGATCAGTGCGATAGGAGTGCGTGTTGACTTAGGCATCTATTATTATCTCTCTTTTTTTCTTTTTTGTGAAACTGATTAGCAAATTAAGTAATTGCAAAATCTTTTTTTAATCAAAAAAGTGTTTTGGACTCTTTAAGCATTAACTATTCTCATATCACGTGTGGCAAGCTCCTCATCCCATGATATATTGAGTAAATACTAGAAGCATACAGGTCTGTGCTTTTGAGAGCGGCACCAAAAGAGAATGCATAAGTGTGGTAATTCAAATCATATATTTAAATGAGAAAAATGAACTCGCTTATCATTTAAGCAACACCTCGAGATTTGATAATCGCAGTATATTCTGTGGATGCAACATACCATTGATAGAATGGAAGTGGAGAGGCCCTTTCTAACGAAAGTGGATATGAGGGGACACATGCATTTAAGTTGTCATGTATAGCCAGCTATCACTCAAAATGGCCTAGTTCTGAGAGCACTTATATTGCTTTAGTAATTTCGTTCAAATGATATTTAAACGCGATCAAGATGACTTTTAATAAGTATAAATTTTTCATATCTAGACTCAAAGTTCATCAAGTAAAAGGGAGAAGCGATAATAGCATACAGTGTGCTTCTAAAGCCAATTAAGCTCGGCTTTTTTCCCCCTAAAGTAGGTTATGACAATCGAATTGTTCAATCATTATTTTGACCGCTATAGAAATTTTAATTAGCGAAGTAGTTCCATCGGCGGGTGGTCATTAATAGTATTTCTTTTTTACATGCTATGATCATCGGGAATAACGAATTCCTAATTTTCAAATGATAAGTACTTTTCATATCCTAGTAACTTTCGGAGGTGCTTTTTACATCCTAATAACTTAAGGATAATAATACCCTAAGGTTGGAATTGGATGATCGAGGATCACGCATAATTTTTTTTTTTTCTTGGCACAAGATGATAAGTGATTTAAATAAATTTTTTGTTCAGCATGTAGCTTGTGGAAGAAATCTACTAAAAAGATTGATCTAAATGGTTTCTATGGTAACAATAAGGGCGTATATGCTAAAATTTCTACTTCTCTATTTCTTCTGTTTCCTGTTCCCGAATGCGGTTTGGAAACAAACCGTTTAGTAATGCAATTTGATTTTTCTATTTCTCAGACGATTTCATTCCGAAATAGATTTGAAGAAGAAATCGAAGCTAAAATTTTTAATTTCTCAATTTCTAAAATAGAAATTGAGAAATTAATTTCGATCAAATCAATTTATGTTCCAGAAATTTTGTCATGCGCACCAGTGATCCGAGATAAATTCCATCGCTGTTTCAAGCAAGAGAAACAATACTATCGTGATCATTGACCCACCACTCATACATTATTAGGGTTTTCTCATGTTCTACTGGTTTCTTGTTAGACATTATGCGCCACCTCATCGCCGCGCACTATTATCCTACGTACCCGGCAGATCTTTACGCCTTTCGTTTTGGGCAATTATATAAAGGCCCAATTGGGTCATCTTCATCTCACCTTATAAAGTCGCACAGAGACGCGCACAGAGACGCGCACAGAGAGGGAGAGAGAGAGAGAGAGAGAGCGAGAGAGATGGGAAGGAGTCCATGTTGCGCAAAGGTAGGACTGAACAGAGGAGCATGGACTCCCTTGGAAGATAGAATTCTGACTGCTTATGTCAAAGCTCATGGGGAGGGCCAATGGAGGAATCTTCCCAAGAGAGCTGGTATTCTTACTCTTTGCTTTCTTTCTTCCTTCCTTTTCCATGACCCATTTCCTCACTCTCTCTCAATTTCATTCAACCAAAGAGAGAATATCCAGTCCATGTCTCAAGAAGTTGAGAATTGCAGGTCTCAAGAGATGTGGCAAGAGTTGTAGACTGAGATGGCTAAACTACCTGAGACCAGACATCAAAAGAGGTAACATCTCCCATGATGAAGAAGAGCTCATCATCAGACTCCATAAGCTCCTCGGTAACAGGTCCTCTCTCTCTCTCTCTCTCTCTCTTCCCCCTCTGGTGCCGTTTAGGGATCATGATCTTACTTTATCTAAATAATTCAGCTTAACCGAAAGAATTATTAATGTTTTTTGTGTAGATGGTCGCTGATCGCGGGTAGACTCCCGGGACGAACGGATAATGAAATCAAGAACTATTGGAACACCACTTTGGTGAAGAAAGCTAACGATCAACCGTCTTCTTTTCCCTCCCGAGAATCACCTTCAACAAAGTCCAAAGCCAAAAGGATCTCGACCAACGATGGCTATTCCAACATCGTCAAGCCCTCGAGTTCTCAGTCGCCGCCGGTGACCGTCGCCAGACCCCAACCCGTGCGAGCAAAGCCAACACAGTGCACCCCGGTGCTAGCCCGGGAGAAGCTATATGAACACGGTCCCCTCCTTAAACCAACGAGTGACATTCGGGATTCACAAATTGGTAAGGCTCGCCATGAAGATTTTCCTCGTCAAGGCGTTAGTGAAATTCGTCTCTTTGACTTTGAACTCGATGATCATTTCCAAGCAGAGCAAGACCGTTTTATGGGGAATTTGCTCGAGACTATTGATAATATTGCACCCAGCGTCGAAGAAATTCTTCTGGAGAGTTGGGCGGGCAGTGTTTGTACAAAAGAGGACACGTTAGATCTAGAGTCTATTCCATTTGTGCTTGATCCTGAGGAATGGCCGTGATGTTATGTAATAGAGAATTTAATTTTGATTAGAGCTGCCTTTTTAGGTACCTTAATTAATCCCCACTCGGGCATTGATCCCTCAGAATTGGCACGATTGGTGGAAGTGTAAGAGGATTTTCAGCTCGAAAATTAAAGATCATCTGTTCAAATCTCATCAACTGCGTACAAATAACTCTAGATTGACGTCATATCCACAGGCCAAATCAAGGCCTCTTAATTATTTTATAGGGTTTAAAGGTGTTCTGCGAGCATCCAAGTAGTTAGGTCTTTAGTTGATTTTTACTGAACATAGGAAACAGAGGACAAATAAAAAGAGTGTATGAAAATGAATAAACTCATTTTAATTACGTCAATCGTCTTAAGGTACAAATTCTGTCAATCAGATTATTAGCTTAACTAACTTTATGAGACAAACAACTATTCTTGACAACTTCCTTTTTTTAAGGAAATACTAATAAGAAATGACATAATGGAACTGACCAATATAGAGTATAGCTAATAATTTGAAAAACCTTAAAAAAAAAAAAAAGGATCGAAATGAACATCAATCTTGCAAATTATTTAATTTCATGTCTTAAGGAATCTAATCACTGAGAGTCGGATATTAGGACAGACATGTCCTTGACAAGATTCGGACCAAAAACGTCCAATTGAACACATCAGATCACGTGCCCAAGGATGCATGAATGATGTCGGGTCAATTTGAGAAGAATCCAAATTGGAGTGTCACTTAAGAAATTTATGCAATTATATATGATTTAAGGGTATGGACCTAAGTAGGTCCTAAAACCGATCACGGAGGAAAAGGCGGCAGAACCGTTCTGGGGTGGGTGACCCCGTACTTGCCTCCCCATCCTCTCGGTCAGATCGATAAACATAGGCCAGGAATTTGAGGGCTAAGGGTCGTCATCTTTACGCTGTTGCATTATTCACCCTCCACCGTACGATGTTGTTAATGGGGCCAAAACGTCTCTGATCGTGCCAAATGTGCGGTGAAGAAAGGCAGCGCACCTGAAATGGTTCCTCCAATTATAAATGGTTCCGTACCATCAGTAGTAGTTTCAATCTAGAAAGTTAAGGCAATAGTTGAAAATAGATCCCATCGTTTTCCATATCAAAGCGATATAATTTATATCGCATGCATATTATATGCTAAACCCCTGACCGAGCAGCTCTTTTTTTTTCCCGAATCATATACGTGTTGAGATAGGCTCCTAATTTTAGTTTGATTTGTGGATTTGCCATTGGGTGTCTCTGAAGTTTATGCCCTAGAAATTTTGGTATCTGGAATCCACCTTTTTCGTATGAAAGTTGGAGAGATTGGGGTAAAAAATAAAGTAAATTAAGATCAAGTTTCGTGGACTGGAAATGGAGAAATTTAATGATTTCACCTTTTCTAGACGTAGAAGCTAAATCATGGTGTCAATTTCAAAGATCCTATCTGGATTTCAGATTTGCTCATATTTCTACATCCCCAACTGAAACAGGACTTTTCTGCTTAAAAGTACTACGTTGCATTATGTAAATTGGGACAAGTAACTTTTAGTTTTCCCACACGACTTCCCAATTATATCTAGACTTTTGCCACTTGTTCATTGGTTAGGCATTTAATATTGGATAATCGGTACGTTATTGAGTAGTTAATATATTATAAATAATCTATAATTTGTTTTTAAGCTTTTGATTAAAGACAAATTCAATTTGATGTATTGATAGGGTTGGACTTGAACTTCTTCATTGGTGATTTTCCCAAGTGAAGATATCTTACACGTCCTAACAAGTGTTTCTTCACAGGGCGCTGGTCGGTTGGTGGGCTCTAATCTATTTTGTTGTTTCTTATATATTTCAAGGAAGAAATATTATGATTAAGGCTTGTTTCGGTGGAAATTACAACAGGTTAACGACGTGGAAATTTAAATTGAGATATATTGATACAAAAGCATACTTGAATTAAGGGAGAATATGCCTAAAAATGGAGGTCACATGGGAGGAAAAAAATTGCGTCAACACCACTATTAGCCCAATCAACATATTAAGGAAAGTTAGAAAGTCACCAGGCACCAATTGCCAAGTAGATAAGGCGTTCACCTACAAACTTTGCCTCTATATGTCTTCTGTTTTCTCAATTGTCCCCTTTATGAATACAGTAGAAAATCACCTCACTAGATTAAGCAATTGCATCCCTTAACTTAGAGAATTGAATATGATCACTATAAATTAGTCCATAATCAATGTCAACTCAATCTCGGTGCGCAACGAATGGTACTTGAGGGAAAAAATTGCGCCCTACAAATCAATCTATCTCAATGAAGTCCTTCGACACCATTTAATAAAGCTTTTTTTTTTTTTTTTAATGCGACAACTTATGATTAAAGTAAGGTCCCATTTCCTCCATTTCATGGGTCCCATTTGGACCTGTTGAATTCGGACTATTACTTCGACCTTAAGATTTTGAAATTCCAAAAGACAGTTCACGTTGCCGCTCCAGGACCTTTCATTGAGTGTCAGTGTCACTATTTTTGAACTTTTCACATAAAGATATCAGATTTCTTGTACATCAACACCGTTGCTGGCTCGATCATCATTATCAAGGAAACCTGGTAGTCATCAGGCACCGATTACCAAGTATATAACGTGTTCACCAACAGATTCTGTCTCTATATGTCTAATGTTCCTTGGCTGTCCCCTACATGGAAAAAGCAGAAGATCACCTCACCAGATTAAGCAATTGCACCCCTTAATATAGAGAGCTCATGATCTATGTCAACTCAATCTCGATGCACGACCAATGGTACTCAAGGGAAATATTTGTAACCTATATATATGATATTTTGTGAAATTAATGTCAACTATTCTAAAAGTTTAAGCTATCAGATAAATGCGTTGTTTAATATTTAAATATTAATCTATGTTAACTCGATCTCGATGCGCAACCAATGGTAATCGAGAGAAAAATTTGAGACCTATATGTGAGATTTTGTGGAACAATTGTCAACTGCTTTAAAAACTTAAACTGTTAGATAAAACGTTGTTTAACATTTAATTGATACCCCAGGCTTGACTTTACCCTAAACCTAAAGCCTAGGAAGAGTTTAGAAAAATTTGAACTCGGATTTCCTACTTTGATATTATGTGAAATTTTGTGGAATTATTGTCAACCATTTTAAAAACTTAAGCTATTAAAAAGATACGTTGCTTGATATTTAAATATTTTAATACTATAAACCAATCCATCTCTATCAATTTATGCTATTTAATAAGACTTTCTTTCGAATGAAACCACTTATGATTAAAGTCAAGTCGCATCTTTTCCATTTCACACGAGTCTCATTTCGACCTATTGAATTGGGATTATTACTTCGCCCTTAAGAATTTGAAATTTCGAAAGGACAGTTCAAACTGCTAATGTAAATCTACAAGAAAGTGCCGCTCCTGGAGCTTTCATCGAGTGTCTAGTGTCCTACAACGCATCCATATATCATCTGGCAACGACTTAATCATTGAATTTTGGTCAAATGAGGTTTCGTACGTGAAGTTGAAGATCAATACCATAATGTCACCTCAATAATAAACTGGGGCCCACTAGGACCCACTAGACAAACTGCTGAAGTCGTCATTCCTAAATGTCAAGATCAATTTAGAATCGAATGGACACCGTTTGATATTGAAACTTGAGCTGACTTGTGATGTACTGAACTTGACTTGATTAATTATCTAGATACGAGCATAGCTCGAAGCCAAGTTCTGAGAATATGGTCACTCGGTAAGATTCAAGAGCTGCCCGTGTCAAAGCTCAAGGCTCGTCTTCACTCGATGTTTGAGTCGTCGTGCTATTCCAAATACAACTAGAACTCAATAATGATCCCGTTGAATCTCACACTTTTTTTCTCTAGGTTCATTAGAAACAAGCCTCGAGTATGCACCGTACTACTCCAAGCCTAGCAACAAAAACGTGATCATGTTTCATTCGTTTCTCACGTCTAAAATGTTTGGTAATTTCTTGTAGGAACATTGCACCCGCATATAACAACGAAATTGTAGGAGGAAAAGGACATCTACCGGTTGAAAATGGTCGAATTTGGAAAGTTTTTGAGCAATCTTGTGGGAAAGTATTACTGAAGTGGACACTTGTTGGAAACGCGCACCTTGAGGAGCAAATCAAAGGCAAAGCCGCCTAAACTTCTTTCTTTCGGCCAGCAAAGCCCACCTAACGTTCTTGCAAGGTAAAACTTATTAAGTCATTGCAATGGATGATTAGTTTGATTTTTTGGTTAAGTGACAGTGAGATTCAATAAACCTGCAGACTACTATACTTCCATGCTTCACATGTGGATTTGTTTCCGCGTGGGTATAATTTTAATAAATGTTGATAAGTATCAGAAAACTGTTAATATATTTTAAAAAGAAAAGAAAAGAAAAGAGAGAGAGAGAGAGAGACCAATGACTTTTTATCTGAGTAACTTGTTGGTAATTTGCCGATATCGTTATGGAATTATCGACTTTCATATTTTTAATAGTTGGTAAGTAAACTGCTGCACACATGTTTAGCTATTTTTGTGGAGAAAGCATCAAAACATTTTCATAATCGTGTCGATAAAATATTCACAAGTTACTGACAAATCAGGTGAACAGAAAAAAAAGAAAAATTAAACCAAAAATTACCTAGTCTTTAAAAGAAGTACCAACACAGGGAAAAAAAAAATCATTTTTTAACAGAACAATAAGATCGTCCAAGGAATTAATGAAACTTTCCATCTTCACGCAACTTGTTTTTTCTGGAGTTCCTTTTTACTACCGATAGGGATTGGCCATCCTCCTATCTCTATGCTTAATGGAAGTTACCTATGTGCAAGCAAAGTGAAAATGATAGAGAGGATGGACGTGCAAGTAAGCTTGTCGGATGAATCCCTCTCGAACGTCCAAGATGGGCCAAGGACTAGGAAAGCTCAGACAGGCCAGATCCAAAAGGCGCGATCCTAGAAATTTGCGAAACCTTGTTCTATGCCACTCGGCTTATCCATGCATGTTCAATGGCTCCCGAAAGATACGCACGATTGCTCGACTGGTCGAGATGAACCACCTTTTTGATGAAGCTAATCGTCCAAGACTCGAAAATAAGAGAAGCGACCAGCTTTTCGGCCCATCGAATCTGCCCGAATGGCCTTGGCCCCTAGGGATGGCACGAGTTGGGCCAGGCACAAGAGTTTCGTATCATTCGGTTGGAACTTTTAATAGATTATGTATAAATTTAGTGAGACGAAAAAAATTTGTGGATGGTTTTTAATCAAGATTCATCAATGTTTTGATATTGATGGTTGTTTCTTGAAGAATATATGAAGAAATGGATCGGTACATTTTACTTCATATATATTCTCTCGGGATTATGCGAACAAGATTTTGATTATAGAGACAAGTTGAATGGAGTCGATTTTCGATAAAGTGAGTTATTTTGTCAACTCGATCGTTGGATTGTGTAGAAAACAAATGTTTGCCTTGGATCGAGCATCGAACTTAGTCAAATCTGCAACATTTTGTTGTGCTACCCTGCCCTTTTACAATCAGAGCACAATGCTCAGGCTCGTAATTTTGGTGAGAGATACGACGTTATAGAACGTAGAAGTATGTCCATCTTCCAAAACTTACATTCATGAATTTGTGTTGTAATGAACTAGAAAAGATTTCTCAATAGTAAAGTTTTCTTAAATAGAAAAATCATGACATTTAAGTTGAAAATGGAGTCCCTCGTTGAATTGTGAGGCACAACTCAACCTAAGTAAATCATCATATCGTCAATAGTGATAGCAGCGATTTTGCACCGACCCAGATAGTAATTTCTTACAATATAACATATCATTTCGAGCTATGCCAAGACGAATATGAAAGTCTGAGTAAAGAATAATAGTCTTTCTAATCCCAGATCTATCTAGATACTAGTTGGTCAATCTTTGGTGGCATTGGGTTCCAATTAAGAATTACTACGATTTACAACCAATTCAAGATCCACGCTTCATCCAATTCAAGATCTCTCTTTGGGAGATTCGTTTCACAAACTCGATACATCATCTGATGAACTATCGGTTGAGAGCAATTGACAATACGAAGGACAATACCACCCATCCAAGAACGAAGTAGCCCACGAGTCTCGTCGGCCCCTCGTCCTCCGGCTCCTGCATCGCAAAAGCTCCGACTCTCATCAAACCAACTCGTCAGGCACATCGACAGTCCGTTCGAGATTGTCCGAGCGATTTAGCATCGAGCAAATTCAAAATGCGCGTGTCCCAAAATCTAAAAGTCCTCTCGGACAAAAAAAAAAAAAAAACCAGTGATTAAGCAAAAGATGGAGCAGTTTGAGTTGAGTGTACCGGCGGAGGAGGAGAGTCTGGAGTGGCCCGAGCGATGTCGGCCTCGAAAGGCCACATGTATCTGTCCGGCTTCCCGCTCCTGGCCAAGCTCCAATCGTACAGCCTCCTCTCTTCCGCCGACGACAGTATCCTGTACGACTCCTGTCCCAAAAAATCGCATGCCCACAGCATCAGAATCGTCGACCACTCACAACATGCTTTCTCGCAAGACCTCGAGTCGGAAACCCTCTCGTCACTCACCTTCAGCTGTTCCAGCTTCTCGTTGAGCTCGTCCTCTTCCAGCCCCTCGCTCTTCGCTTCTTCAACCTTCTTCCTGTACGCCCCGGCCACCTGCTCGTGTCCAAGGAAACAGTCGGAACGTGAACAACATTAGAGTGCCGTGAATCAGAGGCGAAGGTAGGAGCACACGCGGGAGGCGCGCGAGGTGGACCTGATCGTAGGGGCATTTTCGCGGGAGCCCGAGGAGACCGTAATGATCCGCGTCCGTGATGGCTGCATTCTAAAACCAAAACCAATCAAGTCCGCGTCTCTGACCCCTCTTCCCGGAACAAAACTCAAGCAGGACACGACTGAAACAGCTCGAGAGCTGAAGATTGGAAGTTTTTACCGATGCCGCGGAGGGCTCGCTCCACGTTGAGCGCGGAGATCAGAGACGGGGCCAAGTCGGGAGCTTCGATGGAGCTCTCCGAGGCATCGTCGCTCTCTGCCGCTGTCGTCGCCGTCACCGCGTTGGTCTCGGCTGGGTTGTCGCCGGAGGAGCACGCGATGAGGCCTGATCTCCTGGGTTTGGTAGGGAACGCGAGGGCAGTGTTGAGCGGGAACGAGGAAGATGGCGGTGGGGATGGAGAAGGTCGGCACGGGATGGATACGGTGGAAGCGGCGGACATAGCCATTTTCGCTCACCGCGCCGATATGGAATGTTTCCACTTCGGTGCTGCTAAAATTTCAGCTAGAGAAAGAGAGAGAGAAAGGAGGGAGATAAGCGACCGCCTCTAACCAGAAGAACGTTATCCGCACATGTAGCGCAATCTGAAAGAGAACAAACCTTTGATTTTAGGGATAAGTACATTTTATGATAAGTTTTTAGAACTTATCATAAAATTATAATTGAGTCCTGAAATTTTAAAAAAATATAATTAAATCCTAAAACTTGTTACGAAAATATAATCGAATCCTAAAACTCTAGAAAAGTCGCAATCAAATATTAATGCTTGTTACAAAAATGTAATTCAAATCCTAAAAATTTTAAATTATGCTGTTAACGAAAGGATTTGATTTGACAAATTTGATAAAGTTTATGATTTAATTATACTTTTTGATAGTTTTGGGACTAAGTTGTATTTTGTTCACAAGTGACGAACTTATCCCTTTATTTTAAGACAAGAGCAACAAGGTCGTTGTAGTATAGTGGTAAGTATTCCCGCCTGTCACGCGGGTGACCCGGGTTCGATCCCCGGCAACGGCGATTTCCAACTTTTTTATTTTTTATTTTTTATTTCCGTTTTTGGGGTTTTTGCAGAGGTACGACGGCGCCGTTTTTTGCTCGTCCCTATCCGAACCTTCCTCGTTCGCCGGACGCACGAAGGCACAGAGCGAAGCAGAGAAGAGAGAGAGAGAGAGAGAGAGATGGGGCTCCGGAGGATGACGGGTCAGTCGTCGTCGTCGTCGTCCCGGTCGGGCGACCCGGGCGCCTCCACCAGCGGCGGCGGCGGCGGGGCCGAGTCGCCGCGGCGGTTCTCGCCGGCGGCCCAGCCGGAGATAATGAGGGCCGCCGAGAAGGACGACCAGTACGCCTCCTTCCTCTACGACGCCTGCCGCGACGCCATCCGCCACCTCTTCGGTACCTTCTCTCTCTCTCTCTCTCCTTCGGCCCCCACCGATTTTTAGGGCGTGACCAGTGTCGCGCTTCTCCGTTTTGCTGATCGAAGTCGATTCCGATTCGTGTTCAGGCACCAGAGTCGCCGTGGCGTATCAAAGCGAGGTCTTTTCAGCTCAATCTTTCTCAATTTCTCGTCGGTATTGTTGCAATTCGACTGCGGTGTTCGAACTCTGATCATTTGACGCCTGTGGGTATGTCGTGCAGACGCAGCTTCTCGGGCAAATGCTGTACTATGTGCTGACGACTGGTTCGGGGCAGCAGACGTTGGGGGAAGAGTATTGCGACATCACTCAGGTTTGTTCAATGGCTTAACATCAACATTGCTCGTGTCGGCCTTATGCCGTTGTAGTTGAAATTTGATTGCTTGCTTAGGCTGGAAGCTTAGCTTTAGCATTGATAGAAACGTCGCAACGGTTGGGGCTTCAGCTAGATAGATGGATGATATGATACTTTGGTGTGCCTGAATCATTTTCTAATTGGGGTCCTCTCAAGATCGATTCTTTTTGCTTTTAGGTTGCTGGGCCTCACGGGCTTCCTCCGACACCAGCGAGGCGCATCCTTTTTATCATATATCAGACTGCATTTCCTTACCTCACGGAAAGAATAAGGTCAATTTTACTGCTTTTCTCCTGTTGATTGCTTTGTCTATGCTTAAATCTTTATTAGGAACTAGGAAAACTGTTTGGCAAATTGTGTACTTAAAGAGGTATTTCGTTTGCAGTTCTAGAGTTGCTTCACATGGGATCATGCTGGCCGAGACACAGTCCAGTGAACTGTATGAGAATACTGCTTTCGAGAGTAATCAAGGTCAAACTTCTTTAGCTACTGGTAATCCATCTTCGTCTGTGTCACGCGGAAATGGATCTGTTTTCACGAGGTGGAAGAGGAGATTAAATACATTGTGGCTGGATGCTGTTCAGAGGTGGCCTGCGGTAATTCAAGTCTTAATTTTTATTTTTGCTTTTGTTAAAGCTTATGAGAATTGTTTTGGAATGATCTGCGTTTGTACCATCATGTTCATTATATAGTAGTTGTGTTGGTGTATTTTTCTTCTTGTGCAGTAATTTATAGAAATTGTACTAAAAAGTGTAATTTTTGACTGAAAGTATTGTGAACTGCTTTAAACGACTGTATCACTTTTCCTCAATGGATCTGGAACTGTGGGCTTACCATCTTTTGAATTGGTATTGTGTGCTTCCCTTTGATTACAATTAGGTGCTTCCTGTAGCTCGAGAGATTTTGCAGCTGGTCATTCGAACTAACCTCATGTTCTTCTACTTTGAAGGTGAATTTTGCTGAGGTCCCTCTTTTGTGTCTGATATGGTTTCTTGTCTAACTTTTGCTTCATGTTCTATCTATAGGCTTCTATTATCATATATCAAAACGAGCAGCGGGCATCAAATATGTGTTCATTGGTAATCCATCCAACCAAAGGCCTAGGTAGGGTTTTGTTCAAATCTCAGGGCTCTTTTATGCCCAAAGGCATCACTGATCATGCTATATGGGTTCATCACCTTGGTTTGTGGAACATCAATGTGGATTGTGCCCTTTGTTGCATGCTTGACGCTTGTGGGGTTAATCCATTCAACTCTTTGACATAAGCATGGGTCGTATCAATTTTGGCGGTTGGCTCAAGCTAGCTTTATGCTTTGCTGTGGAGGATGAGGAAGAATGACAATCTGTTGGCAATATGTTCCTCATTTTTATTCCATCATAAAATACAGACAGACCTCCTTCCCCCCTCTGTCCTTTTTAATTCAGAATATTAGAGGTTGTTCATTTCATCCTGTTAAATTAGGCATCCTAAAAAAAGGTGTGTCCTGGTTAAGAGTTAGATTTCAGGAACGCAATCGTTTAGTGATACTAAGCACTTTAGAATCTGACTGCTTGTGGATGCTTTTGTTTTCCAGGAGCATATAGCACTTGTCTATTTAGTCTAGCCAAATTTCATATTCTTCCAGTCTAAGGATTATGTCTTCAAATGTTACAGGTGTTCTCAACCCAAATATTAAAGCTGGTAAAATTCATTTTCTTGCAGATACCAAATATTGGGCATATTTCTCTTGATACAGCTTTGCATCCTTGCTGCTGAAGGACTAAGGCGCAGCAATTTGTCATCCATTGCGAGTTCAGTTCATCAGACATCATTAGGCACACACCAAACTTCATCAGGTATATTAGCTCTCCCAAGATACTTCACATTATACGCATTCTTGTTCAATTTATTGCTAGATGACTGATCAGAATGCTTTCTAGTTCTTGAAGCATAAGGCAAACCTCACTTTCAATTCTTTAAGTTTTCATGACAAAGTAGCAATCCTACTTGACATAGCGTTGTTCTTTCTGGAATCAAATCGGTACTCTGTCCATCTCTTGGGTGTAGGGAGAGGCTTGCCTGTACTAAATGAGGAGGGCAATGTGATATCGCTGGATCATAACAAAGGAAGTTGGCTAACAGATTCTTCAACTTCAGAGGTAATTGATATTTCAAAAACTTTTAGTTTGATTTATTGCATCACGGAAGGCATCTTGTGTCCAGTTCCTACCTCCCCCCTTCTCATCTTAGCAATGAATCCACAAAAAGATACTTTCATGCATATACACATCACTAGAATCTTTCGTTTCTAACAACATGCATATCATACTAGTTTCTTACTACACCTTAATCTGTAGGATGTAGAACTCCATGACTGGAGGCTTGGTTGTATTTGACGGTGCCAGTGGAATAGTCCTTACTGGTCGATGAAAACCTTGATTTAGTCTTCTTGATTAGCTTGAAATCCCATGATATATTCCAAAACAAGAGACCGTAGAAAACATAAGCATGTTAGCTAGTTTCCTGTTCAAATTTGTGTCATGACCTACATCCAGTGCATAGTTGATGGCCAGTGAAATCAGTGCTCATCTCTTACGCCATTTTTTCTCATGCAGCCTCAAGGAATGACTGGCACGAGTAAATGTACGTTGTGCCTGAGCCATCGCCAACACCCAACGGCAACACCTTGTGGTCATGTATTCTGCTGGTACTTCCTCTGCAATGACCCAAATTCCCATTTTCCTCTGTGCTTGCACGTGTTCCTCTCTTACTTTAAATTGCCATTCTCCATGTACAGGAATTGCATTATGGAATGGTGCAACGAAAAGCCTGAATGCCCTCTCTGCCGCACTCCTATTACTCACTCGAGTTTAGTCTGTCTGTATCATTCGGATTTTTAGTCCATTTTGAAGTGTATCTCAATCTTTAGCTGGTGCAAAGAATAAGAAAGAAGCAAAGCAGTTGCCTCTGTGTTACATAGGTGCTGAGTGGCCAATTTTTTCGCATCCACATCTCGGAATAAATGTTGTAATTTTGATCTCCTGAACTGCTGACCGTGGCCATTGGAGCCGGGAGCCATCAATTTTCGCATCATGTAACTTCGGTCTCCCTTTTCATACTGATCTTCGAATAACAATCGGATGATGTACATTAAATCTTTTGAGGTTCGCCAAATGAATTTATTGGCGTTTCTATTGGAATGTTCTTGGCATTCAGATCCACGTTATACTATGTTTGAAGGTCGAGGTTCGAGTCTTAAGATCATACGGCATCTCTTCAAAGCACCGGCACAAGAAGTTCAACAAATTATCCTTTGAAGACAAACTATGGTGGGCAAGAAGACAGGCTCCAACGTATTGCTTTTGGTATATTGTCAAGAGAGCTGCTTTTACACGACAAAACAAAGACACGAATTATAGAAAGAAAATTTCGATATGACAGGATGCGTTACGTTTAATATGCATTTGACACTGATCAACACATCTTTGTCACTTGTTTTCAAAGATGAAATAATGATGTTTTATTGAAATAGGAATCGAAATAGGTCACGAAATTAAGGAAAGTAGTATGTGGTCGGTTCGATATAGTGCTCCAAAAGGAACTCATTCGAAAATCCAAATAACAATTTTAGTTGAGTTTACATTGGGCTTGAATCGTTTTAGCACCCGGCCCGGACCCATTGTTGGGCCGACAAATTCCAAGAAGAGCAGACCGGGTCGGCCCGCTGGTTGATTGGGCCTTGGTCCGGGTCGGAGCTTTTCCATAAACGGATCCCTCTCAGCTTTAGAACCCGCCATGAGGGTTTCCAGCTTTGAGCATGAATGTATGAATGAACCGCTGGCACCGACGATGATGCTCGAATTCGAAAGACCCTCGTTCCTCTCCCATCGGCCAGACCGGAATCGTGCAATGGCGTTTCGGGTCGGTGAGGAAATCGCGAAAAGGTTCGTCCTTGACTCCTCTTCTCGGCTCTTTTGCTTGGAATGCTCAGCTGACGAGAGTCGCCGTCGACGGTTTTCGAATGATTTTTGTCGAGTTTCGATTGATTCAGGGTTCGTGCTTGATGGGTTCGCGTTCGGACTGAATGTTTCAGTCCGTAGGGTTTCCATTCCCCTGTTCTTGATGGGAAAAAGAAGGAAAAAGCTGTGATTTTTAGGCTCGCGTGGTTCTTGATTGGCGATGCTGGGATTGATGTTTGAATCTCTTATCCCGCCAAAATGTCATCTTTACAGCGAGTTGGTTTTATTTTAATTAGTATCAATCTCGTGTCTGAGGATGACGATAGCTGTTGTTACCATCCAACTTGGGTTCTGGTTGAAATGGTTCTTGCTCCCATTGCAACAGAAGATTGGATGGTCAAATTTTCTGATGATGTAACAGAGGGTTGTCCTATTATTTATGATGGCATCTAGTTTTTCTTTTCTCCATCTGGCATCGCTACATTGCCTCGGGGATTTCAAAGAAATGCTTAAATGAACACCGGGAGTTTGTCAGGCTTCCTGCTGTGCACATGATGGCTTGGAGTTTGGAATAATCAGCCACATGATGATTGTACAAAATCTCTTTCCGCTGCTTGCGCTGTTTGGGGTAGGCTGTCTTCTCGTCCGTGATGTTTTAAAGTCAGACTATTTGTGTGTCCTTGTTTGCTCATTGTTCCCTCCACTCTCTGGCACTGCTTTCATGCTTAATTGGTCTTGCAATTTGAGTGTTTCTTTTGGGCACCCTTTTCTTTGTTATGGTCTGGGGGCTTTGATTGCAATGCTCATACACTAAAAGTGGGAGCCTGTCTGGCTTCATGTGCTAATCCAAGTACTTGGAGTTTAGAATGTGCTCTTACATTTTGAATTATTTTCCCATTGAATTAGGCTGATTTATAGTGCTACATGCCATTGTATTTTTTTTTTTTTTTTCATATTGCTCATGTAATGTTTGATCTACACAAATTAGCCTGGATACACACTTGAATTTAAAAAGAAAAACTTGTTGAAAAACAAGCCTTCCGCAATCTATGTGTATGTATGAAATAAAATCATGTTATATTGGGTGACAGCCTTACCAAAAACAAACTTTTTAAGGTGAAGGGAGATATACCAGGGCATTTTTATTAATTTTTCTGCTCATTTACCTCTCTATTTTTGTGAATACAGGGATCAAATGTTCACCGTATTGTGCTTGCTGCAACATACTGATGTTCAATGGCGAGGCTGAGTAGTGAAATGGCATAATCTAAGGTATATCTGAGAGCTCCGATTGCTGCCTTCATTTT
The DNA here is from genome assembly GCA_014182565.1 of Eucalyptus marginata. Taxonomy (NCBI): domain Eukaryota; kingdom Viridiplantae; phylum Streptophyta; class Magnoliopsida; order Myrtales; family Myrtaceae; genus Eucalyptus; species Eucalyptus marginata. The sequence goes on along the minus strand of CM024587.1, from coordinate 40,422,544 downwards.
TTACCTTCAGTTTTTACCCACATCCTATAATTGCGGTGGTTTATCTTTTACCAGGCTATATGAGCGTAAATCTCCATGCTCAACTTGCCAAATGGTTGCTAGGAGTACATCCTTCTTTGACAGGTGAGCTGATTTGCTGTTTTGCACCAAATTCTCTTGTATTTGTAACCACGCGCTCTCCACTACACATCGTGGGCGCCTGAACGCCGACGTATATTAGCTTCCGTCATTATATCCTCCCATTTCAGAGTATGTTTTTTCTTTCAGGTTTTCCTTGTGAGTGCCATGTTTTTCCCTGGGATTTTTGGGCTAAATTCTCAGAATGTTCTTGTTATCGAGGTCATGATTCTGGTGTCATCAAGGATAGCTGACGCAGTTTCTTGTGGGTTCCATCCATTCTCAACTACCAGCATCTCCAACAGAGATTTTTGAAGATTCCAGTTCGCTTAAGGAACAAGACACACGACTCAACCAATTAGCGGTGTGGGGATGTAGTTCCAATTAAGGTGTGACCGAATATATTCGTGCTCGAGCATTTCTTTGGAGCAAATGCTTGATGAACCTTGGTGAATTTCTCGAGGCTGCGAATTGCCACAATAATGGGAGCGCTTGTGAATGTCCAATTAGATAGAACCGTTTATAAGTGTTTTGAGTGGTCAATATGTATGGTAGTGTTTTGTAAAGCACATTTTTTTTAGTGATGAGGTAGGATGTTATTGGCTCCTTTGCTCAGGAGGGATTAGAATGTAAATCGATGCTTTCTTCTGAAGGTTAATATTAACAAATGGTCATGACTTGCGATAAGCCTCTTCCAGTTCTCAGCTGTGATGCATTCAAATAAACTCCCAAATTGTCTTAGTAGGACGTCGTGCTTGCAATATAATGGTTCTTGCTAATACAGAACATGACCATTTCATTTTAAAATACAGATATGTCAACATGAACCCTGTCCTAAACTGTTCAGGCATCAATGCCCGACGACGAGTAATTAATCTTTAATAGCTCGTATCATGCAAAACCCGTGAAGCAATTGTCAAAATGCAGCGTCATCGGTTCTTCTTCTCTTCCATTTTTCCTGTCCTTTTCAAGGAAAAACGTCTGCCATGGATTGGAATCTCAATCATTTTAGTCTTAGCTAGTCCACGGTGCCCCGAGAAGTTGTGCGCGCAGACGTGAGCACGCGGACGCATGATTTACATGAGCCCTTTTCCCGGCGGCAAATGGCGAATCAGCTCATGGAAAGTGAATCCCGAATCCATGCGAGACGTACGTTAGAACATTTGAAATTTCGCCAGATTAGACGTGTTATAGAAAATCTTTTTCTCATCACGCGATGAGTAATGACAACTAGTCTTCGCTCGCTCATCATGCGGTGTCGACAAGAATGATGCCAAAGCATCATTTGTTGTGAATCATGCGTGCTTAGAAAGTACTTTGATTCTCCAAGATTGATTGCTGGAGGTCATGTTTTCGTGTCAGGGCAAGGACTCTTTGAGGAGCCATCAATGACTCGTTAAAGAAACCCTTTCTTTCGGTGGGGGAATTTGGTGAATCTTGAGGTACTGCTTCATCATTAGATGTCTAGATTTCAGTGAAAGTGATCTGACCATGTATGTCAAATGAGACTTACGGGATGCATATAATCGTTCTCAACAGTAGTGGCATCCACCATCCACCATCCACCCCACATGCTGTGTTGAAAAGTCTCTGAAAACGATCTGGGTGCCGTGATATACATCTCCTAAGCCCACTGTGCTCCACGAAATCGACTCGCAACTTCCTTCCTCCCCCTTTTTCCACGAGCAAATTCCGACTTGACATACCAATACAACTGGCCCCCGACTTCACTACGCATCGTCTTTTCTCAGAAATGGACTCGAGTTCGAGCTCATGGAGGTCAAAACTCCGTGAGCGGACGACAGCCACACCTAGTTAACTTGTCTCCCTCATTATTCGAATCATGCCCTCCTTCAATCCCACTCTTTGGCAGAGACCCATCACTCGTTGGACATCATTGACGGGGATCACCTTCGAGCTGAGAGCGCGTAAACAATGAGCACGTGTACGCAAGACGTGCCCCATATCTTTCCCAACACACAAAAAGCCTTTTCCGCAGCATCCACCGAATCCATCATACGCAGAGATTCTGTGTGTGATGTTGGAGCACCAAGCAGCCAACCCAAGCGAACGCACACGCGCACACCACACCATGGAAAAGAGGCATGATTGACTTGTCTTCTTGTCCCCCTCTGCTCGCCTTTGCCGTTTGGTTCGCTCTCTCTATTTTGGCTTACAGCAATTAGTGGGGACTTTGCACGCATGGCCTCGTATGTGGCTCGGGAATGATTCGTGACCCCCCATTTTCTAATGTACGCTCGTCCTATGAGGATAGAAGTGAAGACAGGCTTGTTGTCTTATACCTTTTTCCCTTGTTGAGAATAAGCCCTCATGCTTGGAGTGGGCAACTATACTTGGGGAAGTGGAAGAGAGTCATTTTCCTCAAAATTTGCTTTTACTTCTAGTGAGAGTTAGTAAGATTCTCTCTTATCTTTATAGGGTTTCTCGGGAATACCCTAAAAAATGATCATAACTTGGGATTGTCACCCATTCTATACTTTTTAAAAGTCATAGGACTTTCACACTCATCACTTCTTCTTCTTCTTTTCTTTTTTTTTTTGGGTCTAGGTAGGTTGAGATTGGTGATGTGAATAATCTTAATCCGAGTCTATTACTTTGATGCTAATGATCGTGGTTGTTAAATCGAGATACATATCATGAATCAAAATGCTAAGTTTCCGACCTATGAATGGAGAATCGAATCAGATCATAGTTTTCGGCAAAATTATAAATTTTCTGGGTAATATTATAAGTTATAAATTTTCTCATGAGAATTGTGATTTACGATAGAGAAATCTTGATTTCAAGTACATGTGATGATCCCTATTCATAAGAATGTATAATTTCCATTTCTTATTTAAATATTGATACATTCAAGTATAAATTGTAGATCTTCATCTATTGTGTCAATTACATTAATTTACAAAGTTGAGTAAATTGAATCAATGCATATGCGTCGAATTGCATATTGGTAGTGAATGAATAGATACTCTTGAGATTCAAGAGATTAGCATTTCACTTAATAGACACGTAAAATGTTTGGAATTTAATCAAATCATACTACATGAATGAATCAAGAATTGGATAATCCCGATAACAATTCTAATGATGTCGTGTTTAGATTTATGTGATTTAGTAAATAAATATCGGTAAAATCATGGACCATCGTCGGTGAACCCTTGAGATCAAAAGTCAACAAAATCTGACCTTCTAAGCATTGAAGGCTTCTCTTTTCAACAATTGCAAATCAAAAGCCACACATTTTTAATATTTCTTCTCTTTTTTTCTCTCTCCTTCCTCCTATTTTTGGTTTTTTTCTTTTTTCTTTTTGAGTAGCTAGAGTGGAAATTTCAACCTTAAAGCCTTTTGAGGTAATGAAGGAGCCGACAAGAAATATCTATCATTAAGCAGTCGGACATCTTTGTGAAAAGATAAGATGGTTACAAAAAGCTTTGACTCGAAACCACATCCCGGCACTCCCCCCTCTTGGACCTCGACTTTCAAGAAAAAAAATCTTGATAAATAAAAAGTGGTCGTTCTTATTATTATTAGTAGTATTATTATTATTATTATCGTTGTAATTATTAGCCGCCCTAACATTGAATTATTAGAAAAAAACAAAGATCTAAAAAGCGCGTTTTTCTTGCACCCGGTTCCCCCAATACATCAAAAGGTGAGACATCTCAAAAGAGCACTTCCTTTTGTTGGCTCTCTCTCTCTCTCTCTCTCTCTCTCTCTCTCTCTAGTGTTGCTTGACCATCTTGCCCTCAACTAATTTACTAAAGTTGCTAATCTCATATGGCTATCACCCTATATACCGACAGAATTACTAATTACCAATGTTAAAAAATCACGAGACGCTCTTAATACATCTCGGGTAATCTCGGGGGGACAAGACGTGCATGCTCGCTCTCCAGATCGACCTTATTTTCTACTCTCTATCTCTTCGAAACTCAGATGTATATGTGATTGATTTACCCAGCATCGGTCTAGATGTCCAGTTCCACGAGGGAGGAGCAGCTAGTGGGATGGCAAATTAGTCATCGGCCATCAAACCGAGCCAAACAAACAATCTCTTCGAAACCCAGATGCATTTGTGATTGATTTACCTGATATCGATCTAGATATCCAGTTCCACAAGGGAGAAGCAGATAGTGGGATGGCAAATTAGTCATCGGCCATCAAATTGAGCCAAACAAACAATCTCTTCAAAACCCAAATGCATTTTGTGATTGATTTACCTGATATTGGTCTAGATATCCAATTCCACGAGAGAGAAGCAGCTAGTGGGATGGCAAATTAGTCATCGGCGATCAAATTGAGCCAAACAAACAGGGGATTGAGAAGCCAATCCCATGCACGCAAACAGGGGGGAGCACACAAGAGATAGAGAGAGAGAGAGAGAGAGAGAGAGAGAGAGAGAGGTGGTAAGAATGGTGGTGATGATGATGCACGTCGATGGGGGGAGGGGGAGTGGTCTCTCCACCACGATCGAAGATCTCATTCTTAGTGGGATCGCCCCACGCTCGACACCAGGCCTGTTTCCCCACCTCAACCTCTCAACCCCAACCCCTCCTTCCCCCCCCCCCCTGCCCCTCTCCCCCAATCTCCGGTGGGCCCCACCAAAAGCCCAATTCTGGTGGGCCCCGCTGTGTTCCCCCTTCCTCCCCTCTTCCCCCCCCCCACTATAGGCCAAGATTTTTCTTTTCCCCCCCTCTTCCTAGCCTCTTTCCTTTTTGCCCTAATAGACCATATATAGACTAGATAGCATTCTCGCAACCCTTGACTTGAACTCCTATGCCATCGTTTTCGATGCATTCCCACATTATCTAGAGGAAAAGCGAGGTCCCTTTGTCTTTATCGTATTGTTTATTTTCGACGATTACCCGGAAATGAAATCCGGTTCTTCGAATCTGTCGAACTTCTCGAACCGCCACTGCATTCGGGCTTTGCCTACTCTCTTCTAGTACACAACCATTGGTTCGACGTGCGTACACGGACCGTAGCGCGGGCCCGAACCGAATACTAATTTTAAAATCCAAAGAGGGAGGAGGGAGGGGGGAGTGGAATATTGCATGATACAAGGTAGACATGCCAACATGCCAAACGCTAGTGGATTGCAGTACAACCCACCAAAAGCCACTTAGCCCGCCTTCATCGCACACACCCCTTTCACAGAAAGAGGAAAAAAAAAAGGAAATTTAAAATATTAATTAATTAATTAAAAAAAAAAAAAAGAGAAAAAAACATGATCCACTCACAGTCCCCACTCAAGGGCCGACGCCCACTGGGGTCGGACCACGTGTGCCAAAAGCGTCGCCCACGTGTCAGGCCCGACCCCGCGTGGGGAGTGGTGGGCCCCGCCCATTATCCCACGCGCGCGAGCTCTATCCATCCATCCTCAGGGGAATGGGGAATGGGAATAGGAAATGGTGTCGTTTTCTTCCCTGCCTTCCCTCCCCGGCAATACCGTCCTTTGCGCATGCTCTTTTCTCCTCCTCCTCCTCCTTCCCAGCCATACCCCCCATCGCCTTCCCGGCACCACGAAAAATGGCCAGCATACATATCATGTGCTTTTAGCCTTTTAGTTCCATCATCTGTATCTCATCAAAAATGATTTGAATTTTAAATTTATTTGAAAAGAAAAAAGCGCGATTACCGACCATATGAATAACTATAACGTATCGACATTGTGAGTGGTGACGACGACAAATTCAATTCATGAGATTTTGTGAGACAAGCGAGCTTCCTCACTTCCGTTTATTCGATGAAGAAAATGACACGAGTACTATATGAACTTTTGCTCTCTATTTTTAATTTATTCAATATAATCCCTAAACTTTTGATACATATTCTATAGAAAAAATGATCAATGTTGTTTGTAAACTTTTGATATATATTCAATACAGTATTGTATGAAAATATTCAATATTGTCCCTAGTGTTACATTGAACAATTTGATACAATTCAAGGACCGTATTAAATATATATTAAAAGTTTAGAGACTACATTAAATAAATTAAAAATCCAAGCGTCACATTGCATATTTGACTAAAATTCAAATACCACATTGAAGAAATTAAAAGTTAGATCACGCATCATTACCCCCTATTCAAAATGCGTGAATGTTAATGTCGAGAAGTACATAAAGATCGTTCATATAAAAAAATAACATGAGAAATGATAAGATATATTTCTCTTCTCTGACCTTTGCTCTAGTATTTTTTTTTTTATTCTTACTTTCCGAGCAGTTCCGATGGACTTTCAAAAAAAATGAAAGCACGAAAACATGGGGAGTCGCCATGAAAGATGATGTCCTTTTTCGAAGTGCTCGGTTAGCAAGTGAAAAGAGACTCGGATAATTCTTAAGCCTGCCCGTGACACAATCATCACCTGCCGACTGGTTCCGATGAGTGCAAAACTTTTTTCTTTGGCGCTTAACCGCTGCCTCCCTTCCGCTATAAAGATGCGAGCTCCGAGCTTCAGGATTCTCACAGCAACCCTGCCCTTTCCCTGTTCCTCCTCCCCCCAGAACCAAACCAAACCGACCCAACGTCTCGCTTCTTGGCGAGATCTTTCTCTTCTTGAAAATGGGTACTGGGAATCTGGAAATCTTGCACAGTGATGATGGGCTCCCCAAGAACGGCAATGAGGGGGAGAGGAATGTGGAGGAGGCTCCTGCGGATGGTCCCGTCTGGTTCGAGGAGCAGTTGGAGGATGATCTCAAGTGGTCATTTACTTTGGAGAGGTCCGTTCGTATTTTACTTTTCATAGCTCTAAATGATCCAAGAAATACATGTACTTCAATGGAGGTTGAGGGTGGGTGATTAGGTTGTCAGTCTAGAGGAACAAGTTACGGTTGAGTTTTGTCATCAGGGGTCATTGGCTTGCACAGTTACGGATAAGGGTCGATAGTCTGAAGCCTCTACACTGACATTGCAATTTGTCTAGGAAATCTGATGTTTCTCATTGACCGAATCATTTACATAACATGAGTCTTTTGTTCAGAAATGGAGTTTACATAACATGGTTAAAACCATGCTAGGTTCAGTTTTCACGTTTCTTTTTCCCACGCAAGCATTGTCATACACCTTTCTAGTGTCGATACGTTTACTCGAGTATGTAATAACCTCTCCACCGATATTTTTACTGCTATGGGGAAAGATATGTTCATTTCCTGCATTGAAAATGGATGTGTTTATCTGTAGTCTTACTCTTCCGAAGTAGGAAGAACTATGGAAATTCTAAGTAGTGATAATCAAATCGTGCTGATCTTCGTACTAGGCGTATGTTTTTTCTCTCTGTCTTTTCTTTATTGCTTTGGCATAAGAATAGTATGGACGTACAGAGCGTTGATTGATTTGCATATATGCAAGAACGGTGGGGCTTTGTTTTACTTTTCCTGGATTGGGGAAATTGTCATACTCTTTCAGGATCAATCCTGTGCTCTCTGTTCAACTCGTTTGGTCCTTTTTACTATTTTTTCACAAAAGAGGTATTTGGAGAACTGACCCTCTCCATCCGTATCTTTAGAGTTCTGGATAGGGGGACGAGCACTTATCAGCAGATAGCTCTTCTCGACACCAAGCGATTTGGGAAGGTTTGTTCTGTTCCTCTTGTTCAGAATATGATTTTTAACATGGTGGACAAATTGTCATGTTCTGCTCGGTTTCAGGTCTTGTTGATTGATGGGAAAATGCAGAGCGCTGAAAAGGACGAGTTCATTTACCATGAATGCTTGATTCACCCCCCGCTCTTATGTCATCCAAAGTAAGTCCTTTCCAGGAAGTTGTATTCGCTTTACATGGCCTCATTCATAAGTCCGTTCTCATTTGTCCCTCTAGGATCCAACTTCACCATTTTGTTTGCCACATTACCTGAAGGTCTCAAGAGTGATTAAATTTGATTCAGATGGCTGTTAGATATAAAAGATCATGTGTACTCCCATGGTGCATTGTGTTCATCAATAACTCACTCTGTAAATTCAATAAAATAGTGCCTATCAGTTTTACCTGTAATCCTCATGGTTATGAATTTTCACTATGATGGTAAGTGTATTGATTATGGAGAAGTCTTCACCAAGATGCCTGCGCTTAATTTTTCCAGTAATTTCATCATAAATCTGTCAATTACCTTGTTTATAAGTTTTCTCGATCAACTGATTTTAACTTTGATGCGTTAATTGTCTTGTTAGCCCGAAAAATTGTTTATAATGGGAGGTGGCGAGGGTTCAGCTGCAAGAGAAGCACTGAAGCACATGTCAATTGAAGAAGTGGTCATGTGTGATATCGACAAGGTAACTCAGACAGGTTATATTTTCTAAGTTTGAAGTTTGCTAAGTTAACATCATGTTTCCATGAAGTGTAGAGAGTCTCAAATCAAATCAAATCAAATCAAGAATTACAAGGACATTGTCCAGTCTAAATGTAGTAGATGGGCCAAGCCAAATCTAATGATCTTCAAGGTTCAATTTAAGTATTGTTACAGGTGTCTTGCGACTTTGCTTAGTATGATCATAAATTTTAGATGGTCAAGTATGTCGTATAGGACTTTGGTCAGTCAAGATAAGGACTGTACAAGTTGTAACTTTTCATTGAACCATATTAAATAGCTTTGACTGCACTTATTCCTGTAGATGCTTACACTTCAGGTGCAAAATGAGTACATTCTTGTAAACATTCTTTCCTGATGAACTGCAGGAAGTGGTCGATTTTTGCAAGAAACATCTGACTGAAAATCATGAGGCCTTTTCTAGTGAGAAGCTGACATTAGTCATAAATGACGCAAAGTAAGTTGCCTGGATTTCATTTGTAGTGGATCAGTTGGATAATGTTGAACTTAAGCTGATCGAATGAATATCACTGTTTTAAAGGGTCGAACTGGAGAATAGGAAAGGTAAGTTTGACATTATAGTTGGAGATCTAGCTGATCCAGTGGAAGGAGGACCATGCTATCAGCTCTACACCAAGTCATTCTATGAGAAGATTATAAAGCCTAAGCTCAACAAGAATGGCATATTTGTCACTCAGGTACCCTTCACACAGTTTCACCATATCTCTGCTTGAATGACATGAGATTTCCAATTTCAGCCTAGAAAGGAAAAAAAAAAAAAAAATCTTTCATATGGTTGTGAAGGAATAGTCTCAGAATTGATGAAAATTTGAATATTGTTAACTCTCTTTGCTGGTCTGTGTATGTTGAGTTACGACTTTCTAATTGCGCAGGCAGGACCAGCAGGCATTTTCAGCCACAAGGAGGTCTTCTCATCCATATACAATACAATTAAGCAAGTTTTCAAATGTAAGTCTCTCAACCAGCCTAAGCCTTGCCTTTATATTCATTGTCTAATGAGCTACTAAGCCTGTAAATCAAAATAATCAGACATGTAATGGACCGTGCCTTATCATCTTTCTGCAGATGTCATTCCTTACACGGCCCACGTGCCATCTTTTGCTGATACATGGGGATGGGTCATGGTATGTCTTTGCTCGATCAAAATCATTCAGCTAGTTAACTTTTACTTCATCTTCTGCTTCACATTCTTGATGGGTTTCTTGAATCAGGCCTCTGATGAACCGTTCTCTGTGGACGCCAAGGAAATTGATAAGAGAATAGAAAAGAGAATGGACGGCGATTTGCTCTATCTCAATGGTGCTGCGTTCCTTGCTTCAGCCACCCTAAACAAGATGGTTTTGACCTCGTAAGTGAATGGTTCTCTCTGCTGCTTGTGCTAATCGAAAAGTGGCATTGACTGGCATTTTCCTCCATAAGGTCACTGCATACAGGTTCTGATTTTATTGAGTTTCCATGTGTCTTTCAGACTTTTGAAGGAAACCCATGTCTACACGGAAGAAGATGCGAGATTTATACATGGACATGGCGTGGCTTACCGCCACTGAGGTCTCTAGCCTCAGCTTGATGGGAATGGCTGTACAGGGAATAGAGATCTTGAGTCGCTGTGAAAAAGATTCAATACAAATCCTATTCAAAGGAAGAAATCCATCAAGCAATTCTTAGAAGAAGCGACAATTATTTGAATGTGTCATTCGTCCTTCCCACATATGTCTGCTTGCTTCAAGTGTTTACAGAAGTCGAAACCAATGCTGAAATGAATGAAAGCTTTTCCCTTTGATCCATCTGTTGGCATTCCTCAGTTTGCTTTTGTTCGCATGGATGTTATTCCCGTTTATCTTATCTGCTGAATCGCGGAATCAGGAAGGTCTCTGACTAATCCAATAACATGGAAGTCATTTACGTGAATGCAACACTGAACAAGTAAAGAATAACCACTAAAGCGAAAATGATATTCCCATTGTCATCATCCTGAGGGTGATACAAGTAACGTATCAGATAGATATGACCCTTTGAACATTAAGTTCTAATTGCCTTTGATGAATATTTTTTTTAATTCATCATCAAGTTCTTGACTTGTTTCCTCCGATGGCTGGACCATAGTGGTTGAATGCACATTTAGTATCAGCCCAAGAAATACCGATCATCAGAAGCCCGCTAACGGGGCGGAGGGTTCTCGGCCCAAGTTTCCACGGGCCATCTCTTCATCTTAATTTTCCTTTATTTCATAACATGACAGCTTAGACATTCAAAGGGGAAAAGGGGGACTTGTGAGAAAAGAATTGTCATTTATTTTTGGGCCAAACTGTTTTGAGAATTGAGAAGTTCCTTTAGGAGTGACGAGGGAATTGAACCTAGGGCCAATTCCATAAAAAAGTATGAACTTTAGGTATTGTCTCAAATTTGGCCCGAACTTTATTTTGTCTAAAAAAAAAGCACGAACTTTAGGTATTGTCCCAAATCTGGCCCGAACTTTATTTGAGACAAAATAAAGTAAGTCTATTACAAATAGGCTTCACATCTCTATTTAACTATAAAATGCACACGCTTTTAATATCTCGCTTTAAGACAATGTAATCTTATGTTTCCAACCCAGCTTCCGACATTGCAAACAGCTTGCCAATTGTTAATTGATCTAATGGCCCTAGCTATGTGCCTCGTCCCCTAGAACTGAAGCTACTGAATTATTTTTCCCATGATAATCATTTGTAAAGTTCACCTCATTGGAGGGCAGACTTAAATTTAACACTTCCTCCAAACACTCGAATGCAGCATCATTTTGCTGTGTTGGATATTATTGCTGACGTGGAAATGCCACGTCGGATGACTGTGGAATGAGAGTTAACGAAGGGCCAAATTTGAGACACAAGTGAAAGTTTGTGTTTTTTTTTTAGAAAAAATAAAATTCGGACCAGATTTGGGACGACACCTAAAGTTCGTGCTTTTTTTTTAGACAAAATAAAGTTCGGGCCAGATTTGGGACAGCACCTAAAGTTCGTGATTTTTTTTTAAACAAAATAAAGTTCGAGCCATATTTAGGACTACACCTAAAGTTCGTGTTTTTTTTATGGAATTGGCCCGTTGAACCTAAGCAAGGGTTGAGTAATTTGAATGAAAACACGTACATGTTAACCCCTACAAAAAGGAAAGAGGCACGGAACTCTAATTCAAATGGGCGTGGGGGTCTTGCTAGTTGGTCCTTTTTTGCTGGCCTCCTCTTTTTCGAGCGTCGAACGAGCATCATCCCCATCACTCCCTGTTGTCACTGCATGGTTTGTACTTTGAGGACAGAAGGCAAAAGCTGCAGAGCAATCGCAGGGGAATTTCTTTCTTGGGATTGGCAATCGAATTCCCTTTCTCTTTGCTGGTTGCAAAAGCCAAAGTTGCCCGCATCAGTTGGGACCTATCTCTCTCTCTTTTTATATGTCCTCAAGCTGATCCTATCTTCGCCCATTTCGCATTTCGAACGCACGTACGTCTTTTTTCCCTTTTGTTACAGCAGTAAGGACGTATCTTTGCTTCTGATAGGGATCCAACTTGAGATATCCCTAGGTTTTTGAAACGGAGCATCGCATTCCCTTTACTACTTGAAAAGCAAATCTTGCATCCAGTTAGCCACGTCCTGCAAATGTTCTGCATTTCATTTCTTGATTGAAATGAATAGATTGCTTGATTATGTAGTGTTAAAGGTTGATAGACACCCAAAAAATTTCAAATCGGTACATTTATGACAAATTTACCTTAAAATAATTTTTTGATGACCATATATTCTTGATGAATTTATCCCAAATTGATGGATTTGTGACAAATTTACCATCTATTGATTTCCGTTAAATTTTATTATCAAATAGCTAAGTTAAATAACACGTGATAGTTAATTGATGTATCGGTTTGAGATTTTACTCTCCATTTGTCACAATTGTACCAATTTTGTGTTTTTTGTAATATTAATCCAATTTAATAAAGGATATATATTGCCACAAATGTACCATTTTTGGGATTTTTGGGGTTAAAAAAATTATTTTATGATAATTTTATCATAAATGTGTTTGGGATTTTTTTATGATCATTTTAGATAAATTTATCACAATTTTTTAGGCATAATTTTTCGTGGTCAAAAAATTATTTTTGGATAAAAATTTATCACTAGTTTAAAATTTTTGATATTAACTTTTCTCTTTTTTAGTTGCAAAAGCCAAAGCTACCCGCATAAGTTGGGACCTATCTCTCTTTATATATTCTCAAGCCGATCTTAACTTCTCCCTTTTCACATTTCAAATGCACGTACATCTTTTTCCCCTTTTTATAACAGGAATAAGGACGCATCTTGCTTCGGGTAGGGATCAAACTCGAGATATCCTTAGGTTTTTGAAACGTAGCATCCCATTCACTTTACTACTTGATCGACCCTTTAGGAGCAAATCCTGCACATAATTAGCCAGGAAAAAGAGCAAATGTCCTGCATTTCATTTCTTGATTGAAATGAACAGATTGATTGATTGGGTGGACATATTTTTTAAATGTGAACACAAGACTAGCCTTTAAGGAGATCGTTTGATTTGTTAAAGGTTTGGTTTGGATGTGATCGATTTCATTCAAATCACAATATCTGCCACTCAAAAGAGCTTTAAGGGTATGTGCCTTTCCTTTTGCACATGGAGGAAATAGGTTGAAGCCATTATTGCATGCGCTCCAACGAGGTAATTTATGTGCATTCATGGGACTGATTGAGTTCAATGTCATGCTCATGTTGTCCAAAACAAAAGGAGAGATAATGAAGGAATCAAAACTGATCAGCAAATGGCAATGTGCTAATATATGTTTATAAATACAAGATCTCCTATGTAAATATTCTATAATCTTTAAGAGAGAGGGAGAAAAAATCAATGAAGACTATATCTTCACTCGGTTGACGTCTTCAATCTTGAGTTATTAGAATTAAGAGTATTAGTTCCTTAACAATATGTAAAGGAAAGGAAATAAGCCATCCTAGAGAATGCCCAATTTTAAATAATAACCTTAGTATCTAATAATATTTCTAACAATATTTTTCTATAAGGAAGTCCCTAATTTCCATAAATATATTTCATCACTCCCTTGGAGCATCCAGCTTGCATATGACTTTTGTGACTTCTTCCAGAGTCTATGATCAAATGCGATGTAAAAATTAATATGAAATGGGATATTTACTTGTTCATTAAAAATGTAAGGTTCTTTTTATGATGAGAAAACTCACTTTGAGAAGATGAGCTATGGAATCAAAATACACCCAAACAATAGGGTTGTCTCTTAAAACCTCAAACTATTATACGGTAAAATCTCAATAATGCTCATATTTGATATAATATAAATAACAACTATATAATGCTTAAAATGGACAGGATGATAATTTGAACAGTCAACGTATCAATATTGTGTTCGCATTACTTTCTCGTGGGTTTCAAATTTCAATTAAAATTTCCAATCCGGCAACATCTTAAAAATTCATTTCTTGAAATAACCCAAATGGCAACTTTTATTTCCTTATATAAATAAAACATCCACATCTCGTATCCCGCACTTTGTGGATTAGATCAGGCGTTCCTCATTTTGAGGTTGTAATAATTATAATTCTGGTTTGCCTTTTCCTCATTGTCAACCTTTGTAACTCAATAAACAAATGGAATTAGGTAAAACCTGTACTTGTATGTCACCTCGGTGGGTCTTTAGATTTAATTCCGGCATAAAGCATGTCCTTATTTTGGCAGCAAATTCATAATGTTCCCACCTTACATGAAAGCAAGAATAAGTTAAATAAAGAATTGAATAAGACTGGCTCCAGTTAGGTTGTGAGCTCATAAAATGCAAAATTCTTTCTATTTTTTCTTTTTTTGGAAATTTGAAAAAATTGTCTAATCGGTCTTAAACTTATTGTAAGGATGTCAATTCAATCATAAATTTTTCAATTTGATCAATTCAATATTAAACCTTAACGTGAAATTCTCAATTTTCATTGGAAATTGCCGACACGGCAATCCAAACACTATTGGTTGTTCTACGTGGCACCCTAGTGATTTCCAACGAAAATTGACCAAAAAGACTACATTTGAATTTTTTTGCAAAGTATTATAATTAAATCAACAAAATTAAAAAGGTTAGGACTTAATTGATATTCGTTCTATAAGTAACCGGTCAATTTTCGCCAAAAATCGCCGACATAACGATTTGGTCGCCACTAGCTATTCTATGTGGCACACTGCCACGTCTACAATTTCCCATGAAAATTGGTCAGAATGATTACATGCAAATCTTTAGGATTAAATTGGCAAAATTAGAAAATTTAGGACTTAATTGACATTTGTACAATAAATTTAGGATTGACCGAACAACTTCTACTTGAAACTTCGCTCTAACTCTAACTAATTCACCCCCTGTAGAGATAGATTCTATCATGCATATGAAGTCCAATTTGTCACATAGACCGTAAGTTATGTGCAAGCGATGACTGATGCTTCAATCAAACCCAACTGCCTAACCAATTAAACTTTCTCTCAACCATTAATTAATTCGGATGCCCATTTGCATTACATAAATGGATAACTAAAAGGTGTGATTTACACCCCCAGAAATAGAATTTTTTCATTAAAAAAAAAAAATACTCAAAAGCTTTATGAAAGAAAAGGCAAAAGTCAAGCCCAGGGCATCAAGGTTTTTCTTTCTCACTCACTTCTCTTCCACAAACGACATTATTCCATGCATTCGTCATTGCTGGCAAGTTCCCCACCAAGTGTACGGGGTAATAACCCATACTATATTTAATTTAAACACACACAAAAGACCCTCTAATTAAACTACTATCAAGAAATTAAGAAGAAAAAAAAAAAGAGTAAGCCAATAAAAAAACCTCAACTTAAAAATTCATTTCCCACCCACATTTGTTGAATAAGTAACCAAAGGCACCACCCACTACCATTAATGAAGTGCATACTTTTTCCACTTGTCTTTTTGCTTCTAATCATATGATCATGTTAGATTTTGACTGGAGAAATCCTTTCTTTAGCGTGTATGCTCTTCACGTACTAATGTCATCTTATAGGTGCATTATTAGGTCTACTTCAAAAGCTCAATCTACATTTAATTTTAAATTAATTGGGAGGTGCATATTCTAGTGTGGATGCTTTAAGCTCAGTTCTTGGCACTTTAGCATCATCACCTCCTGGATATATATTCTTACAAGTACAACCTCATCTACATCTCTAAGCTCTTTTGTAGACCCTTTTGACATTGATTGATCATGACTCTTAGGGTTTCATTTGCTCTAAGCGATAGGGAGACTACTAATCGCGCTAATTAAAACTAACAAAGACAAGAAAAACATAGAAGTGCAAAGGTAGAATAGGGTTTGTTATATAATGGAGGGCAGAATTAGTGTGTCGCTTGTGCTCGTACCATTATTAAAAAGAAAAAAAAAAAAAAAAGAAGCATATAATTAGTTCGTTGTCACCAAAAAAGATTATTTCTACAAGCGATGTTAAGAGATTGACATGGGCAATTCATTGAATTATTAGAGATCTTTTAGCCATAGAGATTATCGGTTGTTTGTGGAATGAAAATTCAAAAATGCCGACAAGTTAGCCTTCTCTCATTTACCATTTATAAGGTGGACAACTAAATTGGTATGGAAGAATCACCGCGCCACAGGAAATCCTTCTCTATACGAGTTCTCGGACGAGGTTTTTGGACCCCCCATGCTTCGGCATGGAAAGGATTGTAAATTAAGGAGAGTGGGGAGCGAAAAGACCAATTCAGACCGCATGAATTGGAATCCACACCGTGATGATTGCCATGAATGCTGCTATTTATTCCATTTCATGATTTGACCAGAATGGTAATAATTTTATTTGATCCACTACCATCCAAGAGAAGATCTCCTTCTCGTGGATAGTAAAGATATGCCAAGCGAAAATACCCCGTCGCGTATTTATCTATATTCAAGAATTAACTAAGCATTTCAAAAAATACATCTAGATATGGAATACATAAAAAATAGAATTTCCCAAAGCAATGACATGGATAAGTACTGCTTTTCCAAAATAAATTTTTATTGGTCATCTTAGTAAAAGAGTCATAAATTGATGATAAACCTAATGACTTGTCACATGCCTTAAAACAAAAGAGATGTATACTGCAATTAGTGCTTCTTTGTCTTTTATCCCGCATGGTTTATCTTGTTTGGTGGAAAGTTGGCGGTGCCCAATGCCTGCAACAACATTATTCCCTTCGATATGGACACATAACATTATGTAATCACACGGAAATTTAACCTAAACATTCACAACCATCGCCATTCAAGACACGCACTTATTGATTTTCGAGATTGTCAGATTCCGCTGTGGTACCTATTTCGAGACTAATCAAATCCACCCACGTCTCCAAAACAACATTTGAATAATTAGCTCAATAATGCCCTAGCTCCTAGTAGCTACGTGCGCGTAACATTACTTAAATCCTCCCCAGTCCCAACTACTTGTGCTCTTCTCATAAACAACCAAGCTAGAGTATCTTCAACGAAATACCCAAAATTTTTTAAAAAATAAATAAATTAACTACCTAGAGATTAGGTCTTTTTATTTTATTTCCCTTTACTTTTTAAATGGGAACTAATGAAGCTTCTACCAAAAAGTACTTAGGGTTTGTGCACGCACCCAAAGGTTGTATGGAGTTGTCCATTTTGGACTTTGGTGGTCCACGACCCAATCACCACACGCTTCTGTTTTTATGTGCAGCAAAAATGCTTGCCTGAATAAACCTAGACTTTAGAGCTGCTTCGCAGCACCTACAATCGCCTCATCACAGTTGTTGATTTGATGGGGAGGGCGTTGGTGGGTCCAACATGTGCAACCAAATTTATAAATATAGTTGCATTATATAGTACTATTCCTAATAATTCTCGAGTTCACATGGCAGTGGTACCTCGTGAACTTAAAGCGTCATCTTCGTCTTTGGGTTTTTACCCGTCCTTGTTTTTCTTTCATCACTTGAATTTCGATGTGATCTGCATCTCTACGAGAGCAGCATTCGACGAGCGATGTTAAATTCATGATGAAATCGACGGCAACGAAAAACGGAATTTGAATGTGGAAAGAAAATGTGGAGATTTTCTTTGGATGGAGTGTGATGATTTTGTGGAGGTGGATGCTAACGCAATGCTCAAGCAAAGTGAACATGTCAACTACAATCCAGAATGCGTTGAGGGACAAAGAAGGAAAGCAAAAGCCTCTCGCTTTTGTCAACTCCCCGTGGGCTGTAAGATCATGCCCCTCCTTTTCCCCCCTTTTTTTTCTAGCCATCGCCTTCATTTCACAAGAACTATGCATTTTTCTGTCCACCCTCTCTCATTTTGCTTGTGATTGTGGTCTCTTTTAAATCTTTCCTTTTCTTTCCACACACCTTCTTTCCCTTTCTTTACTTTTCTCTCCCCTCCCTATTCGCATCGGATCATCAAAGTTAATAAAACCCGGGTTCTATCGATGTGATTGTCGAGCAACCAAAATGAGAAAGATGTAATGTTTTCGATATATGGGACTTTTCTTTTTCATCTTAAATGATGTTTACTTTGAAAAATGAAAAATTTCTCATTTCATATGCTTAGTTAATGGCGAAGGCCACTCGTGAGCAAGATATATCGAAAAGTCGTTCGACCTTAGTCAATTTTTACTTTAGCTCGAGTCTATCGAGGAGCCACGCCCGTTATTAAGATCTCCCATGTACATCGAGTGCGACTCTAAGTCTCGATGTGAACTTCGAAGGATTTCGTCGGCTTGTACTCCGCCCAATCTAAACCCGAAACGGGTTAATCCTCATTTAAGAGAACACATACACTGATCAAACTATGACATTAAGAGATTGGCTAAGAATGTGGTTCTTGTAATATCATGGGGAAATAGTAATTACATCATCAGCCCATTAGCAATGGCGCGATTCTTCCCAACATGGGTGGTTTCATACACGGGAAGCTCTTCGCAATACCTCTCTTTGCCCATCACTGCAAGATGATCGAGCTCGAACAGATCCGAGCTCGAATAGCTCGCCGCGTCGTCGTCGTCGCGGCACTCGTCGCCCTCGTCGTGGCCGACCTGGTGAACCTCCCTGTGACCCCTCACCGCGAAACTGTCGTTCCTCACCTTCTTCTGGTTCTGGTAGTAGTCTCTCAAGAACTCTCTGGCCGCCTCCTCCACGCGCCGGCTCTTCTCGACCGCGTGGCATTTGACTTCCTCTGTTTCCTCTGTTTTCCTCGACGTCGGCGGCCTCCCTCCTCCGATTTTCCACGCGCTCGGCACCGACACCGGCATTGAAATCGAATCGTACTCCACGTGATCTTCTTCGTGCAGTGATTTATGTCCGCACGGCCTGCAATCTTCGTCCACGATCACGCTCACCGGGTAGAACCGGACCGTCCTCTTCATGCCGTTTTGCAGTTTTTGCCTAGTTGATGGGGAATGCTTGCTCAAGCAAGATCTCGAGAACGAAGAAGCCGAGGAACACGCGGATGCATGAGCAGATTGAGATTTCCTCTCCGCATTTGGTTCTCCATAACCACCGATGGCCGGGGTCGACTTCGGCTTCTTCGTGTTGGTGGTGGTGAAGAGAGAATTAATGAAATTTGAGAGCCGGCCCCCTGGGGAAATCGGCTGCTTCACCTTCTTCAGATTGGCATAAATTTTTAAAGCTCTCGATTTGGACTTTATCATACCTTCCTCGGTGTATGCGCTCTGTTCGACAGAGGAGTCGTGACGATAACGATCAAAGTCACGCGACTTCCTCTGCTCCTGAACCAGAGCCCTCTCTGTTTTCTCCGGTTTAGCAGAGGACATGGTCCTCACCGGCTTAGGCCTCGGTAGTAGCGGTGGAGCGAAGCAAGAGCTTCTCGTCTTGACGAGCCCATACATGGACTCGGTGTCCGAGGAAGAGAATCCACCGCAGCTCGAATCCGACGAGCTCGAGGTCGAACTGAAAAACAGAGCATCGTGGTCGCGATCGCGATCCCTCCTCTGTTTCCTCTCGAATTCCTCCCTCACCTGCCTCATTTTCGCTCCTCCATCGTCACCGACCTTGTTACTGACGAAAACCCCGCGGTGAGGAGCGGGGTTCTCCTCGGCGCACTTGCTGCTTTTGGAGCCGCACTTCTTGCTCTCCCGGATGCTCTGTTTCCTCGCCATTGCCGCGTCGCCGTAAACTTCAAGTCCTGGCCTTTTGGGTCGGGCTCATCAATGGATCTGTAGATTTCGTCCAGGAGGGTGGAAGAAAAAGACGGGTATTGCTTCACTTGCGCACATCTCTCTTCTCTCAGAGCCCTCTCCGACTTATACATGTTTCTGTCTCCCCCACCTTTTACCCCCACTCCAGAGAACTGTGCGGGGGGAACAGAGATGTCAAGAACACAAGGATTGGCGCACAGGGACAAAGGGCGAGGGACAAAATGATGGAGAGAGACAAAGAGGTGGTTGAGCTTGTCTGCGAAAGAAGGTCCAGAAAGCTGCTGTTTTGGAAGGCGCTCAAATCTCGCGAGGGGACGGGTCGGGCGAGAGGGGCATTACTGGAAAGCGGAGACCCTTCTCTCACTAGAATTTTCTCCTTCCTCCCGTCCTTTTTCCTGGGAAGTGAGAGAAGCGAGGGAGGAGGCGAGCATGGCATGGAGAAACAGGAGCAATCGATGTGTTTTCTAGAGAGAGAGAGAGAGAGAGAGAGTAATGAGAGCAAGCAAGGGCACGCCTTGAGGATGAAGGAAAGGGGAGGAGGGAGAGAGAGGACTTTATATAAAGGGAGGAGGAGTTCTTTCGTGCGCGTGCATGGTCCGTGCCAACCGGAGCCGATCGCCAGCTTGGCATTGTTCCTCCCCTACCGCTTTCTCGTCCCCGTTTTGCCCCTCTACGGTGGAGGAAATTAGGGTATCTCCGATTTAGTTTTGTGCCCCTATCTCGAGTTTGAATTTGAAGCCGGTGATCACGTCGAAATGATTTTTTTATTTTTTTTTGGCCCTACTTACTTCCTATTCTAACCTCACTCACTCGACTTTTGTTATACCTCCTTATGCGGGCGTGGGAGTTGAAATGATGAAGAGGGGCAAGTGTAGCCATGAAAATCCCACATTTTTTGCAATCCGATTTGAGTCGTTGGTATCATTGCTCTTCGAATCATGTTCTTGGAACTAGAATTGTGACATGATGATTGATCTTTTGCATAAGGATTTGTTCGGGAGCTTAGTAGCTTTAAACTCGCCACTTCATGGAAAAACAATAAGTGCTTTTGCCACGCTAGGTCGTATGCTAAATTTCATTGTGCGAGCTCTTCTGGCATCGCAATTTTGACGCGCTTTGACTTGGGCCATCATATATTCCAGCAACATGCATTTTTTTAGAACAAGTGCAACCCCAATATTATGGAAAACATGGTCTTAAAATGATGAGGATCATCCTCATCACTCTATAATTCGACACTTAAAATCTATTGACGCGCTCCAGGAGCTCCATTGAAGTGCTCTGTAAAAGGGGAATTTGTTTTTTTTTTCAAGTTTTGTTGAACGTCTTAAAAAATCAAAATATCTCTATAAATCTCATAACTGTCATGAAGATGCACATTTTGTAGACCATTCAAGTTATTGTATATTGGGCTTTGATGAGTTTACTTAGTTCATAGGGTGGAACATGCTTCCTGTTGAATTAGTAAGTCTTACAACAAGTTGATTTTACAATGGATGGTTGATGCGATGATAACTTTGGTCAATCAGTTTGGGTGATGCAAGAAATTGGCGGTGATGGTATAACGACCTTAAACTTCCACACTCAAAGCCATAAGATTCTTATGTATAATTCTTATTTGATATAAGTCTTTCCAATTCCAATCATAAGAATTGACCTGATGTTTTGCAAATTCATGATCGAATCAAGAAGGTGGATTTTTTTTTTCAAAACATAAATACCGACCGAATCCTTCGGCGGCAATCTCGAACTAAATTTGATTTAGACCATGTGGGAGTTACATCACCAATTGACCAAGATTTTTTTGGAGAAATTTGGGAGATTGGGCAGGACAATAATTATTGGATGTAGAGAGATGGAATCAACGTCGGTTGAATAATTAATTGGTACGTAGATTGGTTGATTTGGGGAATATTGGCGATTCTATAATGAGATGGGTGAGTGGCTTATAATTATTCTGTTGGGTGGGAATGCAATATTTCTAATCGAGAGTCGTTTGTGGAGAGATTTTTTGGTGTGATTCTTGAATAAAAGAACTTTTACCCTTAGAGAGAGAGAGAGAGAGAGAGAGAGAGAGAGATTAAGACAAATTATATTTAATGTATGCCCAAATCTCCCATCAATCAAGCCAGGGACATGAACAGTGGATTCGTGCAGTGATTGCATGTTTTAGCTGTGGGATTAGAAGCATGTCACATGTCTTTGTGGAGGACAAACACATTATCATTGGCTATTATGCGTGCGTTATTAAAGTGGAATTTTCCTGGGACTCACAAAAAATAATTTCGAAATTGTTTACAAGTCAAACATAATGATTTTAATGAGAAGGTTCGAAATAAATGGTCCTATTTTAACATAATATTATATTCATTTCATAGCGAGAAAGCCAAGATTTTCAAAATAGTTTTCAAATGAAAATATTGAAAAAAAAAAGAAAGAAAGAAAGAAAGAAAGAAGGGATTGTTCCGGTAACTAGATTTATAGACTGAAAACAACAATTACTATTCTCATTATTTTCGAGATTGGAAATCTATACCAACAAAATGTGTCTTTCATTCGTCAAATATGTTTTAGCGAAAATGGAAAATAAAAACTAAAAGTATTACATAAAATCAAACGAGGGAGACAATAAATCTCGTACATAACACTTGTGCCGCCTGATAAACCAACATGCGTATCTCTTACATCACTATTTTTGTTCCTTTATGTGATTTTCAGACATGCATTGAAAAGAAGAGTCACATTATCTAAATTTTAGAATAAGTGTTCGGATTAATTAAAATGAAAAGTAAAACAGTCATTGTCTATGCTGTCTCTGATCGTGAAAGGGATGGGGCCCGATTTTGCCTTGTCAATCGTTTTATTTTTCTTTGAATTTGAAACTTGCAGAACTTAATGGTCTTATCCCTATTACCCAAAAATGGAAATGACAGTTTCAAAAGCTTGACCAGAGTTGGCGATAGATTTGCCCGTAATCATGAAAGAACATTTGGCTTTTTAACCTGCATGAGTAATTATTTCAGGAGCCTGTGAAAGATTGACATTTAATCATGGTTTTACCAAGGAGCCTCTCGAGATCGCAAAGGAAAAAGGGAAAATGTAATAATAATCTGGGAGCCTATGCTCTTGCTTTTTCGTAATGCTCGAAGGTTTTCAAAACAAAGCAGGAGATGAGCTATTGCATTTTGTGCTTAATATAATGGAATCACTTAAAAAAAAAATCGAGGTGAAATAATCCCAACCTTTTATTTATTTAGGGTTAATACCCCGAAAAACCCTAAACGGTACATTTATGACAAATTTACCCCAAACTATTTTTTTTACCATGAAAAACCCTAAACTCGGTACACCTATGACAAATTTATCCCGATTTGACTATAAAAAACCATAAACTGATACATTTATGACAAATTTACCCAAAACTAATTTATTCGATCGCAAAAAACCCAAAACTGGTAAATTTGTGACAAATATACCCTTCGCTAAATTGTATTAATATCACAAAAAAATCACAAAAATTATAAACTATAACAAACAGAGCGTAAAATCCCAAATTGGTATACCAGTCAACTATCATGTGTCATTTAACTTAATAATTTGATAATAAAAGTTAACGAAAACTAACAAATGGTAAATTTGTCACAAGTGTATCGGTTTGGGTTAAATTTGTCAAAAATATACAAGTTTGGGATTTTTGGTGGTCAAAAAAATAGTTTTGGGTAAATTTGTCACAAGTGTATTAGTTTTGGGTTTTTCAGGGTATTAACTTATTTATTTATTTGAAAAAAAATCACTATGTCTCTTGGATTGTCCCTTCTTTTAATTTGAAATGGGGTGTGCCTAAGTAACAATCTATTTATCTTTTTGTTTCAAAACAAAGTTGGATATCGGATATTCCATTTTATAATTGATAATAAAATGGAATTGATTAAAGAAAAAAAAAAAAGAGAGGAGGGAAAATAATCCCAACTCTCAACTTGCTCATTAATAATTTTCAAATATAGGGTGCCTCAGTAACTATCACTGGCTCCATCCATAATGCACACCACTGAGAAGTCATGCATGTCTTTCTTCTTTTGGGCATCGAGAAGCCCAGTTGCTTTCACTGGCGTTTGGGAAAACAACAAGCATCATAAATGAGGGCCTGAAAGTGATGCTTTGGACTAAACAACATTAATAACATCAAAACCCGACCGAACCCCCCACACCCCTAATGCGCACGCACAGTGTCTTGCCTCTATTGCAGTCGCCAAAGCCACATGATCTTCCCGTTTCTGGTTCTCTGGCTGTTCATCCATCTCGAGACAGCACGCCCTGTAGCAGTCGGCATCAGAGATCGTGTGCTTTGAAGGTGAAAGGTCATTGGTTTCGGTCTCTTTTGAGTCTCTGGCTGGGATGGGGTAGTCTACAAGGAGTTATCTTTGAGCTACAATTTGCAAGGTGGCATGCACCAGCAGCAGCTGTTGAGCCTGAGATCCATCTCGTGCTGTAGTCTCAGCATCGGATGGCGATCGATCGAGGAGGAGCCCTAATTAATAGCATGGGCCCCACGGTTGAAAAAATTTTAGCCTATAAGTTTTAGGGGTGAGGATATAGAGCCGCCGGAAGCAATAACCTCCCAAACCATATTAAATTGAACTGACTGATTTTAGGGGATTTTAGAGGTGCTGATCTGGTTTTTAGTTTTAGTGATTTTCAATCTGATTCACGATTTTAGAGTGGGAACCGAATCGACTACCGGATCGATTTATAATTTTTTTTTTTTTTTTATTTTTAAGAAAGTAAAATGTAGATGTAAATCCCAATCTCCTCTTACGCCTCACTTATTCCAAATGATGAAACAAATCTTTGTTTCTTTCATATCGTTGCACGATTCATCCAACTTGCTCTTTTTGTTTATTGCTTCTTTCTTCATTTTACTTTCTTTCTTTTTCTGCAAAGATTCACCAATTTTACCCGCTCACTTACTTGCACATTCCTTAATTTTGTGGATCTTTATTCACCAAATCCTCCTCCTTTCTTTTAGTGTGCCCCTACAATCATGGCTCCATCATCTCTCGATCTTCTTTGTAAATCTTAGACAAAATCCCAACTTCGAATTGCGACATGGATTGACAATTCAATTCATTCAAAACTTTCTATCAAGACATGTGAATCTCCCGATTCTATAAGATCACCCGGTTTGGTTCCCGATCTAAAAATGGGGAATCGATCCTCCTAGTCCATTTCTTGGTTCCTGGATGGAACTTGGACCGAATTAAGAACTAATCACTCCTAATAAGTTTTAGTGGCTAGGTAGGGGTGCACGTGGACCCGAATGATCTCGATCATTAGATCGCGTGCATCCCATGTACAAATTATCCCGGGCTTCCGATAATATTTTTTTTGGTTTAGAGTTGATGAATCTAGTTGGAATGGTGTTGTGGATACTAAAGTTAAATGATTGTCCGTGGCATGGAGGGACCCTAATTGCACCCTCTAAGCGAGACCCATGATAACCTTACAAATTCCGAACGTTTTGTTTCTTTCTACCATGCCTAACGCCAAGTCTCATCTGCATCATCCAAACTTGTCATTAGACTCATCACAAGATTTTTCCGAGGAGGTGATCGATTTTACATAGCTTCTTAGTACTGCTTTTCAAATGGGTAATCAGTGCTATTCAATTTCGTTTTGTCTCATGTCTTAATTATTTGTAGGACTAAGGGGCAAATGGAGAAAAACTTTCCTAATTACATCCTTGAGCACAAAAAATGCACGCCAAGAGACCAAACTTTATAAGGGAAATTCTTTGTTTGTTGAAATTTAATTAGCCTAAAATTTGCGACCGTTCAAAAGATTCTCCTATAGAAAGTGAGTACCCTTTTGATCATTGCATGGAATTTGGGGTCGATTGGTGACAGTGGCTCATAGTTGTCCATTTATATCATCAAATCACATATAATCACTCAATTTGATTTTATTCATTCTATCAAATGCAAAGATTACGTTTTTTACTAATTCTGTTCTAAACCTTTTAATTGTGCAAATTAAGTGCTATATCTTTTCACGTTTTACTAATTGAGTCAATTCAATCAATTTTTGGCAAATTATTGACGTGTACATCAGCCTATCTTATGTGACATAAGTGGTGATGTGAATAATTTTTAATAATATTTTAATATTTTTCAATTTTGTTTTTCTTCATCTTTCCATCTTTCCATCTTTTTTTCTTTTTTCTTTCTTTTACCGTGGGCAACCATTGCAATCGCGGGCAATGGCCGTAACCCTCGCCAACCAAGTTAAAAGAATTAAGATAAATCGACAAAACTGTAATAAACTTAATATTTTTACGATAATTTTGTCAGGACATTTTCCTGCTTTTGGCCCTTTCGAGGCCAATTTCGCGAAGCGTCTGCACTGCACCGTCTCGTTACAAAACCCTGCGAAACGGCCAGCACGGGTCATCATCATAAAACCGGTTTTAAGTTTTCAGGCCATAAGAACAAGCTATAAGCCGCCTATTGCGTATAGCCTGTGCGGATAAAACCCCCTGCCTCCCTCCCTCCAATAATTAGCGCCTGGCCGTCTGATCTTTCAAACCCACCACGCGCGACCCGTTATTAGTCGGCAAGTGCGGGCGGAGGACTGGTGGGAGGAGACGACTTTTGACGCGTGTGGTGGGCCCCCCGGGGCGCTCTGGCAGACGCGCATTATTCACTGTTCCCCTGTCCCCACGGGGGCGTGACGTGGCCCCCCGACACGTGCGGTCGGAAGTCCTGCTGATGCGAGTCGTTCGATGATGTCGATGAACGAATGATCTTTTGTTTTACTGCGCTCGCCGACGTCATCCCACCGCTCGATGCTGCAAGTTCGGCCACTTTTGTCAGGGGACGATCCCCCAGCCGTCGGATCCCACTTGCGTCCGCCTGCTGCTCGTTGATCCCACGGACGAGCAGGCTTGTGATTTCAGTCTTGGCAGGCCACTCTTCTTTTGTGAACGATTTCTCAAGCTCTTTTCTTGTGCACGAGATCTTACCCTCGATGGACTACTGTAAATAACGTTTGGGCATTACGAGAGGTAGGGATTTTTTTTTTAATCTTTTTGAGAGATTTACGAGAGAATAGAAAGTGTATTGAATGAAAATGTTTATGGCTAAGTTGGTGTTCCAAATATAATTACTCTATCACACATATTAAATGATTTTACTTGTGTTTCGATTTCTTTTTGTGAATATGAATTGACTTGACTATTCTGTATGTAAAGTTCTTGAGCATCATCATGTTTCGTTAAGAGAGGATGGAGTATGAATAGAGTCTCGATCTACAAGTTTTGATGCGCCGTCTGAGTTCTACTCCCCCACCAAACCTTTTTGCGATCCGTCACTAGTATCATTAGCCGTTGCGTGGCAAATCAACATGGAAATTACTATAATGGACATCATTGTCTATAAAGACTTTTCTTCAACCTATCATAACGTTGGAGATATATCCATATTTCTCGAGATTGCCGTCCACATCTAATCAAGAAGGTGCATTAATGCCGCCATTGTTCACCTCAAACCCTTAGACTATAGTTTGAAGGCAACGACTTCAGCTCGAGTCCAAAGGACTGGTAGTTAGCTAGGACGCTCGAGGGCCATGGATCATAAGCTTTGCTTAGATAGACGCAATTGAAGTATGCATGGACAAAAATCAGCTATCAACTCAGGATTGTCACGGGCGGTGGTCTCTTTCCCACGTGAAGCCAGGGCATACACTGCTTCCTTCGCAACTCAAAGAGTTATGATCAGTTGAAGTCAGATGTCTTCATGGGAGCAGGCGAGTGGGGCAACGGCGTCGCTTGACCGCACGACCATCATCCGCCAACATCCTTTTCTCGACCCCAGTTCATCTCTGCTCGGGGAACACTTCGGCGGAGCAGAAAGAGAAGAGAACGCTCAGCACAAGATCTCTTTGACTCGTGCTAATCTCTATGGCGTCAATCGCAACCAGCTCGAACATTGAGGACCACAAAATAGAAATCATATCTTTGTATCGAGAAGTATAAAAAAGCGATGCATCTCACATGAGACAGTACAAATAGATAATCAAAATTTACGATTTGTTTGATTTGCACGGGCATCCGAACTAGCACGAGCGTATGTTCTCAATTATTTATGGGGTTTTCATGGGGTAGCGTCGAAAAAAAAAGTTCAGAAAAATTCTATAGTAAACTCGATTAAACCCTACCCAGCGGGCCAGCGACTCAATAAACAAACCTCAATGAAATTCCAAGCCCCCAACAAAGAGGCAGTTCGTCAGCCGTCTCTCTGGGGCCTTCCGGACAGTGTCAGCCTCACTTATGTTTCTCTGTCCTCGTCTCTGTCTCTCTCTGTGGCCATGGTGGTGCAGTGCAGCGGAGGGGCTGCTCCACGTGCGCTTCACGACTTGGCTGCTTTCTTGGGGATCCCCCCATCCTCCCTCCATCCCCAATCCCCATCTTCCACGCTCGGTGCGTGCATGCATGCCCCCACCCTTTCGTCCCGCCAGCTTTATCTTTGTATCGCGGCAGTCGAAAAGTTTCAATGGAGACAGTGTGTGATTCGGTCGAGTTTGATGCAATAAAGCAAAGAACATTATTGGAGTCGGGATGGAGCGTGCGCTTTGTATCTCGTTGGCTCATGTTTCTCAATGGTTTCGTGAGTTTAAGGAGAACTATAGGTTAGATTAGCGAGTATATGAGCTCGTTTTGGTCGCAATAGAAAGATTGACTTTCGGATTGTAGGAATTGGCTTAGTGTGGTGGGCTATATAGTTCATGATACAATAGGGAGGAGGCATAAACAAAAAGGATTATCTTTTCCTCCGACCACCCTTGCGGTAGTGAATGAATTGTTAATGGAGAGCTTGACTTTTTGGATTAAAGGACTTGGCTTGATGCGGTGTGGTAGGCTGGTACATGAGTTCAAATTGAGCCCGCTCTCTACTATGATTGATTCATCCATCACGCTATATAGATGATATCTAAGATGGGGCTATTTGCACGATCATTATGATTAAAATACATATTTTATAATCTGAGTGATCTAACCACCATTTCTCTCTCCAAATTGTTGTTTCTTTCTGTTGGTTTCAAGAATGATACAAGGTCACATTACATCTTTCCTTTCATCCTCTTGTCACCCCTTGTCCATTGGAGATTGTTAATTTGAACTATTGGTTCCATCTCTTGAATCAGAGTGGTCGCAAAAGGATTAGGAACAACGGACGTGACTAGTATTCATGCCATTAATTGCAATTCTTTTCAAAGAAAGTTTGAGTGAAATCGCATTTCACAAGTGTAATTTTGTCGTCTCAGCTTTTTGATGATCTCGACAAATTTTTCCAGATTTGGATCCAGTTGTTATGTGTGCTTTCCTTTCGTAGTTTAAAAAAAAAAAAAAAAACTCTGAACTGCAAATGGAGGTTCAAACTATTGATTTTTGTTCCCTTTTACCTTCTTTCAACCTGCATAAACCCAAGATGTGAAGGATTATATACCTTTTAATCTAAAACCAATCTTCTAGCATGAATTTATGACCCGATCCTATGAGGGCAGCAAGTGGTCACTATGGATAAGGAGTGCCTCTTGACAGACTTTTAGGTTGACAAACGGAGCACGAATGAACCGAATTATGCATCGAGTAAGAGGAGAACAATTCTAAAATGTGTGTGTGTGTGTGTGTGTGTGTGTGTGACAACTTAATTTGACATACCAATATTATTTAGCTAGGCGTACTCAAGTGGGAGCCCTCTCATAATGAGTGACCTTCTTGGAAGGTGCCCACTTGTATGCTTGGTGACACCCAAAATTGATGCAGTCATCACGTGCTTGTCATGAGGGAAAATGTGACAAAAAAAAAAAAAACTACAATCATGTGCATGTCATGCGAGTAATGTTTGCTATATGTTTGATTATCGTGAGCAAATGGATAAATACTCGATGGTTGATGATAAGGTAGAGATATGTCACATCTATATTAATTGAAATACAATGACGGACGGTTGGTGGTTGCCTAAATGGATTTTGGCGGCGAAATTTTCATAGAAACACTTAAAATATTACTCAAGATACTGGGATTATAGGCACCAAGGATGCACATTATTCAGTAGTTGCCATTTGAAGACCTAGCCATGGAATGACCATCGATAACCATGTAACCTCTGGAGCACGATCAAGATGGTTGTAAACGGAGTGGATGAAGTAATTTGCAAGGAAAAAGGGATGTGAAAAAAGCCAAGAGTGGTTACTAAAGAATACACAACTACCCAACGATTGCCAAGTTTCGCTATAAATACTATCAGTCATCCAGCAAAGGAGGTCCCTTGACAAAATCAATCAAAATGTTATCTCTTTATCTTTACTTTACTTGCACTGTACTTTAATTTTCCTAGTTGTAGTTTTCAAATTCTCGTCGTCGATTAGATTCCGGCACGTATCTATATCTTGGTACATCGTCATCGATTAGATTCCAGCGTTATGTCCCCCTATCCTGATGCATCATCATTGATTAAAATTCAGTGTTGTATCTCATTATCTTGGAGTGGTGTCATCGATTAATTTCCAGCATTATATTTAACTATCTTCAATTTGTGTCGATTGAATTCCCACATAGTTCAAGTATGATCTTGTAACTTGTGAGCCTTTTGTTGATTAAATTCCAACTCATACCAAAATTGTACAGTGTTGTTCAGATCAAAGAAGCTAATTTGAAATTACATTAGATATCCTTTGTCCGGAATTGGCATAGAACACTTGTCCCTTTTGATAAACCGAAGAATGACTTTTGGTGAAAGACATTTTGTTGTAGGAGCAATTTCAGCGAAACAATGCCAAAGGACAACCGTTAGACTCAGTGTGGGACGTGCCAAAATGGATGATCTCGGTGAGTTAATCCAATGATGTCACAATATTATATTGAAGCAAGACCCTCTCCAATAGGTGTATAGTTTGGGGATGAACCATGTGGAAGCTAATGGGTTTGTAATGACTCGGTCCGACAAGAGTGGAGAGTGGTTGTTGGGGCTAGAGGGCTTGGATAAGAAGCGATTCTTAGCGAGCTTCTAAGATAGTGAAGGGGGTAGGAATGAGCTAAACTGTGTGTCGAACATAGTGAAAGCGATTATGAGAAATATGTGAAAATGGAAATGAACTTATGAAGGCGTTTTTTGATGCAACGAAAATGCTTGGCTTTGGAAGGAAAAAATAAAAGTGAAAAATCGGTATCGAACAGGTCAAAGCAAGTAAACCTCTGGATTAGAGGAGGGGCCAAAGTAGGATAATGTCTGAGTGAGTTAATCTAGGAATATCACATATTCTTTTCTAATCGCCTTTGAAAAAGAAGACAACTTGATCATGCTTGGAGGAAAACATAAAACAATATGTATCCTCGAATGCATTCACCATTCAAAAGTTGTTAGGTAACGGGTTTTACAAGGCATGACTTTAGCACTTTCGATATGCAGCGGGGGGACGCATTAGAAAATCTTCGTCGATAAGGTGATCGGACGTTACATAGATGCCGAGAGGGACTATTGATAGTGTGTTTGCATGCTCATGCTCATGCTCCCTCCTTAGTACTCTTGAAAAATTAGAAGTAAACTAGCAAATGCATTGTGCGTGAACAGAACGCAATGTGAGTTGCCCATAAAACACGGGCCACAAAGCTCATGGGCCCTGACCCTCAACATCCATCATCCAACGACAGATCCGGGTCAGAAAAAAGCAGCTCTTTAGGAGTTCGGGTCGGGCCACGGCGCTATCTTAGTCTAGCAAGCAATGCCCCACCGAACATCCATACCAAGCTCGACTTGAACACAACGACATATCAGGGCTTCAAAATTCCCCACCCCTTCCCCATGTTGATTGGGCCTGCTTTGAGGCCCAAAATCAGGCCCAAGCCCAACGAGCTGCCAGATCTAATCCGGTTTCCCCGGACTCCTCCCGACCAGAATCAAATCCAGTTAAATCCGGCCACTCCAACCGGGTTCAAATCCGCACCCATCTCTCTCTCTCTCTCTTTCTCCCCCTCTGCACAGAGGTCAAATACTTTCCCACCTTTCCCTCCTTTTACCTCCCCTCCTCACTCCCCCGTCACTCCCTCTCCTCTTCGATCTCCGCTGCTTTCTCTCTCTCTCTCTAGGAATTCCCTCTCCTCCGAGCTCAATTCCCGCCCCCCCACCGCCTCCCCTCCTCCGCCGTTCCTCCGAATTCGGGGGCCCTCGAGCTCGCACGCTTCGTCGTCGTCGTGCCATCATGGACGGAGGCGCGCAGTACAATCCTCGCACCGTCGAGGAGGTGTTTAGGGATTTCAAAGGCCGGAGGGCCGGCATGATTAAGGCCCTCACCACCGGTACGCCCCTTCCCCACTTGAAAATTTCCGTCTTTTCCTGGGTCCCGGCGCGTGATTTTCGGGTTTCGCGCCGTGCGTGGTCAAATGGGTTGCAGGAATTTCGAGTTCTTGCGCCATTTCCGGTCTGGGTTTTCGAGATTCTGACGTTAGTTTTTCTGGGTTTTTCTTTCCCTTGCTCTGTGATGCAGAAGTCGAGGAGTTTTACCAGCAGTGCGATCCCGGTTAGGGTTTCCATCTCTTCTGCCTCTTGGTGTCGTGGTTTTTCTTTCTGGCTGGGTTTGGCGTTGTGAATTCGTTCGCTGATAGGAATTAGCGGTGCTGCTGCTTTTCTATTGCTGATGCGATGCTTGTATGAGACGAACTTGGAGACTTTGTCTTGTGGGTGTCGAGCAAGTTTCGCTTTTTGGAATGCATGACGGGCTAAAATGGAAAGTGGGAGTTCGAGCGTTATGTTTTGGTGTGTTGCTAGATTTC
Organism: Eucalyptus marginata; assembly: GCA_014182565.1. Taxonomy (NCBI): domain Eukaryota; kingdom Viridiplantae; phylum Streptophyta; class Magnoliopsida; order Myrtales; family Myrtaceae; genus Eucalyptus; species Eucalyptus marginata. Next base: position 40,390,012 of record CM024587.1, on the reverse strand, counting down.
ATGCAGTGTGTTTGAGGAGTAACGTAATATGAAGGCCCGTGTATCCTCGAGAATGTTCTTGTGTTCTCTAATTTCCTCCTGCAAAATGATTTTTTCTTGGATTCCATTTGGTTTGGATTATTTGAATTCTGCAACTCCCTTTTCTTTTGTTCTGAGAGTAGTTTTTTTTTTTTTTTTTTTTCACTGGGCTTTGATGTGGATGCGTTTTGAGGAACGTGTCTGTTTAATTATAGAAGATTAGTTTATTCAATTCGTGGCCTGCATGTGTAGTTTCACAGCAATTGACAACTAATTTAAAAACAAATGTCCTAAAACATCATTTTTATTTCAGTTGTTAGTTACTGGTGAACAGATAAAAGCTTATTTTGCCACTTATTTGCCTGCAGTTTTGCTTGCAGTTGAAATATTTTAGCTATGCGGAGACTAAGCAATACACCTGTATGTCTAGTTTTTGTTATAAGCAATTACTATGAGAAAACCAGCTGATATCGATCCCTTGTTTGCAAAATGCTTGATTGACAAAGCTTTGTCCAGGTTATTTCTTTATGATGCTGTTTAATGTTAAGGATCCTGAGGATTACCCTTTTCTGGCTAATACCTTCCAATGAATAAGATACCAAATTTTGGGGCAGTGTAACTTCTGCCACTCCTCTTACATGACAAATGTTGACTCATGAGTTCAAATTGACATCTGTTAAGGTTATTGTCTCTTGACTTCTCACTCTTGAATTTACCTGCAACTCATTGGCTCTCCACTGTATATGTGTTGGTGATCAAAATTTTGTGTTAATATAATTGACAATAACTAGGCCTGTCTGTCTTCTGTAAGATAATGTACTTCATCCATTACTGTGAAACTCAGGATATTTTTAATGGTTCTTAGAGGTAACGCATTTGATGTGTTCTGTCTATGAAATTTTAATGTACTGCATGACATGTTATTCGATGCAAGAGCTTCTTAGAAGCGAGTGATATAAACTTGTTCTGTTTATGAAATTTGAGGCCTTTTTGAAATCATTGTGCTTTCTGGACTTTTTCTTTTATAAATTTTATCTGCTTGACCGAAATAGTAACTCCAAGATTCTGACGTACTTGTTCTGTTTGGGCTTCTATATAACTATTGCTCCGCCTTTGTTTTAGAAAAGGAGAACCTTTGCCTTTATGGATTTCCAAGTGAGCAGTGGGAAGTCAACTTACCTGCAGAAGAGGTTCCACCGGAGCTTCCGGAACCTGCCCTCGGCATTAATTTTGCTAGAGATGGGATGCAAGAGAAGGACTGGTTGTCTTTGGTCGCAGTTCACAGTGATGCATGGCTACTTTCTGTCGCATTTTATTTTGGTGCAAGATTTGGATTTGATAAAGCTGACAGGTTCTGTTTCCCTCTCTTCCTGACTACAGAACATTTATAGATTCATAATTTGACTTTTGCAGAGTGATTTGATGTTTAGTTTTGTTAATTCGTTCATTCACTCTGGAGAATTTGAGACCTTTTTTTTTTTTTTTTTTTTTTTTTGGGGGTGGGGGAGGTTGGCTCATAATTAGTTTGCATTTGTGCCGTTTTTGGGTTTTATATCAAGGTAATGCTCTATGTGCTCAGACATTGCAGCTAGGCATCCAAAGGCATTGACAGCACATAGAGCATTACCTTGATATAAAACCCAAAAACGGCTTTGGATGCCTTTGGATGCCTAGCTGCAATGTCTGTTCTCTCTCATATTGTGAAGCAGTGAATGGTTAATAATAGCGACTCCATATGGTATGGTAATTGTGTAGACGGAGCTGGAGTTGTTACACTTCTGCAATGAGAAAATTACTGTGCAATTTGTTAGATTTCTGTGATACTATCTTGGGTGTCGATGGATCTTTTGCTTTTAATGTTTCAGTGGTCTAGCACATCTTCAGGCTTTGTAACCTTATAGATTTCTCTGGTGCAGGAAACGCCTTTTCAATATGATTAATGATCTTCCCACAATATTTGAGGTTGTGACAGGCACGGCTAAGAAGCAAGTCAAGGAAAAGTCATCAATTACAAATAACAGCAGCAGCAAATCTAAATCGAATCCCAAGGTGTGGAGGCAATCTTATGCCATTCTTTTGGGTCATTTACTTAATTTTCCAATTTCCAATTCATTAGAAGGATAAGCTTCATTTTTAGGCTGGCTAGCCTGGGTGTGTCGTGAGCTGTATGCACCCCTAGAGTCCCATATTTAGCAATTCCTGAAACTCCTTTCTGTGTCAAGCTTACAAAGCACCACACCTTCTGCATCCCCAGTCCATAATCTCCGATGCCAAACAGAGAGAAACAAGGCAAATAAAAATACCTGCTTCCCACTGTTGCACCTGTATTTTTGATTTAATGTGCATTCTAGTTTGGAAGCAGTGATGCATGATGTGCCCTTGTGATTTGTTTCCTGTAGTAGTCTGATTGTTCTTGGACATTTGAAATTTTGGTGTACAATCTTAAGCAGTGTGCTAGTCAAGTGAATGTATCCATGCCATGGTTGATAAATGACTTCATTTTGTTTGAAGTTATTGAATGTGAGTGCTCAGGGGATGGTCAAAATGCCAAATGTGGAGCACTGTGATTCATCCAATTATGCATTATTGGTGATATTTTGTTATGTGTCATATCTTAATGGTACTTGTCGAATGCAGAAAGGATCAGAATCTCAGACAAAGTTTTCAAAGCCAGTGCAACCGAAGGAAGAGGAGGAGGAAGGCTTGGAGGAGGAAGATGAGGAGGAGCACGGGGAGACTCTTTGTGGGGCATGTGGAGAGAATTATGCCTCGGATGAGTTCTGGATTTGCTGCGATATCTGTGAGAAGTGGTTCCATGGGAAGTGTGTCAAAATCACTCCTGCAAGGGCTGAGCACATCAAGCAGTACAAATGCCCATCTTGCAGCAACAAGAGATCCCGGCCTTGATAGTTGCTTGGGAGGTAGCTGTTCAAATGTTTCCTTTTCCTTGACTGCTAATTGTGTAGTTGGTCACTCTTATTAGTTCGGTGTTCCTTGGTTAGAGAAAGTTGTGTAGGTTGCAGATCAGTTGTTCATTAACTAAAGATTCATATTTTTATGGTTGAGTTAAGGCGGAATTCAGACTTTCCTGTTAAGGACACCTTTTTTTTTTAACGTCAGTTCTTGTAATTTTATTTTACGGAAGATGTATCGTCTCCTCGTCCTAGCTTCTGCCTGGTCCAAAGTCTGTAGAATTTGGTGGTGAGGCGATGCTGTTGCTCATTATTTTTTAACGTGGGCATGATTCCGAGAGTCGGTCTACGTAAAGCAAACCCTTGAGTCAATCCAAAAATTGCTATATTTGCCAGAACTTAGAATCGAGCTCTGTGAATCGTGTTTTTGCGCTCGACTCTACTGCTGGTTTTAGCTGTGTATCTTCTGTAAAGTACGCATTATGGTGGTCTGGCAATTGCTGACTCAGCTGATTTCGGTCTTGCAATGATAACCAACCGTGGTTGGCGAACATCGTAGTTGCCAAGCACTTGGTATGTCTGTGGACATATGAGAGCTAGATCTCCATTCTTGAATTAAATGGAACTTTTGAAAAGGTTAATCTATAAGGAGGCCCATCAAAAGGTAAATCTCTGGGCATGACCTCTATGAATTGGGCATGGGCAAGCGGAGGACATTCCTTTCAAGTAAATGGGTCGAAGTTGGATTCTTTGCAAACCCCTTAAAACTGTTCAGGACTTTGTTTTGTTAGATCCATTTTATCCTATACTTTTAATTTTAGGCAATTCATATTGCACTTAGCTTAATAAATACGAGTGAAAAAAATATGGGTTCATAATCCATTTTGCCACCGCTATTAAGGAGGATCATGCCCTAGCGATGATGGTGGTTAAGGATTTGATAAGATTGGCCCGATCCTCAGAATGGATCCGTGCAAGTGTTTGCCTTTTCGATAATCTTTCTCATCGATAAATCATTTTTTTTTATAGCTCATCCATTACTCATTTTCTCTTAGAAGAGACCTCAAACCTTTTATGTGCTCACATATGCAAGGGGGGTCTCTTGTACACATTGTGACTTAAAACAATGATCAAACCTCTGTATTGATCCAATCCAAGGGTATCTGATTCTATGGAGTTGTCGGCTATTATATTCTAGTTCCAATGAGATTCAATGATTATCATAATAGGCCAAAAAGCTTGTTGCTGGGAATGACAGATTTAATTTATTGCTGGGCCATTTGCTGAAAAGTGAGCCCCAAAATCTTATCCATTCAAAAAATTCCCTCATGACACCGACCGATGTATCCTCCATTCCATGCTTCACACATATGCACATCAAATGTGCAAGGGACGTTGACTTGCGGATGACGGCTATGCCATGCCATATGTGAACAATGAAGAAGGCCGTGCATGCGGACAATGTCACTTAAAAAAATATGGGAACATGTCATGGTAAAATCACTTCTATTATAAGACATTAATCGTGGATGGAGTTTTCTAGAGAATCTTAAAAGCATCAATCTCATGTAGTTATACATTGTATCTAGATTTGTTTGTCGTGACTTTGTATACAAAATATCGTGGCGAAGAGCATATCGTGAGCAATCAAAAGTGAGTAAAATAAAATTTGGCAACATAAAGTACACCAAATACTACGTGTTAACCCCTCCCAAGCATTGGTAACAATAAAAATTTATTTTGAGTATTGAAATGAGTAGAACGCAACAATCTGACACATCACTGAATTACATCTTGTTATCTTGTCAATGTAAATTGAACATGGCTTAGCAGATAGTCTCCTTTTCCTTTAAATGAGGCTGCGTTGGACAGTTTGGAGTGGGACTAGCTGGAAACCCAGATGCAAGTGGTCCTCAAGGTTTGTCTTGAGGTCACAAGAGGAGCAGCGGGAGATGGGATTCAGTAGTGGATGCAACTGTTTGAGATCGATGAGATTGAGAAAAAGAGTTGAAATGGCCCACGGTTTGATGGTCCATAGGAAAGTCAATAATAAATGGTGAGGTCTGAATGGTCCATAGAATTTGGGAATCTTGGCAATTGGGATGGTGCGGCTGCCCCAGGTTTTGGGTCCCTTTTCTTCCCATTTTACAAATTTTAAACCAATAAATAAATAAATAAATAAATAAAAGCATCATCATCTTCACTCGATCATTCCAAAACTACAAAAAAAAAAAAAAAAAAAGGCTTATCAAGAATTATTCTCGATTAAAATAGCAAATTCCATATTAAATGTAATATATTGAACTCCTAAACATACTATACTATAATCTACTCTGCATGTGAGAGATGAATAGTTGCAAATTGTTTCATTATGCATTTGTTAAAGATAGGGATGAGAAATTTCATTAGCCATTCGCTGGCATTGGATTATATTCTAGGACAAATCCGAAATCAACGGGGTCGGTTCCGATTTCAAAAATTGGGAATCAATTTTTATAGATTAGGTTTAAAATATCTAGTCTTGAACTTACTTATTTTGAAACCACCCATAATTTTTGCATTAATAAATTGAGGATTTTTGTTTCCTGGTGAGGCCAGTAAAATTGGAGGTGAATTCCACATCTTTCCTCTTTTGTCCGATTTCAGGTGGCCTTCAACTCTGCCAATCAGCCACTCGGTTTGATGATAACATTAAGAAGATATTTCCCATAACCTGGATTCAATTATGTGATTTTTGTACGGCTTCTTTTCGGTTCTTACGAGGACTTTTTTTTCTTTTTTTTTTGGTCAGAGTTCTTACGAGGACTTGAGTCGACACTTCTTTGGAGGTATTCAGAAACAATGGGAGTTCACGAGCATGCACCACTTTCCTCCAAAAACCCCAGCCCACCTCTCCCATTGTTTATTCAATTTAGTACAGCTTCTTTGGGTTTTCTAGAACAGGAAAATTGGGGAAATGGAGCTTCTTATTTGCAGCAGGTGGACTCTATTAGATCCCCATTACATGCATGTTAAGACAAACTTCTGAACATGATAAGCTTGAAACAAATACAATATTCGAGCATCAATATCTTGTTGTTCATATGTAAATGCTTAGTGTTTGCAGCATGCTGACAAACAACATGCATCGTCCCCGTCTTTCAGCAGGCAATAGGAGTTATCAAAACTCGGGGATGGTAGCTATTGGTACATGGAAAGGGTGTTGATTTGTTAACTTAAATCGCCTCTTCATTCAAGTTCTGAAAGTAGCTATGGCTCTTCAGGTCTTAGGGGGTCCAACTTGGAGTTGATCTGTACATTCTCAAGCTGTGCACAGAACAGATGCAACTTCTCATATCTGCAATAACAGTAGCTCTCAAGGACAAAAGAATTGTTTCCCATTAGATGTAGGTATACCTTAGAAACTTTATCATATATCATCATGTGGAATAGATGGAACTAAATAAAATCAAGTTTAGCCCCTTGGTCTTTCCTCCTTTGTATCTTCTTTTATTCAACCATCTACTGTAAAAATGAACTTTTAGCAGCATGACTCTCCACGTAACAGGCATTGGTACTTTGTTCAACTGCATTAGCAATTGTTATGGATTATGAGTAATGAAAAGCTGGGGCAAACAAAAGATAAAATGCCAATAGCTAATATTGATCGAATCATTGATTTACATCCGGCGAGCCCTCTTCTCTATGCCATTATGGGAACATCTATCTAAAAGGAAATCTGAGAATATCTATCTAAAAAGGAAAGAGAAGAGTTTATGCGATCTCATTTGTTCTGCTTCAATTTAATCCTTCAATCAAGAACCGAAGCATTCCTGGTTTTTAGCAGATAATCTCTTCAGGAACTCGTAGGTGGTGATCATGGTTGTTGCAGACATGGCCATCGACGCCCATCTTGGTCCCAACCCTCTGTAACAAGCACTAAAACCACCTTCCCTCACCAAACTCCTTACAGACTGCATAGTAGTGAGTGCTCTTCTTCTGCCATTTTCTTCTACATCCAACACTTGTAATCTCGTCTTGATTGTGTCCAACGGCATGGTGATTATTGCAGAAACCCCACTTGCCATTGCTGCACTCAGACCCTGCACGGCCACCGTCGGCAATGACCTTGACTCAGCCCCAAAAGAAAGGCCACAAGAAGAGCCGTCTCTTTGGCTTCTTTCACCACTTTTGCCCACAAAACCACCACTCATGAGCCTATTGGCCACAGAATAAGAAGCCCACCAAACTGCATTTGAAGGTGCATATGTCAAAATTGAAATCCCAAACCCTCTGTATAGGCCTCTCAGACCATCAGCACATAGTATTTTCCTGAATGCATCAAGACCATTTTTGTACCTACAAGAACCAATACCCCCTTGACCAATTAAGCTCCTTTTGCTAGTGAACCCATTTTTTTGGCCTTGGACCATTAATCTCTGGCTCACCACATCGACTGGGGTCCACACGAGCTGAGCAGCCATGGCTGAGCTTACCCCCGCTGCGGCATTGGCAACGGCCAAGGCACTGGTGTCTGAGAGCCCTAGCTTCACGGTGGCTGACCCAACACTGCTTTTGGTGACCTCAAGGGCAGCCATGTAGAGGGCTCTCGCTGGGATTGTGCCCAGCAGGGACGTCCCAAACCCCCTGTAAAATCCTCTCAGGCCTTCATGCCTCATGATGGAGAACGACATCTTGAAGCAAGAGACCTGCGCGTGTGAGACTTGTTGCCTCGTCTTGAGCACCACAACTGGGTAGAGAGCAGCCGACACACCTGAGAAGAGACCTGCTCCAAGGAAGAAGAATCTTGATTTGTCAAGCATATGCCAATCCACATCTGCTGGGATTTGAATCTTTCGAGCTGAACCTTCCTCTGTTGCTCCCAAGCTCATCTCTTGAAGCAAATTCGTAAAAAAAAAAAAAAAATCCGCAAATGGTGTATGATTCCTCTGTTCTGCTTTAACTGCACAAACTCAAATGAATCTCAAGTCCAGACAACTGAACTGATCCCAATTTTGTTAAGCAGATGGAGATCTACCAGAAACTCATACGAAGATGGAGAGAGAAAAAAAAGGTTGATCTGAGGAGGGAGCGATGACAAACAATGGACAAAAATAACAGTAGTGTGGATAAGAGGAAGAGTTGCTCTAATTATTGGCACGAGGTATCGGAAGAGAAAAGAAGGATTATGAAGAGGACTTTCGGAAACGGACGAGGTTCACAAAGAGAAGGCGTTGAGAGATTTCCGATCTTTGATGGACAAACCTGATTTAAAAAGATGGTTTTTCACAAGAGACAGAAACCGTGGACCATGATGAACATGGTCTTTCATCCAACAGGCGACTGATTTCACGTGGGGACAAAAGGAACCCCGCTTTTTCAAGAGTACACAGAGCGAGACAGAAGGCGGGCTCCAGAAAACTAGATAGATAGAGAGAGAGAGAGGGAGAGAGAGAGTCATATTTCCTCCCTCAAGAAATGGATTTAAGCGAGGTCGGGCGGAAAACTTGGGCTGGGATTTGATGGGTTTGAGGTTCAGCTGCTCGCCCTGTGCAGGTCCAGTGTCGGGGCGGCACCGCTGATTTCCTCCGCAACCGTGGGCGAGGGATCGTTTCGAGCGAATGGGTTTTGGTTAAAATAATGAAAATGGAAGGTGGGATCGATTGAATTTTCTTTGTCCCTACATGGGTTGCATATGGTGCCCCTTCGCTCAGCCAATGGAACTTTGATAAATTGCCTTCCTTAATCCGAGAAAGTCAAGAAAATTTCACTGGTCCCGTCGCTTTCCTTATCAGGGTGGGCGCTGAAAGTGATGTCGCGATTGATTAAAGGCAAGAACTATCGTATTTTTCTATTTGAGTTTCTGTTTGTATAAAATAATGTGCCGTTTGATTATATATATAATTTTTCCTAAAAGAAAAAAATCCACTTTAAAATTTAATGTTATGTGAGACGCGGATGTGTGAAACAAACGTAAACAACCGAGCGAGAAGTAAAACTAAAAATAAACTTATTTTAAAGGATTTATGTATTTTGATCTAAACGTACAGAGTGAGTTTCTCAAGAACATGGAAACTCTTCAATACGCTTAGCTCCCAGGGTGGGGCCACTTTGTTTGACTTAGTTCAAGCCTCAAAAGATTTCGTGCAAATAATGGGCATGGCCGTTGTGTCAATTCCCATAAATGAATACTTGATAGAAGAAAGAATTGTTTAGATTCATAGGAAATAAAGTCGGACACTTCAACTTAATTGCGACTGTCAAAACATAAACGGACTTCGACAACATCATCATCATCATTATTATTTTTTTATCAGTCTAAAGCATCAACTTGAAATCAACTTTTTGTGTGTCTGATTTTGTTAATATAGAGGGAAGAGACATGGCGGATATTACACCATTGGAACAAAACAATGGACATGTCGCGAAGCGTGTTAGTGAAGGAAGATCAAGATTGTACGGTTTCTTCCATATCTTCAACACATTCAAGCCACCTAATTAAACTACGCATTTGGAGCATTACAAAATAATTCAAGAGAGCCGATCTCATACTCACTTGAACGGTTGCAAATGACAGAATATATCAATGAATGAGACCACAAAGTATGAATTGCTTGTGAAAGGATGACATGTTCATAACAATGCAAAAACTGACACAAAAAACCTCGACAATGTCTGAATTACACGAGGGGAAGCATGCAAAGACAAGTTTAAGGGCAGGATGAGTAAAACAGATGCTGGCGTGAGTGAATAGCTTTTTTTCCTTACTACCTCTTCGTATTACCTCATCGACAGTCTCAGGACAACAAGAACGAAGAGACTAACATAGATTGGACATTAAACCCAGTTTCAAAATCATCTGAGAAAAATCAGTCAAACATAGAGTATTACTTCTTGCTCAAGGACTCCCAGTTGAATTATTTAAAAGTACTTTGGAACTAAGCACGTCCTTAAATTATTCGTTGAGACGTAAAATGTGGGGTTATTCCCAGCTAAGTGGGGAAGAAAAATGTTCACCTAGCAACGAGGGGGCCACTGGGAGAGAAAGTAGACTCCCCATCACATCTTCGGATGTGATGTGACTACTGCCAAGTAGGTATGTATAGTATAGCCTTTTGTGCTTAGGGTGAGATGGTGGAGCTCACAAAGGCTCCTATTGGGTTGGCTTGTGCTATGCATATAGTCACAGAATCAACATGTTGGCCCGATACCCTTTAAAAGTACCTCAAAAGCAAGATAAATGAGGTTAGAGCAATAGTGGAGAAACCATACCAGTATACAACAAGTGCATGGCATAAAACACACACTACTTCTCAACTTCTTGAGAAGCACTCTGACTCCGTGGTACGCCTTTCAAGAACATTTGAGGTGATAATCGAAGTAGAGTGATGCATCAATCAGAGATGAGTAATTGGTTAAATTGATACACTTCATCAACCCAGAAATTTGTGGGGTCCTAATTTAAGCATAGACTGTCTTGTTTACACGACTCCTAGTATCAACAACAACAGTTAATTTGTTTGTGGCTGAGCAAGCAAGATCAACTTTCTTCTGCCCTTGCACATGTCGAGGTTCAATTTTCAATTGATAGGTGCCTATCGAATTAGAGCTTCTGGAGACCATAGCATTTTTTCAATAGACAACTCTCCAGGCAGTTGTCGGGCTCTCGTGCAGGGCTCAATACATGGCTGGTGAAATTTAAGAACTTGCCATCATACTCAAGACCATTGTGCACTGTCTGCTCTTCACATTTTTGGAAAGCACACTGATCAAAAGATAATTTTGCGTATGTAGACTAGGACCAAGTCCAGGAAATTACTGATTACACCATTTCTACCATCTTTATGGCCCTTTCAAACTTTCCGCATTGCTTCTTTGCCTTACAACATTATTGACCTCCAAAGTTGATCTACTCCAGGACACTAAGATATGATCAAAACCACTGCAGCAAACAAGAAATGGATCTGATAGAGAAATCAGGGGCTAAACAGAAATATGCTGGAAACGGGTTGGACGATTGAACCCAGGCAGTACATTCTACACACGCTTGGAGAGCGACAAGAAACAAGCCAAGTGACGAAGCCTGCGGGAACCACCCAAAATCAGAATTCAACCTCCTCCTTTTCCGTGAGGAAAAAAGCGTGGGAAATCGAAGAGGAGCGATAAAGGTAAAAAAGCACCCGGTAACCTGGATGACCCAGTAACTCATGGGAAAAAAACGCAGAGACGTAAATTGCTGTTTTTGACATCTTCTCCAAGATCAGCGCACTCTCAAGTAGAAACTAGATGAGCTCAATGACATATCCCCGTATCTTTACATTGCTTAAGCTTATTGCTCGAGGCACTAGTTTTCGCCATCGTAGTCATGTGCTTGCATCCAGCCAGCTTCAGCATGCTGAAATTTGAATGCAAGCCGTTCTTTCATCTCCAGCACTTGTGATGGATTGAATGGAAATTCATATGTAAATAAGTGATGAGGTCCAGGATGAGCACAGCTAGTGAGGATCTCGTGACAATAAGAATTCCTGTATGAGGTGGAAATACCAGGGAGGTGTCGCTTTGCTTAGAACCAATCGAAGCCTTAAAGATGGAGCTCCTAGAATACAAAGAATACCAATTCAAGGAAAGTACGTGGAGGAGTGTGAAAGAAGCAACTTGGACTAGGACGTAATAAAATCGAGCGGGAAAAGTTTTGTTCAAATATTGAACTGAATTGAGACAGCCCGATCAAGTTGAAACTATCTATTTGGTTCAGAAATCAAATCCCATTCGGTTTGACTTTGATCAATCTGACGTTGTTCCTGTTAGGTTTCCAGAAAACAATGTGGAAGTGCTTATTTTGTAAAATCTCATATTAGAGCACCACTTATTATCGTGGAATTGCAGCGGAGGAAGTGCAAGGTATACCGATCAATGCTCGACGGACATGTTACTATGAAAAGTCTCCTTGGAAACCTGTGTCTGGAGGGGATGAAGTAAATACATAGTTGGACTGATTTGATGCAATTCATAGTATAAGGGTTATAAGGGGTCGACTACCAAATTACCTTAAGTAAAGATACAAAGTTGGATACTCATGTTATTTATAAAGGAAAAAGAACTCACACGTCAAATAAGGGACAAAATGATCTTGTTAATTTGCAAGAAGAGCACATATAATAACAATTTTAGGGTAGACATTAAGAGAAGATACGAACTTTGCGGACTGCACAACTCAATATTTTATGGTACAAAGTAGCTTCGGATTGTACTGATATTGATGTTGATACTAATCATTAAGAATGTTGAACTGCATTGACTTCCTTTCAAGATAAAGAAATGGGTAGCTAAAGCAGAAAAGTGAAAGAACAAAGATGGCAGCCTCTGAAATGAAAAACCAAGAGAGAAACAGCAGCGCAAGAGCAAAGGCTACTCATGAACAGATTGCAACTGGTGTCAATAGATTGTTCAAGTAAATCTATACTGCAAAAATTTTAGCCGAACTATTTGCAAGAACTGGGAATATGAAAAGAAAAGCCATTAAGCGAAACATACTTCGAAAAAAAAGGGCACATCCACCATCAAAATATTCATAAAGCTGCTTGTACAGAGTCGTGGATGTTGCGAATTCATAGACCAATGTTGCTGGAGAACATGAACTTGCTACCAGTTTGCTGCAGAATCTTCTTGGTATAAATCTCCATTTTCTCCAAGACCTGTGCATTCTTGAGCAGAAATTCAATGAGCTCAATGACATCAGGCTCCAGTACATAACCATATATCTTAACATGCTTAAGCTGGTCCTCCAGACAAGGAAATGTGCTGTCCACTGAACTCCAGTAACTAAAGCCATTGAACTCAAATGCAAGCTTACACCCTGCTTTGGCAAGCTAGAAAATAAAGTGACTTTTCAATCTCCATTAATTTCAAGTTCTAATATGGCAACAAAATGTTACAGTTCAAGCATTTATACCTCGGATTCATCTTCATCTCTTCCAGGATAAACATAGATAGCGAGTGTCTCAAGAAAATGAGAGTTCCTCAACAAGCTAGAGATGCCAGGGAGGTACCACTTATTCAGACGCAGTTGAAGTGTCACATACTTCCGAGCGAAAGATGGGCATGGCTGATTTGTCAGTTCCCATTTAGTTAATACCTGGTTTAAAAAGAATTACTTGGACCGACTTTGAATGAAAATTACCATCGGACATACATTGTGGGGTGCTCAACAGCATGTGTATGTATGGACTGACTGAAATGAAATTATATGATACCATTCAATTCAGAGTCATGTCAGGAAAGGAAATTTTTAATTAGCTATTGTAGAATATTTAGAAAGGCAAATTACAAGAGCATGTACATGCACATTTAAAATGGTAACAAATGTCACGTAAAAAGTGAAAACAATATCGTCCACAAAATGCCACAAAGCAAACAAGGACACAAGGAAGACAGACACCTAACAAGCTGTAGTTTTCAGTTACATGAATAGGTTATGGATCATAGTTTACAATTGCTCAAAGTTCATAGGCCAGCAGATGCAAGGAAGGTCACCTTATAAAAGTTTAGGTGGGCATAAATAAAAGAACCCACCCTAAGTAAATAATATTTTCTTTTACTCTTCATCTGGGACATTACCTGATGAACTGAAGCATAAATAAACAACAGAACACAGAAGCCAAAGCAGAGAAACGGCACAGCCACTGTCCATTTCAAGTAAGACCCATCCAAAATCAGTTCACCCAACTTCTATTCTACAAATTTTAGGACAGTTGAAATGTGAGAATATCCAATCAAACAAATAGTAATGCTCCTCACCTGAAGGATCAGAACCCAAATCATTCAAAAGTTCCTCAAAGCAAGACAAAATAGGTAAGAGCAAAAGCAGAGAAACCATACCAGTATGCACAAATTGCATAGCATAAATAAGGACTGCGGCTGAGCTTTTCCAAAAGCAATCTGAACTCACAATATTTCCCGTAAGGATATCTAAAATAATCACTGAAGCTGAGGGACGTATCAACCAGTGATGACATATCAGTCGCCTTGACATAATTTAGACACACAGCAATATCCAGAATCCTCACATTAGGACAAACTAGCTCCAGATCCCCATACTGATCAATGGTTAAATGTTTGATATCTGATCGTGTAAGATCAAGCTTTTCAAGACTGCCGCATTCCTTTAAATTTAAAACTTCAATGGATGGGCCACGACAGAATTTAGGCTCGTGGAGGCCATGACAATCTTCAATAGACAATTCTTTCAGCAATGGGCTACCGGATAGTATGTCAGCCAACCTTCTTTCAGTTAAGTGAATATCCTTCATAAACAATATTCTAAGCGACCTTAGTTGGACCCGTCCCGCCACCGGTCTGACCACACAGGAAGCCAGCTTCAGCTCTACTAAGCTGCTACACCAAAGGACAACGCTGGGCAGCACGTAAAGATTAAGTGGGAAGTAAAGACAATGTCGGAACTCCCAAGCACACCGTAAGAAGTCCAAAACGAGGAACTTAACCTTTCTCCTCGCTGCAAAACGAATCCACGTATCCAGTTTGTTCCACGTTCTTCTTCTCTCTGGAGTTACATAGTCCTCATTTTCAGTCCTCATTTTCAGGATCATAGGGGTGCACCTCAGACGCACAGTTTAAATTAAGACGGAACGAATCGATCGTGGGGCTCTCGTGCAGAGTCAACACGTGGTCGGTAAAATTCACGAATTTGTCGTCCACTTCAAAAGCAGTCTCCAACTTTTTGCAGTCGTGGTAAGGACAGTGATCGAAAGACAAGTGGCGGGTAGAAGTCTAGGGGTGACGGAACCCCGGGACCATCACTGTCCTGACGGCATCTCTCGTGGGCAGGAAGGACAGAATATGGAGGAGTACCGACTCGGGCAGATTGCTAATCGCATCGCGTCTGTCGGGTCCGTCCATCTTCCCGGACGTTTCAACTCGATACGGCGTTGACCAACGAAACCGTAGCTGCCTTCCGAGCTCTTCTGTACTTAAAGAAGGAGAAAGCGGAGAAGGAGAAAGCGGATCATCTTTTTGTAGAGATAGAGACCGGCGGTAGATTTGAGGCGGAGCTCCTAAGCCGGAAAAGTAGAAAGCCCGTGGGCCCTATATCCTGTTGTGGATGATCGCAAGGTGCTGCTGGCCAATCTGAAGTCCGCTAATTCAAACTGGGTTGAAAGGCCGGAAAATTCTCTTCCTCAGGAGATCACAAAGACCCACTGAGGCCTCTTTGGAATATCTTTTTTTCAGAAAGTGTGTTTGGTTCAACATTCTTAGCTCATCGGCCAGCCCGTTAGAGAAATATTGAACCATTTGGCAATTTTTTTTAAGGAGCTTTCAAATGAAGGTCATTATTGAAAATGTTGAAAACCCAATGCTAGTAGAACTAACATTGGGCTTTCAGCATTTGAGTAAATATTGAAACTCATTTTTCCTTCCAAAATTACTCTCAACCATTCTTGAAAATTTCGATTTTGTCCCTTGTTATTATTTTTTTTTTATTAAAAAAGGACCAATCCCTTTGCTGAATTGGCGAAGGGCTATGGTCGTCGGCGAACTAGATTTGGCTACGGTTGCCGCGCGGTTGAGGTCGCCCATTGCGCAACCTTGGTGAGGGTCGCACCAAGGTTGCATGACCTAGGCGACATGCGACCTAGGCTGTTAGTCGAGTGACCCTCGCGAGACCTAAGCGAGGTCGCCTAGGTCACACGCTGCCTGGTCGCGTGACCCTTGCCGATTGTCGCTTGAGGTCAGGTGACCTCCGGCGGTCGTTGTCGCCATATCAACTCACCAGCAATCGTTCAGCAAAAGCTTTGGTCCTTTTTTTTAAATTGTATATATTTGATTTTTTTAGCATTATTGTCAATTTTTATGTTTAAAAAGTTGCATACATTATTTTTTTTCAATTTTAAACAAATAAAAATTTAAAAACTAATATGAATCACTCAAAGGGCTTTTCAAATATATTTTTACTAAACAGCGTTTTTCTCAAAATTGCTTCTTAAAGTGTAGTTTATTAAACGGCCTTTACATTTACCAAAAATCCTTTAGGTTGTGCTGCTTTGTATTTTTCTAATGGGCTTTTCAAAATGCTGAACCAAACGCACTTGAGGATCGAAAAAAAAAGAAAAGAGAGAGAGAATTATGACCGTGGACAATTCGTATTCCAATTTGAGATTTCGATTCCTAATTATGCCCGTTGGTCGGCCACGCTTTGCCAATTCCTTTTCATTGTCGTTTCTACGCCTGGCGAATGGATCTGGGCTTAAGGGGGGCCTGGCTGCAAGAGAGGCCCAATTAATTGGATATTGAACTTTTTTGGGGAGAAGATTTGGGTTTCAGGGAAGTATACTATGAGCTGTGAGACCATTTATGAAACTTTCCATTATAAACCAATCTTTTGAAAAAATAAAGTATTCACAGAGAAAAAAATATATGCCAGAGTTAAAAAAGAAAAACTATCGGAAAAAGAGAAGCCAATATTGGTCATGATCCCTCTTTCTCACTTGTAGTTTTGGAGATGATTATCAAATAAACATAGAATCCATAATCAATTGAATATAAAAGTAGATAAAATTTGGAAAAACCACAGTTTTTGATGGTTTTCATGGAACAAATCTAATGCACATGTGAAAATAAAATGACCAAAATGAACTCCTACTTCCATCATCTCTTCCAAATTGATATTCCAATACCTTCAAGTTCTTAGATGAAAAAAAGAATTAGACAACCCAAGGAGCATATGTTGTCAAAAAGCAGTGTCCCGGATCATTCGAACTACAAAAAAATCCATAGTGTAAATTCCACGATTTTGTGCTCAATTTATAATTCAAGCTGCTACCATTGACCCCTTCCAATGAGGGTAAAATTAGGTTTAAGATACTTGCTTATGAGATTAATCGAATGGTCCATATAAATGATGATCACGGATGGACCATTCGATTGTTAACACCGCAAATGATTCATCAATCATAAACATGGATTCTCCAAAGCTCATATCTCATGTGACATCGGACGTTCATTTTTTGATCAATTAATCCTATATAAATTTTGACACAAGACCCGCTACTAATCTTTTTTGGTTGGCTAGAAATCAAATAAAACACGGGAGGATATCTTACAATTTATGCAATCAGAGATTCTAAATTCGAGAACTTGATTACACTAATTCTAAGATTAATGCCATTCTGGTATCTAACTCAATTAAATGCTAACTTACACCATGGCAATCTATCAAGAATTCTAGGTTTCATCCTAACGATTCTAAAACAAAGAAAATAACATCCAAGGTATTAAAGAGGCGCAACCAAGTATAATCGCAAAGAAAACACATAAGTGTCCTAAGTTGTCTCTAAAAAAGATAAGACAATTCAAAACAAATAACCCTATTATAAAAGTCCTAAAGACTTGTCCAATTTTGGATTTTCACTTTTTAACAGTTTTCCAATTTTCATAATTTTTGTATTTTTCTGAAAATTTTCCTGAATTTTTGAATTTTAAAATATTTTAATATTTTAAATGATTTTTTTGAATTTTCCGAATTTTTATGATTTTCTGAATTTTCAAAAATATGAAATATTCTGGTTTTTTATAATTTTTTAAATTTTTTATGATTTTTATTTTATCTGAATTTTCTAAATTTTATCAATTTTTTAATTTTCTAATTAAGTAAATTTATATAATGATTTTTATAATTTTTCTGATTTATATATTTTTTTACAAATTTAAAAACCTTTTATTAATTTTTAGGGATTTTCTGAGTTTTTAAATTTTTTAAAAAATTTCCGAATTTTAATATTTTCAATTTTTTGAAATTTATAATGATTTTTACAATTTTTTTTTAGAAATTTTAATATTTTTATTATTATTATTATATTTTAGGAAACGGGTTCGGACCGCATTTACTTGATCCGACCCATTGTCCCGACCCGTCTATCCGGATCTGACCCGTGTCGGATTATAAAAGGATTTTTTAATGTATTTTTAGATTTTTGGAATTTTTATTGATTTTCCTTTTTTTAATTCTTTTTATTCCTTTTGTCTTCTTCCCTATTTTGTCTTCTTCTCCTGCACCTTCCATTCTTCTTCGCGGACCGATAACATCTCCTTCACCGCCTGCAAATTCATCTTCACCGAACCAGGGGACCTCAACCAAACCTCAGGCCGCAGCCGAGCCCCTACCCTCCATGGTCGTCCACTCAGGCCACCACTCGCCGGCCTATCGTCCACCCCTCACCGCCGCCGGCCCATCACCGGCCGTCTACTCCGGCGACCCAAAACAAATTCACCGAAACAAAAACTAAGCGAACCATGGTTTCTAAAATCAGCAAACCAGAAAAAGAAGCGAACATAAATACACGAATATGGAGAGAATGGCCTAACTAGAATAGCCCTGGACAGGGGGATTCGCCGATGTGGAGTGAGAGCTTCGGCCAAGGGGGACTCTCGGCTCGCTCGCCGGCGATCGATCGTTCCCATGGAATCACATAGCCAGACAAAGAGAAAAAAAGAATATCAGAGCAGATTCAACCAACCCAGAAGCGAACATGAACGGATCTATCTCGGGATTCAATGATGAATCAATACTCGGCATTCTATCAGGCATTTTATCAAACGGTTGATATGCGATTTTAAGCATGCATTCCAGAGCGAAATTTATTGCAACCTACGGACTAAACATGATGCATAAAGGCTGGAATCAACACATTTTCATGTTAAACCCATCTTAGTCTATCACGAGTCACTTGAAATTCTCCATTCGAGTTCGGGGTTCTCAAACATTCTGTGTTTCATTTAAGAAATACATCGAGTATTTGGTGTTCATTAATGAACTCGCATTCCGGGTTCAAAGCATTATAGCTCGACATGAAATTACTTCGGTTTAACAAGATTTCGCCAAGAGCATGAATCAACCCAGGCGGTTCTTTTTGGGGTTCGGGAAAGGGGAATCTTACTCGGTATTGGTATATTAGACGAGTCAAGATCTCAATCGGCGATGGCGAGAGAGTTTAGGCTAAAGCCACTCCACGGCTGCATAAGAAAAGGGAAAATTCCAAAAACAATCCAAAGTGCCATCATTTTTTCAAATAAAGACCCGAAGTGAACCTTATTTTAAATATGGGCCTAAAGTGTCTTTAGTTGTTTCAAATAAGAGCCTTAAGTAGCCATGATTATTTCAAATAAGGGCTTGATATCGCCGATCGCTAGCCAATTAAATTTTTGAATCAGTCAAGAGTGTTTTCGACCAATTTTTTTCTTTTTCCTCTTTTTTTTTTTCTTTTTTCGACATTAGCCTCGCTAGTCGTTGGGAAGGGCCAACGAGGGCTCGGCCACCTTCGCCGGCTGCTAGGAAGGATCGGTGAGGGCCTACAAGCCCACACTGACCACCCTTGCCAAATCTAGTGAGTATCAGCCTTGCTTAGGGTTAGTGAGGGCTCGATGACCCTTTGCCACCGCTAGCAAGGGTTGTGGAGCCCCCACCTATGGCCGGCAAGGGTCGACCTCATGGATGGCCATGAGGGGCAGCCTCCCCCAAGGTGAGGGTCGCCTCATTGAGGCAAGGCCGTCCCTTACCTGTGGTTGGCATGGGTGGCCCTTGTCGAATTGGGCAAGGATAACCCTCGCCCAGCCCTCTTGTGGCCATCGCCAGTGGTTGGCCGATCAGATGACAAAGAGGAAGAAGAACCAAAAAAAAAAAAAAAAAAAAAGAAAAAAAGAAAAAAGAAAAAAAAAGAGAAAATGGTAAATGAGGAAAATATCATTGATTGCCAAAAAATCAAGCCCTTATTTGAAATAAACATAACCACTTTAAGTCCTTATTTAAAAAAGATTCACTTCATGTCCTTATTTGAGAAAAGTAATAGCATTTCAAGCTCTTATTTAAAACAAGGTCCTCTCAAAATCCTTATTTGAGAAAATGATGGCATTTTGGGCCATTTTTTGAAATTTTCCAAACAAAAAATTGAAATGATGAAGGACAACGCCGCATGGACCTTTGATCGGCTTTGAAATGAGCTCCAGCAACCTCGCTTTTGTCACTCTAGGGAAAAACCAAAAACGTCCTCTCCTCAACCTTTCCTCTCTCTCGTTTTCTTCTTTTTCCCCGAAAGAATGGCTCTCTTGCGTTTATTTTTCTCTAGAATAAGGATACTAAAAGCGCCAAAAGTTATGTATGACGCTCATTTTAATGCTAAAGATTTTTTTGGATTACTTAAGTACTACTTTTTTGAAAAAAAATCATCTAAGTGCCAACTCCGGTCCGATTGCCAGAAATCCGACATGTCTATATATTATTAATTTTTCAGTCCTATGTGGCTTGCCAGCGTGCCTAGTCAACATATAACTCCTAAACAACATTATCCAAAAGTTGTAAATAGTGATCATTTAAGTACTAATTTTATTAAAAGTGATCATTTGAGTGACAAATTTTATTTAAAGTGATCATTTCAGTATTAGTTGTTGTTAAAAAAGGATTACTTTAGTGCCAAGCATGCCATGTGGAAATATCACATGGATTGGATTTTTTTAAAATTTTGCCTAGTCATATTATAATTTTAATTATAAATGATATTTAATCAATTTGGCCGGAATTTATCATAGTTGGCATTAAAGTAATCATTTTTCTTCCGATTTAGCATTTAATCGAGCTAGCAAAAACTTTTAGCATTAAAGTGAATCACTGTACACAACTTTTATCACTTCTAATATATTTATCCCATTTTTTCTCAAGCCAGCCCTCCCACGAACTGAGCCCTTCTCTCCTCTTTTTCTGCCTTGCTCACGCCCTTCTCGCTGCCTCCTTCCTCCACTCCTCTGACGAGCGACGACAGCTGGAATATTCCTTCTGCTGGCGTCATCGCTGCTGGCGTCACTGGACTGGCGCCATTGCCGCTGGGTCCCTCCCCCTCCCTCGTGTGTGGGCGCGCGTGCGCAAAGGAGAGAAAAGGGATGATGGGCTGGGCCTCTCTTTTATTTAATTTCGGATGGGCCAAAAGAGTGGGCTGGAAGAAAAATAAAAGAGTGGGCTCCAAAAGAAATAAAATAATGGGCCGTGCTACACCAGCCCACTCGACTTTTCCATTATTTTTCATCATTTTTTTTTTCACTCTCATGCATTTTTTATTACTATTACTTTATCATCATCATCATCATCATCATCATCATCATCTTTTTATGATTTCTTGTTTTTTTTCTTTTTTTTTTTTTTATAAATTTTTATATTTTTGCAAAATAAATGGATATTTAAAACATTTACAAAAATTCGGGTGTCAACATCAATAATGAAGACATAAAACTAATTTATGATCCCTATGAATTTTATTCTACAAACAACATGACTTACGTTCCTTAAGGGCATTTAATCAAACACTACTATCGTGACAAAATCAATGGAAATATGAAAAAAGAGCACCCAACATCTTCTATGCTTAAAATGAGGAGTAAATATCTCTTATATACGAGTTGGTCCATGTGCAATTGATTTTTACTATTTCCATTTTTGCCATTGCGGCTAGGATCGGGAGAGATAATTTGATTTTTACTGGTTTTGTTTTTGCTATTGAAAATTGGCAACAATCCCTCTATGCCATCAGCAATTCAGTGTGATCTTCAGGGAAGAGCCGGGCGGGGAAGGCGGATGCAAGTTTACCTTCTTTTCCGGAAGGGAAACGTCATTCTTGTTTTTCCTTCTCAGCAAGTACAAATCTAATTGAATCGCAAAGGCTGGTCCACTGCATGACTGATGTAAGTTTTGCAACAATCGAATTGACAGCAAGTATTCAAAGATCTCAAGATGAACTGAAATCACGGCATCATGCTAATTACAGGACTAGAATAAACTTGGGATTGGCATGACTTAACAGTTCATTGATCCCAAACACCGAGAATAAGTTCATTAACAATAAATAACTAACCAAAATCCTCCTATTAGTAAACTAACAAGCTTTCCTCCCTTCCCTCTTTTCTCTATCTTTTGCTCTGAAAACCGATTTCCATGACAAACACAGCAATATAACTCATAAGTGTAAGAGGCAAAACAGATCTTCACCACGTCTCACTAGGTAAGAATGGCTGCACATCCGAAAATGTAGTGACATCCGCGTCGATGTTTGACTTGCTGGATTTACATGCAGCAGCATAAGATTCAGTTGCCTCCCGGTCCTCTTGATTTTGCTGAATACCCAAAGGATTTGGGAGCTTTCTCATCCCCTCTAACTCCATTGCCACTTCTTTCATTGTGGGCCGGCTCCTCCCATTCGAGTTCAAGCATCTTTTTGCAAGGTTAGCAACTAATGCAATCTCTTCCTTCTTATCTTCTTTCAAAACTTGAGCATCCACAATGTCGAACAGCCGATTTTCTTCCATTGAAATTATGAAATAGGTCGCAAGGCTTCTGCCTTCTTGTTCCCTCAGCAACGAGATTGGCTTTTGTCCCGTTAATAGTTCAACAAGAACAACTCCAAAACTATACACATCGCTTTTGTCTGTAAATTGACCTGTTTGGAAATACTCGGGATCTAGGTAGCCAATAGTCCCTTGCACCAACGTGGTTGCATGAGTTTGATCGAGGGAAATAGACTTGGAAGTACCGAAATCTGCCACTTTTGCTCGATATTTCTCATCTAGGAGGATATTGGTGGACTTGATGTCTCGATGATAAATGGGAATCGAGGCTGCCGAGTGCAAGTAGAATAATGCTCCTGCAATTTCAGCTGCAATTCGTAGGCGTGTGTCCCATGATACATGAAACTCCTCATTTGAGTCGTGCAAATATTGGTATAGAGTCCCATTTGGTATAAACTCGTATACTAAAAGTGGGACTTTTGTCTCCAAGCAACACCCCAATAACTTAACGATATTTCTATGGTTGATCTGTGAGAGAATGACGACTTCATTTATAAATTGTTTGACTTTGCCCTCATCTATTGCTTTCGGTTTCTTAATAGCAACTATTTTGCCATCTGTTAACATTCCTTTGTAAACAGTACCCTGTCCACCTTGCCCAAGTATTCTATCCTTGTTGAAATTGTCAGTAGCCTTCTCTAGATCCTTGGAGTTGAACAATTTGTTTTTCTCAACATGGCCTTTGGCTGAAGATAGCTCACTTTCCAGCAAAAGACCAATGAAGTACTTCTCTTTGAGCTTGATTTCTTTTCTCTTCTTGATGTATTTGTACAGCCCCCATAAGGCAAGACACAAAAGTAGTGCCCCAAGAAGGCCTGCCCCAGTTCCTGCATTACAAAAAAATTAAGGGGCAAAAGTCCAAAAAATGCACCCTTCTTGTATCTATAAGGTCTTATCATAAAATATTTTAGTGAATCTAATTAAGAGGAAATCATATAAGAGTGATTAACCTGAGCTCCTTTCATGTGGATTTTTCTTAACAATCTTGAATAATTAATTTGTCTCCTGCTAAGTTCCATCAGGTGATATTTTTATACATACATCTGGATTGTACAACTAATCTCCCTTACTAGGAAATGAGAAAACCATTGATGAAAGTGAAAAAATTCCTACCAGCATTCATCTTGATTATGATTGTAATAATTCCAATTCAAATACGACAAGAGTAAGTAGGAACCTTGGTCATCTTTTGATAGATCTGAAGCGGCAACATTAGAAAAGTTCTAAGTGCTGTCTTAGCTATCAAATATAAGTATTCGTGCACGAAGAAAGTTTTGAGGTTGTCTTGATAGGTACTATTGATGGAAACTTATCTATAATCATCACCAAGCAAATGGACAATCATTTTAGAACGAAGGGTAATGTAAATCTTATTTATGTACCTTTTCTGAACATAATTTATGCTATGCTGTTCTTTTTCTAGCAATTCTCCAGCATGAAGCGGTCTAAAATTCTAGGTTAAAAGATCTGCTTACCAATAAGAATGAACTTGGTCTTTCCACCACTGACGCAGCGAAAGGAGACCCCTGTGTCCACACAAGTCCCGGGGCACCATGAATTACATTCGTCTGATGACAAATGATATCATAAATATATTAGCAGCAAAACCCATCTTCCTGAGTAAAATTAAGGAGGCTAGTAGGTCGCATTTCCTCATAAAATTGCTAATTCCAGGGCTAAAATATCGTGCTTGTAACAAAAGGACTGTCCTGTTCCCCTTTATTTCCAGTAAATTTTTATCAATATAATAAGTTCAATTTTGTTTAAAAGTGCATCACTTTGTGCATTCTTGGGCCAAAAAAAAAAAATAAATTATACATGTGATCATTAAACAGCGTGTATGAATTCTTCTCAGAGGAATATCTGGGAATGAACAAGCCACTTCGCTATATGGTGCACTTAAATTCCCAATGTGATAGCATGAAATATGTTACCTTTGCATCCTCCAATAAGATAGGCATTACCACGATACCCCTACGGCAATAGCACTGCATAAATAGCATTTCACCACTGTCGACGCTGTAGCTTCTATATCTTGCTCTTACTCCATAGGCTGAACTTTTAACTCTTGTACAGGAGAAATATTCATCATTGTATTCTTGCCGGATAAGGTCAAGTGCATAGTTGGTATTGTTTGCAATCCCCCACTCCAACACCCCTGGAACCGTATCACTCGATCTCAAATCATAAACACCTGAATCAGACCCCAAGAAAGCGTACTTGCACCCCTCATCTCCGCTTTCTTCTTCGAAATCCACACCAAAGCCCTGCAGGTTCAAGGGGAGCGAACTCTGGCAGCATCCGTCCTCCCGGAACAAGCACTATAGTTGCTAATGGTGAAGTTGGTTCCAACACATTTCGACTGGCATCCGAAAACAGCTGATTCTTTACCATTCGCTGTCACTAGAGTGTTGCAACCGACTACTGTAAAGATGTTCCTTTCTGGGAGAAGACAAATGGACTTCCTTTTAAGCTTACCATTGCACGACGTCCGTCACCCCCGCAGCTTGCATTTGAGTAAATTACAGGAAGACTAACGTTAATCATGCCATCCACGTCTTCATCAGGGAGTGAAATGTTGAGAACTCGCAATCCAATCTTTTCAGAATGGGAACCGTGTGGTTTTGTTGGCAGACGATCTGGTACCAGTCATCCAAGAAACACCCGGCTCTTATTCCGAAGGGGAAGGGAATGGTGACGTTCCCGCATGTTTCAGCACAGTAACGGCTTTGAGGTGGTGCAGCTCCTGATGGTCGAGGTGCAGCTCCTGATGGTTGTGAAACCAGAAGCAAATATATTAACAGCGAAACCGATCTCCTTGAGTAAAATTACCAAAACTAGGTCACATTTCCTCATAAATTGTTAATTCCATGGCTAAAATATTGTGCTTGTAACTAAAGGACTGTCCTGTTCCCCTGTAATTCCAGTAAATTATTATCAATATAATTTGATCAATTTTGTTTGAAAGTGCATTCACTTTGTGTAATCTTGGGCAGAAAAACTAACAAAAAGAAGGTAGAAAAGCATGTATACAATCATTATACAGTGTGAATGCGTTCTTCTCAGAAAAATCTGGAAATGAACAAACCACTTCACTGTATGATGCCCCTAAATACGGAATGTGATAGCACATTCCGTATTATCTATCAAAATAAAAAAAACGGAACGTGATAGCATGGAGTGTGTTACCTTTGCATCCTTCCATAAGATATGGGTTACCACCATACTCCCGTGTGCAATAGCACTGTGTAAATAGCATTTCACTGTTGTCAACGTTGCGTGTGCTACATACGGAAGGATAAGTAGTCTTCGACTGCTGGATAAGCTTGCGTCCATAGTCAGTATCGTTCGCAATCCCCCATTCCAGCACCACTGGAACCGTCTCATTCAATTTCAAATCATATAAACCTGTAAAGTCAGACCTCAAGAAAGCGTACTTGCACCCCTGATGTCCACCTTCTTCTTTGAAATCCACACTAAAGCCCTGAAGGTTAAGGGGGAGCATAGTCTGGCAGCAGCCATCCCTCCCGGAACAAGCACTATTCCAGCTAATGCTGGTGTTGGTTTCAGCACATCTCGACCTGCAACCGACAAAAGCTGATTTTGTGGTATCCACTTTGGCCAGGGTGTTGCAACCGACCAATGTAAAGACATTCCTTTTCTGGGAGAAGACAAATTGACTTCCTTTCAAGCTTACCCCAGCAGCACGTCCGTCACCCCCGCAGCTTGCATTTGAGTAAATTACAGGAAGACTAATGTTAATCATGCCATCCACGTATGCATCAGGGAGTGAAATGTTGAGAACTCGCAATCCAATCTTCTTCAGAATGGGAACCGTGTTGTTTTGTTGGCAGACGATCTGGTACCATTCATCCAAGAAACACCCGGCTCCTATTCCGAAGGGGAAGGGAATGGTGACGTCCCCGCATGTTTCAGCACAGTTAGGCTTCGCAAGTCCAGGTGCAGCACCTGATGCTTGCAACTTGAGGGAAACCAGAAGCAGAAGAATTTGAAACACTGAGGTCGACATGATTTTCAACTTTCGTAAGTGCATGGACCAAAAATTAATGGAGAAAGCAGGTATGGGCGGAGTCCCTTTATATTCTTGTTGAAGTGGAAAAAGGGAAAATCTCATGTACCGTACGCATAACTTTATTCCATCTGTTACTTCTTAATATCTCTGAGATGTTTCCCTTAGGGAAAAAAATTGCATTACAAGTCTTAAATGTCCGAAATCTTATATGGATGTAATTCAATCCTAAACTTTTAAATTGTTTCGATCAAGTCCTAAACCTTTAGCAAACAATGCAATTTAAGTACTTTACTTTTCAACTGATTAAATTAATTCCTCTACCTTTATTGAAAAATGCAATTACATCCTAAAATTATGTTGAAAAGTGCAATTTATAAACACTTTTTGAGTGACATGAAACGATTTTAGATATTGTTCATCAAAAAGATTCAATTGCACTTTTGAAGAAGGTTTGGGACTTAATTGAATTTAGGACTTGATTGTATTCCATATACAAGATTTTGGACTTCTTGTCCGCCTTTCCTTAAGAACAGAAATGTCAAAGCTTCATAGGTGGAGAACACTAATTAAAGTAGCCAATTGTGACTTCTCCAATTGTTTGTTAGATAATTTAGTCATCATTTTTTTCATGAGAAACACTGGGAACATTATCGAGATGGGTGACTCTTCAAGATCTTTTGCTGTAGATCCCTTTAAACACATTAAAACTGAGCAAAGAAAAAAAAAAGATTCTACTCGATAATTTTTAACGCCTGGAAGCAGAGTTATATCCATTCAATAATTTTTTGGGGTAAGTATCAGTTTAATAATTTTTGCTCTATCAAGATGAACACAAAAATCAAATCGTTGTCTCAAATGAAACAACTTTCGATGACCCAGCTCTCATGTTCCAACTTTTTTTCCCTCTTGAGAAGGAAAACCGGTTTTCACAACAAAAATCTCTTTTTGAATGGCAAAATCATCGGACTAATTTATCCTACGACAATCATGATTCTTTGTTTTTGACTAATGAAATGGGTGTTGGCATCTTTTCAATCTAGAAAAGTGAAAGCAAAGCTCACTTTTATTAAAGCGAAAGTGATTGCTTTCTAATTTCTTTAATCGTGGTGCGACGTTGGAGTGTCGTATCTCTCTCATTGTTGAAGCAAAAATCACTTTCATTTTTCTCGAGTGCGGTACATCGTGGAACAAGCCCAATACTTTATTTGCGCAAGCCATCCATAACAGCACTTGGGAATATTGTTGGCCCTCCAGA
This sequence comes from Eucalyptus marginata, assembly GCA_014182565.1. Classification (NCBI taxonomy): domain Eukaryota; kingdom Viridiplantae; phylum Streptophyta; class Magnoliopsida; order Myrtales; family Myrtaceae; genus Eucalyptus; species Eucalyptus marginata. The sequence goes on along the minus strand of CM024587.1, from coordinate 40,362,417 downwards.
AAAAAAGTAGAAGATGAACGAGAATCATGTGGCATGTTTTTTTGCTTCCACAGTGGAAGACGTTGTGTCCCATGCACTTGGATTGAAGAAAACTAAAATGATTTTTGCTTTAAAATACTCTAATTAATTTGCTAATGCTTTGGATCATACTGCGTAAATTATTCCGAACTCTTGGCATTGTTTTATTTTTTATTTTCAGCGATGAGGGGACAGAGAGACAAGAGAGCCTATTTTTTGAGAAAATTACCAAAAAAATCCTAAACCTATTATAGTTATACCAATTGAATCCTAAACTTTTTTTTTTTTTGCCAATTCAATTCCAAATCTTTTGTAATTGTGCTAGTTCAGTCCATCCGGACAATTTTAACCGGCCGGCATTGACATTGACAATTTTTAATGATATTTTATTTTTTTGAATTTCTATTAATTTTTTTTTTTTTCTTTTTTCTTTTCTTCCTTCTTTTGCTTTTTTCCTCCACAGTGGCCAGTGAGGCTCTAGTGAGGCTCGCGGACCACTTGGCAATGGCCATGAAGCCCTCGGCGACTGCTGATGAGGACCTCGGCCCTCGCTTGGATCTAGGCAAAGCCGCCTCACCTGCAGTCCTCGCCTAGTGGCTAGCAAGCCTCGCCGGCCACCATGGGAAAAGAAGCAAAAGAAGAAAGAAGAGAAAAAAAAAAAAAGGACAAAAAGGAAAAATAAAAATTAATAAAAAATTGAAAAAATATTATTATAAATTGTCAACGTTAGTGTAGGCTGGCAAAAATTGGCTGAATGGACTAAATTGACACAATTACAATAAATTTAGGACTTTTTGGGTAATTCTCTCCCTATTGGTTTTTTTTTTTTTTTAATATAAAGATTAAGTCTTGCTTAATATTTTAACCCAAAGAAAATTTTTGGCCAATATCTAAAGAACGTTGAGTCACAAAAAGTTGCACATTGTGACCATGAGGAGTCTCCCCACAACGAAGGACATGATTTTCACGTTTGGTAAGTTGATGGACTTAAACCTATGGAGAAAGGGGCTATGGGCTGGTTCCCTTAATTTTCATGTATTGTACACATAATTTTTCCAGCTCTGTTACTTCCTAGCATCTCTGGGGATGCTTCCCCGAGGATAGGAATATCAAAGCTTGATGGGTAGAGTACATTAATCTAAGAAGCCGGGTGTGATTTTTCCCATTGCTGGGGACATAAGTTTGTCGTCATTTTGTTTTGAGAAGAATGGAGCATCATTAACATAGATCAGTTTTCAGGATCCTTTGTCGAGGACCCTGTTAATGACATTAGATTTGGTATTGAGATGAATACCACTCCAATTACAATTGCATAATTTGAGTCGCCCATCTCAATCTCGAAATTGTTTTCTTAGTGTTAAGAGTTATCACCCTTTTCCGCAATCCTGCAAGACGGGTTGGCTCTTTGACCACGCCGGAGTCACAAGGACCCAACTTAGTACGCGATCCTGCAACTAAGTCACGTCCATAGTCAGTGTTGTTCGCAATCCCCCGTTCCAGCACCACTGGAACGGCCTCATTCAATTTCAAATCATATAAACCTGTAAAGTCAGACCTCAAGAAAGCGTGCTTGCACCCCTGATGTTCACCTTTTACTTTAAAATCCATACTAAAGCCCTGAAGGTTAAAGGGGAGTGTAGTCCGGCTGCAATCATTCCTCCAGAACAAGCACTAGACCGGCTAATGTTGGTATCCGTTCCAGCACATTTCAACCTGCAACCGGCAACAGCTGATTCTGGAGTACTTACTATCGCCAGGGTGTTGCAACCCACCGATATCAAGACGCTCCTAGTCGAGGAGAAGAAAAATTGACTTCCTTTCAAATTCATCTGCACACGTCCGTCACCCCCGCAGCTTGCATTTGAGTAAACTAAAAGAAGACGGACGCTAATCATGCCGTTCACGGATCCAAGGTAATCAGGGAGTGAAATGTTAAGAACTCGCAATCCAATCTTATTTAGGATGACCGTGTTGTTTTTCTGGCAGTTGATCTCGTAACAGTAATTCAAGAAACAACCGGCTACTATTCCGAAGGGGAATGGAATGGTGATGATCCCACATTTTTCTTTACAGCCAATCCTTGTAAGTCGAGGTGCAGCTCCTGATGCTTGTACCGTGAGGGAAACCAGAAGCAAAAGAATTTGAAACACCGACTTGGACATGATTTTCACGTTCCGTATATGCTGGGACCTAAATCTACGGAGAAGGGGGATACGGGCTGAGTCCCTTAATATTGCTATTTAAGCGGAAAAAGGGAAGAATATTCATGTACTATACGCGTAACTTTAGTCCAGTTCCGTCACTTTCTAGTATCTTTGAGGATGCTTCCTTGAGGGGTAAAGTCGCACCACAAATACTAAATCTTATGTATGTAATGCAATTGAATTATGACCCATTCAAGTGGTTTAATCAAGTCCATAGCCTTTAGCAACAAGTGCAATTGAGTCATAATCATTGGTTCAATTAAGTACACAACATTTATAAAAAAAAATTGCAATTAAATCCTAAAATTAGGTTGAAAAGTGCAATTTAAGGATGATGCTAATTTTTTGAGTGATGCATGGGCAATTTTAGGTACTATTTGTCGAAATATTTTGATCGCACTTTTTGAAGAAGGTTTTAGACTTATAGAGCCAATTGAAAGATTAAGGACTTAATTGCATTTTGTACCTAAGAGTACAAAAAAACCAAATAACAAATAATTATAAATTATTATGAGACCCACTCTTTTAAGAATTTGGGACTCACAATAAGTTGTTATTCTCACAAGAAGTAATCCAAAAATTATTATGCTAGCAAAACTCATTCCCACCTAAAGTTGTGCATTAGCAAGTGGACACCGGTGAAGCTGTCCAAGACTTTTTAACAAGATAGGGAAATTTTTAAAGACTCCCTGGGAAATAAAGACATTCACTGCCAAGCGCCTGCGCTGTTTCCTTCCAATCAACACGCCATGTCGTTCGGTTCCTCTAAAGTGAAAGATCGTGCGTTTCCTTTTTAATGTAATTTTTTATGGATGTAAAAGGTCATGCGTATCAACGGCAAATAAAGAAGAGCGGGTCACGTGGTATTGTAATCCTCAATTTTGGAATGGTCCTTAATTTGGCCATTGACTTTGTGAGACGTAGAATGAACTGCGAGGGAACCGACACCTCTTTTCACCCAACAAACAAAACTCTGGTTTCCAGTATATGCTCTCATTAGTCTTTTCCTTTTCTGCAATGTACTACATATTAGGTTCTATAGAGACTCACTTGGCATTCCAAAGCTTTTTTAAACCCAAACACAAGAAATAAATGAAAAGAAAATTCACCACACAGTCCATAGAAATTATATAATGTCTTCAGGTAGAAAGCAAAGACTGAACCAACCACCCCCTATAATCCCAACAAAATCACCGCGCATTCCAATACACGTAGAAAATTTAAATGCAAAGATCTTAGTCTCGGGATGTAAACAGAAACTTGGGAAATACAGGGGATGGGATCTGTAATTATGTCCATATTAGGGGTGTAAATTTCTAACTTTTTTTTCCAATCTTTTATGCACGTAGCAATACTGTGCACCCACTATGCACTTACTGTACATAATAGATTGAGATTGAGTGAGACTGAAAAAAAGTTCTCTCTAAAGAAAAAGGAGGGTTTGTGGGGCTAGAATTGAGTGGAAGTTTTCAATACGAACTAATGATGTGAACCCTCACCAGAAGTGAAGACGGCCAAGACTAATTTGGTCTTTATTCGTTAGCTTACTTTAAAAATTAAAAGTAACTTTATCAATCGCGTGATGAAACAATTTCGTCGTGGAAATATGACATGAAATGCAGTAAGATACATTGTTAGTAAAGTAGAGAAATGAAAATGATAGTTCTTAATATACTATCACTACTCTCATTGGTGCTCTTAATTTTTCAGCACTGCCTCTTTTAGAAATTTTTACAACATTATTGTTTAGCTTCTGCTGGTGATAATTTATGGCCGAGACACCGAAGAGTGATTCAATTATCTATATGAGTTAGGAGAGCAGAGCTAATTATGAGGAGTCAAGTCATATTAAGCCCAACTTCAATATGGAGCTTATCCGGTTTAACTTCGTCTATAAATTTTTTGACCTCACATAGATTTGAGGTGTATAGGCTATCATTTCGATCATACTAAGGAAAAAAGGGTACCTGGACCCATTTGGATTAAGAGCTGGAATGGTTACATAATTAGATTAAATCACGAATGAAAGGGCAATTTATTACAAGACACACGATTGCCTTAGGAGTTATTAAAATTGTGGAAATAGCGCAAATCTTAGAAATATAAAGCGGCTAAGAGGAGGATCACACATGAATTTCGATAACCGTCGAAGGTAATCGCCGACAGAGGGGTCGCTCAAGCTCTACCAAAACTCTTCTAAATTTTCCTTTGAAGCATTTTCTATATTGAACTAACGTCTTTCAATTTCTTTTTTAGTTTTTAAGGTTTTATTCTTCATATGCATTGTAAATAATGGTGTAGCTTTCATTTCAATGTTTGCAAATTAGCATCAATGTGTTTGTAACTTTGAGGTTTCATACCGGCGGAGTATTCACAGGTGGTACTGCCAAACATGTATTTCCCTTTTTCGCCCCCACTCAATTTCAATGAAGTTTCTTAGTGATTTCTTTTACAGTGCTTGCACTTTAATTTTAATTTCAATGGTCACCGCTCTAATTTTCCTTTGATTTCAGAACATTCCTTTCGGTTTCCTTCAATTTTAATCTTCACACTTTACTTTTCACATGCTTTAGTTTCCCTATCATTTAGGTTGAAGTAACATTTTCTATCTCACATTTTGGTCTCAAAAGCTGGCATGCCTTTTAAACACACCTTCACCCTCGATCCATCTTGAAAAATTTGTTTTATGGAAATTTGATCACTTTGTGGTCGAGCTAAAACTAGAGAAAAAGTTTTGGTTTGTTTTTGGAATCGCCAGTTTGTTAGATTTGCCATGGATTGATTTAAATCCAACAGCTTCAAATTAGGCTCATACCAGCATTTGAAATACAAAATCGCATTTGATTGATGAAAAGTGTCACTTAATCAATTGTCACCATTCATCACTACAGCTAAATAGTCAAGTAAATTACTTTTAATAACGTATCAATGACTTATTGGCTTGAGTTAATTAAAATATGAAAAAGAATATCGTAGAATATCGAAGTGAAGATGAAGGAGGAAACTCCTATTTCGCTGTGTCTTTTATATTTCTAAAGAAAATCTCAAGTTGCGTGCATATCGTAGGAAACTAGAATTTTTATAGGTATCAAAAAGATAAATAAATTAGTACCGATTTATGCACCGTTCCTATCGCAAACATTGACGAAAAGAAAATTTCTTAAATGCAACATAAAAATTTAGTTTATAACACATTTAAATGGCCGTGGATGATAGCGTGAGCAGGTCAAGGTCAAGCAATGCAACGCAGTGACGAACCTTCCTCTTTATTCATTTACTTCCGGGGGTCCCCCTCGTCCTTCACGGGTTTTCAGGGGTTTGCTCTCTCGTTGACGACTGATGCGTAGCTATACCAACACGGACACATGATTTGTGCATGTCTATGCACGAATCAAGAGTAAATGTTGAATCAGTCCTTGATACCATCGTCATTAAACAATCGAGCTTTTAAAGTACCGATTTGATGGTCGAATCATCTAGTATCTCGATATTAGTTGAGTCACATCCTCAAGCATTTCGATTTTGTGAGTTATCTGCCATCCATTGTCGATGGCCCCATAAAAAAGCGGAGGAGGTACACAAATAATGGAGGAAGGGGCCACATATATTCATTAGGTTTTGGAAAAGTAGGAGTAGACTAGTCCACTGTGTACAAAATGATAAAGATAAACTATAAATCCCACGAATGAGTACAAACATGACATGATGGATAAACAATTGAATTCCAAAGGCGATAAATAAAAGCAGTGTGGACCAACATCACCAAGTATTTCGAGTGGCTAATATGTTCGCTAAAGGTCAATCAGGTTGTATGATCTAGTGGAGCAAGATTCACATGTAACTCATAATTATTTTCATACCAAAATTCTGTTTAGTATATATACTACTATCATGTATAACAATTTCTCATTAAGAACAAAACAGTAATTCATGAGCCAGAGGAAGCTAGAAAAAATAAGCACATATATAGCTTCTACATATATTCATTTTTTTTAGGGAAAATATTATTTTTAATGGTAATCGCTCGCTTATAGGCTAAAATGCATTCCTGTCAACAGTTTTTCTCATTAAAAAAAAAAAAAAAAAGACAAAGAGAAAACTAAACCAAACCGAATCAGGTTTTCATTTGGGTCGTATTCAGTTTAGATTGCGATTTGGTTTGATTCAGCCGCTCACCCTAATAATTTGGTTTGGTTCGGATTTCTTGAAAACTTGAATCACATTGAACTATTGACACCACCGACTTTCTAGCCATGTGACTACTAGATGAATTCCAGATTTCAGAGGAGTTAGGTGTAAGAGTTTTTCTAATGTGAACTACATTAATTGATATTGTAATTTACCGTTTTACGGGGTTGGTCTAAGGTGAGATAGAAGGTTTCTTAATTAGTCTAATATGGAGCTGGTTAGTGTGGACCGAGTTGAGCCTGGCCCATAATAAGAGGGTCTGGTTGGAAACTCTATAAATAGTGCTTAAGTCTCTCCTCTAACCCTAATTCTCACAAGTATCTTCACATAAGTAGCGTTAACCTAGCGCTAAAGGATGATGGGCCATCTCATTGAGCCAGTGATACAGAGGTTAACCGCTAAAGGATGATGGGCCATCTCATTGACCTAGTGATACAGAGGGCAATAGAGGAAAATGACTTGCGCGTGGATCATCGATTTTTCGCTTCTGCATCAAGAACGATGGATCCAAAAACAGGTGTGCTAATCTTCCTACTCAATTATGTGTGTTCCTGTTCTGGTTATGGAGATCATGGGATTACATGTTTTGCGTCCTACATCAAGTGCCAAACAGAGCCCAATGAACTGGCAGATTGGGAGATAGAGTAGGAGCAGAATTTGTGCCCTTCTCTTTAGCTGCGTCATTTGAAGCATTGATTTTACTTGGATCAAGAAACTGCCCTCCACTTCCTCTGGCTCTTCTCATGGCATGCTGGTGCCGCGACTCATGAAGATACGGCTGTAGATCCAATTAAACCAAGACAAGAGAGAGGAACGACACCATATCAGAGAACGAGCAAAGAAAAGATATCAATTAAGTTTATCCCCAATGAATTAGATGCTGAGATAGCTGCAAAAGCTGTAACGAAGATGAAGCATGCAGTCAGACTATTTCCCACAAAATAGAATTTCCTAAAAATAGCATCTAATGACAGTATAGCATGTGGCTATGGAAGCAAACACAAGTGGAACACCTTCAAATAAAATAAAAAAAAAAAGCTTTATAATTAATTTTTATAACCGGCAAAGTCCGGAAGGAGCTTCCAAATCAATGTGCATAAAAAAGGCAATTCACTTTTCTAACTTTGATGTTTGCTTTTCAAGCTTAGCACGTGCTTGTCTTCATCTTGAAATCTCATGATACTGCCTAGCATTTACATGAACGAGCCCTTCTGCCGCTGCCAGGTTAAGAGGCAGAAGCATCCTAGCATGAGGAATACCGACAAGAGGATAAGCCTGCCCAATATAAGATCTCTCGGATGGCATAATGCAGAATTCATATATGTTAACTATTGCGTGACAGAGCACCTCAGACAACATAAACAAGGGGTGAACTAGAAAGACCTTCGTCAGAAAAACAACAATTTTCAGTACTCTTTGCTAATTGCAAAAGAAACACAATTAAAGATAAGCATGAATAAATTGTTAGAAGTGTAACAAAGATTCTTTCTCATATGTTCTCTTTTCATCTCACCCTCTAGTAGCACCAACCACCAAATATAATTTGACAAATATAGGAAACAAGCACCGTAGAGATGAACATCTTTTTTTTTTTTTTTAATAAAATAAATGCAGACACCTCTTCTCAAGATAGTATATTCTAATAGACACATTTCTTTGTATTTTCGGTAGTAATTTAGATGGTATTTGTTATTAAATAGTATGTCTAGTAAGTATTTTGCATTTCCTCTTCTTAAAAAAATTGAATAAATCCTGCAATCACATTAAATTTTACTAAGCTCTACTTCATGTATAGAATGATCTCTCATACACGAAAGTTCTTTTCTTGCTTAAGACGAATTGAGTTCACGACATTCTCATTTCCATTCATATTTTATATATATCAATGTTGAATGAGCATATGCCTAATTCGCTAAGGATTATAATTATTTCAATACCAATGTAATTTTTTCTAACGGATTTAACATTGAACATGTGACATGTGTGTTTCAAGATAGCTATGTAGTAGAAACTTTCAACATGTTAATCATACATTAAAGCGTAAATAATTTTTAATATTGATAGTGGACCAAATAAAAATTCTGGCAACATATCTATTCTTTATGTCTGAATCCTACTACTAAATCAATGTATAATCAACAAACTACCTCACATGTATTACTCTACAAATCATACAAACCTTTATTAATTTGTCGATGCTTAACGTTTATGCACTTATCTTTTTGTTTCACTGTGTTGATATATTTTCTTTCATTTTTTTGTTAACTATTATCTCTCTCTAATGAATTTTTCTCTTTTCATCCGGAGAAAAGCCAATGATTTCAGGAATGACTTGGTAGAGTATCTCGCCACTCCTTGGTCATTTAGGTTCCATCACTTAATTGCACCTATTTGGGTAAGAGCATCTTGTCCCACCTTGACTTCATGGCGAAATTGCTTATCGTGCGTTAGAAACGCATCTCTATAGAGCCAAGTATTAAGCTTAAAATTGTCAAAAATATGGGAAGGATAATTTTGTTCCCTTCTTATATCGGCGTGTTGTCCACTGTAACATGTAAAAGCTGGCATTATTCACAAAAAGAAAACAATGAAGTAGCAATTGACATTTCGCTCAACATTGGAAAAAAAAAATCATATACTTTATCAAAAGCAAAATAAAATAAAAAATGTGCCGAACTACAGGATTTTAATGGATTTGTCAGCTTGAAGCATGTGCAAGCGAGAGATTGAGGATGAGCGGTCAATCCAACCTCGTGACAAGTGGTGGTGGTGGTTATCTCATGGATTCAACAATCACTTGGCCTCACTAGAGGGTAGTGAGAAGACGCTATACAACTGAGAGGAGAGATATGTAAATAGTGTTCAGTTGCGTGATAACAATGGCTTTATAGTCTAGAGAACTTATAATCTCTATCAAATTATATTGTCACTATTATGAGATCGTTAGCACTCTCTCAGTCACACGCTTTATTTATTACTTTATCTTTGTTGCTCTTATCTACGGATGTCTTCAACTCGGCAAAAGTATTGTAGGTGGTCACCATGACTGACAAACGTAAAGACGTGAGACTTAGGATGTAAAGAGTAAGTTGGGCAAATGGGATACGTAATTATCTCTATATTAGGGGGTGCAAATTTCTACTTTGTTAACTTTTATGCTCGTGGCAACACCGTGCACCTACTGTACACGATAGATAGAGATTGAGTGAGACCCAAAAAGAAAATTATCTCTCTCTCTTAAGAAAACGATGGATCTAGGTCTATGACTATGTGGCTGGAATTGAGCGGAGGTTTTCATTATGAACCAATAATGTATGAATTTGCCAGCAATAAAGTGAAGACACCAAGACTAACTTGGTCTTTGTCGGTCAACTCACTTTAAAGGTCAAAAGTAGCTTTATCAATCGTGTGAGGCATGCCATCAAAGGGATGAAACAATTGCATCAGTAGAAATCTGGTATGAAATGTAGTAAAATGAAGTGTTGGTAAATCATATAAATGAAAATGATGGTTGTCAACTTTTTCCAATATGAATGCATGAACCCTCACTAGCAAAAAAAGTGAAGACGACCAAGACGAACTTGGTCTTTGTTGGTTGGCTCACTTTAAAGATAAAAAGTAGCTATATCAATCGTGTGATGTATGCCATCAAAATGATGAAACAATTTCATCGATGGAAAAATGATATGAAATGCAATAGGACAAAGTGTTAGTAAAGCAGAGAAATGAAAATGATAGTTAACATTTTTAAATATGAATGAATAATGTGTAAACCCTCATCAATAAAAAAGTGAAGACAACCAAGGCTAACTTGGTCTTTGTTGTCAGTTCACTGTAAGATCACAAGTAGCTTTATCAAAATGCATGATACGCGCCATCAACATCATGAAACAACTTCAATGGTGGAAATATGATATGAAATGCAGTAAGATAAAGTATTTAATAAAAGCAGAGAAATGAAAATGATAGTTCTTAAAAATTTTTGTTATGAACTAATAATGTGTGAACCCTCGCTAGCAAAAAGTGAAGACGACCTAGACTAACTTGGTCTTTGTCGGTTGGCTCATTTAAAAATCAGAGAAGAGAAATGCAGTAAGATAAAGTATTTAATAAAAGCAGAGAAATGAAAATGATAGTTCTTAACGATTTTTGTTATGAACTAATAATGTGTGAACCCTCACTAGCAAAAAGTGAAGACGACCTAGACTAACTTGATCTTTGTCGGTTGGCTCACTTTAAAAATCAGAGAAGAGAAATGCAGTAAGATAAAGTATTTAATAAAAGCAGAGAAATGAAAATGATAGTTCTTAACAATTTTCGTTATGAACTAATAATGTGTGAACCCTCGCTAGCAAAAAGTGAAGATGACCTAGACTAACTTGGTCTTTGTCGGTTGGCTTACTTTAAAAATCAGAGAAGAGAAATGCAGTAAGATAAAGTATTTAATAAAAGTAGAGAAATGAAAATGATAGTTCTTAATGATTATTGTTATGAACTAATAATGTGTGAACCCTCGCTAGCAAAAAGTGAAGACGACCTAGACTAACTTGGTCTTTGTCGGTTGGCTCACTTTAAAAATCAGAGAAGAGAAATGCAGTAAGATAAAGTATTTAATAAAAGTAGAGAAATGAAAATGATAGTTCTTAACCATTTTTGTTATGAACTAATAATGTGTGAACCCTCGCTAGCAAAAAGTGAAGACGACCTAGACTAACTTGGTCTTTGTCGGTTGGCTCACTTTAAAAATTAGAGAAGAGAAATGCAGTAAGATAAAGTATTTAATAAAAATAGAGAAATGAAAATGATAGTTCTTAACAATTTTCGTTATGAACTAATAATGTGTGAACCCTCGCTAGCAAAAAGTGAAGACGACCTAGACTAACTTGGTCTTTGTCGGTTGGCTCACTCTAAAAATCAGAGAAGAGAAATGCAGTAAGATAAAATATTTAATAAAAGCAGAGAAATGAAAATGATAGTTCTTAACAATTTTCATTATGAACTAATAATGTACGAACCCTCGCTAGCAAAATGTGAAGACGACCTAGACTAACTTGGTCTTTGTCGGTTGACTTACTTTAAAATCAGAGAAGAGAAATGTAGTAAGATAAAGTATTTAATAAAAGTAGAGAAACGAAAATGATAGTTTTTAACAATTTTCGTTATGAACTAATAATGTGTGAACCCTCACTAGCAAAAAGTGAAGACGACCTAGACTAACTTGGTCTTTATCGGTTGGCTCACTTTAAAAATCAAAAGTAGCTTTATCAATCGTGGGATGCATGACGTCAAAATGATGAAATAATTTCTTCAGTGGAAGCATAATATGAAACGAATAAGATAAAGTACTAGTAAAATGAGAGATGAAAATTACCGTTCTTATCATACAACTATCATTGGTACTCTTACTTTTTATTATTGCCATTTTAGAGATTTTTACAACATTATTCTTTAGCTCCGGTTGATGATGAACATTTATGGCCCAGATATTGAGGAGAGATTTCAACTATCAACAAAGTATAAGAATTCTAGTTATAATAGGCCCAACTTCGATATAGAGCTTTTCTAGTTTAACTTCACCTGGAGGTGGTGTGGCATGACTTTGATCTGAGGTGTGTTGCTAGCCATTTCGATTATAATAAGGAAAGGGTACCTCGCACTGTTTGAGTTAAGCGCTAGAACAATTACAGAATAGATGAATCTTGAATGAAGGGGGAGTTATTGCATGACATGCAATTACCTTAGGAGTAACTTTAATCATGGAAATAGAGGAAATCATGGAAATGTGGAGCAATTAGAGTGGGGATCACGCATGAGTTGCAATGATTGTTAATGGAAATATTGAGAGTATATATAGAAAGAACATGGAGAAAGAGGGGACGCTCAAATTGTGCCAAAACACCAACAAAAAAAAAAAAAAAAAAATGCCAAAACTCTATCAAATTTTTCTCAGAATAATTGTCCGAAAAATCTTGAATCTATTGTATGACAGCCAATTTAGTCATAAACCTTTCAATTGTGCTAATATTTTTTATCAAAGATTATGCCAATTTAGTCCTATACTTTTTGATGATTTGCCAATTTAGTCATTTCAGCAATTTTTTGTCAAAAATCGCTAATATGGCGGTCTAGTTAGTGCCAATTGTACTACGTGACACAGTCAATACGTAGGACGATTGGCGTTAATGTGGTGAAGTTTTGCAATCTTTTGAACTTTTTTTGAAATTTTTTCTTCTTTTCTTTCATTTTTCCTCTAACTTTGGGCGGGCGAGGTTGCCAACCAACCCTAAACGAGGGCCCAGAGTCCTTGCTTGGATCTTGGGAAGGGCTTGGGCAAAGGTCACAATGTCTTTGCTTAATATCCACGATCTCATTTAAAAAATAAAAGAAACTAAAGAAGATATATGGAAAAAAAGGAAAAAAAATTAATATATAATATTCAAAAATTGCACAAATTGTCCATGTCAGCTTTAGTTGGGTGTCAGCCATGCTGCATAAGATGCTTGACGACCGTGCCAATTATTTCCAGCAAAAGTTGGCCGATGGACTACATTAGCAAATTGTCAAAATATTTAGAATTAAATTGGCCATATTGAAAGAGTTATTTGAATGTATCCTGAATTATGGACGCATGACGTGCTTCAACATACTATTGGGGCTTGGTGCATCTTGTACTATGCAAGCCCAAGATTGGAATCCAATCCAATCCCACATAAAGAGCTCTTGACAACATGAAGTGAACGGTTTTTGGAGGATTTGACTTTACAATTGGATTATTATTAGAAGAACAAAATTGAAACCTATCATATGGATCCTAATTTATTTTTTTGGTCTAAAGTAGTGTGTTCATTCATTCATTAAAACGAGGATTACAAAAAGGTATCGAACATAAAATCTTCCAAAGGTACCGTGGGGGATATCCAGGTTGGGAGAAGTGTTTTGAGTTGTGGGCTTCTGCAACCTAATCTGCGGCTTGGTTTGCTTCTCTAGGAAAATGGGTTAAATTTACACAGGTTGTTTGGGCCAAGAGCTTCTTGCACTCCCGAATTAATTCCTTCACAGCCCAAGACTCCTCTATTCGGCCCATGACTAACTCCACCAACAGAAGACTGTCACTTTCACTCTAGATTCCAACCCCCATGTGAACTTCTTCTCTCTAGTTCAGCAGCTACAAACTGTGCAACAAAGCAAGGGTTTCTGCTTGCAGTAGTGAGGAAGCATGGATCTCCTTGGCAAAGCCATCAATGATTGCGCCGTTTGAATTGCGCAAGATCCCTGCGACTGAGCTTGGCGTCTCTCCATCCACCCACGAGTAGTCGACATTCAGCTTCAAAGATTGGCTGTCCGATGCCTCCCATCTCGTAGGTAGATGCCGCATCTTAGCTTTTCCTTTTCGTGTGCGTGGATTCCATCGGCTGAAACTCTAGCTTTGTGCTTGGGCTACTTTGACAATGCCGTCCGGTTGTGGGGGCTTACCATGGAAGACCTAATTGTTCTGATTTTTCCAGATCTGCCAGAGCACTTCCGCCACTAATCCCTCTTCTGGTGAGTTTGGTTTTGCTTCAAAAAATTCTGCCAACCACTTGTCCATTCTAGTTGCTATCCTTGTGCTATTGTTGAGGTTGAGGTGTGGGTTTGACCAAACATTTCAAGTCCATTTGTAGAAAAAAAGCAAGTGTTCGACGGTCTCTGGATGTTTTGAGCATAGAGGGCATAAAGGGTCAAGTAATATTCTTCTCTTGAACAGATTTTCCTTTGTTGGTATTGTATCTTGACATAAGCTCCATAGGAAGATTTTCAGTTTTTTTTTTTTTTTTTTGGGAGGGGGGTAGGTAGATCCCAAATTCTAGTCCATAGCTTTCGGGGTGGCTGGTAGGAAGTCGTTGCAACGTTGTTGTCTTGTTTTGTGGTCTTGGAGCACATGCTGTTATATTCACTTTTCGTTGTGTAGTTAATCTAAACAAATGTTGTTATATCCATGTCACTGTCTTGTTGAGGAGGGAGATATGGATTTTAGTTCAATTATAAATTTTTCAATCTGGCAAAATTTAGTCATAATAATTTTAACAATTTACCAATATAGTCCTTCCAGCTAATTTTTGACAAAATCGCACATTACTGGATGGCCTGGTTAAAAACTTAGAAGTTCAAAAAGAAGAAGAAAAAAGGTGTTTTTGGACTCTGAGAATTCTCGGATACTGCTTTTAAAACAGTTATCTGGTGAAGCTTTTTCTGAGGAATTCATTGTGTAAAGTTTCTCAATTTCGACATGATATTGGTTTGCAAGTATTTGGGAAATTGATTCTTGTGGAATGCTCTTACCGATGATTCCAAGATGGAGTATGTTGATCTTCTTCTAATCTCTTTGTAGCACAGAGATAAGAAGGAAGGACTTGGTATGGTAGCCACTACAATGACTAATGGAACAACAACATATGGCTATGATGGATGTTTTGTGATGGATCTACTGTGATGATTTGAGTTGGTCGTAAATTTCCTCCTTTTTCTGTTGTCTGAACTATATACCATCTTGGTAGCTAATGTCCAATTGGTGTTTTTCTATTGTCATCGTTTAAGTTGGTTGTGATTTCCTCTTATTCCTATTTTCTTAACCACATACCAACTTGTTCACTTGGTTTTTCCTATTGTAGTCATCCAAGTTCTAAGCGAAGACAGGTTTTTAGACCTCATTGGAAGCATATAATTGGCGATAGTTGTTCTGTTTGTGGATGCATGGTGGCTCCGTTTCTTATTTTCTTCATCTCCAAGCAAATCCTTCCCCTTCCAATTAGGACGACCATAGTTATTAAATGCTTAAGGACCTAAATCCTTTACCTTTTTAGTCTGTGCAACATGATAATATGACAGTAAATATGCAGTATCGGGAACATGACATCTTTCTCTACAGACAATTGAACACGGTTGAATGTGGATTTGCTAATACATTGAACACAGTTGAACTTGGATTTGCTAATACAACTTAACACACTTTCATTTTTTTTGCATCATAGCCTTGGTCTTGCCTCACATCTAGCCTCCACTTACACTACCAAGAAGCAAAAAAGACAAACAACACAACCATCCCTAATATAACATTGTTGTTAATCTACAAAAATGTTGTTTTTTTTTTTTTTTTTTTTTTTGGGTCCAACTTCAACATCAGGGTTGGCACATCAATCCTTTCGATACAACTATGCCTCTCAAATAGATCATTTTTCCTTTGCTTCCAAAATAGATTTTTACCGTTGTTTCCAATGGAGACACTTCTACTTTTATCTTGTTGTCCTGTTGCTTACTCTTTTCTAGTTGCATTTTGAGAATGTGGACTTTTTTCCTCAGATACTTTCAACCAACTTCCACACTTCCAATTCTATTTACTAGTGATTTCTTTTCATTGATCAATCCAAAGTCACTTCTCTGCCATGAAATGAGGACTTAGGATCAATCCATTTGAAAAAAAAAAAAAAAAAAAACCCGCAGTCATCAACTTGCCCGATACAAGCAATCAATTCAAATTCCAATAAGGCATGCTTTTGGACGGGAACTTCAAATTAAACAATGCACAGCAGAACATATAGCAAATAGGTTGATTTAATGGAAACACTAGAAATCATGTGAAACAGAGGCCTTCAAACACAGTACATCAAATTAAATTCAACAATGCATAGCACATAGCAAAGCAACCATATCCTTGTCTAACACTAAACTGGCGGATACATTGCACATAATGCTAAGCTAGCCACCCACAATGAACAACCTATGACAGTGAACTGATCCTATACTCAACTAGCCATTACAAGCAACCAATTCAAATGACAATGTACTAACTCATCAATCTCTAATATGTTGTAGAAAATTGACAAACCATCACCTCCAGCAATAGAACCTCCTTCCACTAGACAACATATGATCATTAGAATCTCGAACTTAACCATTGCATAGTGCAATGAAAACTTATGCAAATAACAAAGTGACTCGTAGCTAGCTCGTATAATTACAAAGAAAGCCAAGACAGACATCTTCTCCTCTATAGCTTAGGGGTCATAATATACTGTTATCTTCTGCCCTGGCATTCAAAAGCATATGCAGCGCAACAAGAACAATGCACTCAGCAAAATGATTCCGACCCAAATCCAATAAGCCCATTAAATCCAAGTAGGGTGGCCTTTCAGAGCTCTAAACAACGATGAGAGCACCATGTTCACACCAGCAATATCTCAATCCAGGTTCCCAATGGTACATTCAACTACTACCTTTGCACTGAATTATCAAATCTTAGCGGTATATAATCCTGATCAACTTACATAATACTGGCAAGATGTAGATGCACCAAACATATGAGAAAATTAAAGAGCTGACAAAATTGAGTAATGCAAATATATAATCCATCCCTTCCAATGAGCATGTAAGATAAAGAACCTCATGTTGCTGGATTAAGAAACGCAATTTTGAGGGGTTATAAAGTGCTGGACATGAAGCAAAAACTCTTCACAGGAATCTTGAAGAGGCAAAAAAAAAATAAAAAATGCACAAACTCTGGTAATGACATAACCAAAGAGCAAGAAAAGGTGGCAAAACCCAGAATTAGAAAAACACCACGGATTTGGAGCAATTTGAACTCGTAATCAGTCACCCAAGTTGAATCGAAGCTCGATTTGGATATCTTGGCTAAAAAGCCACGGATTTGGCAAGGAACCGAGAGGGAGGGCAAACACGAACCACGAACCCTAGAAATTTGACCCAAATTGACTTCGGCAACCGAGATTAAGAGAGCGCAAAACGGCGCCCTCGTAGTCCACGTCAGCCACCATTCGGATGTCGTTTTCACGGCGCCACATCAACTTCTCTTGCATTCTGTTGTCCACGTAAGCAGTAGGATTTTTCAGGATGATCTTTGACCAGAATCGGAGAGGACATGTGTCAAGCAAGTATAAATTTGGGGTTTTTCAAGATCTTAAAAGGAAATTTGAAGGTGTTGGAGTCACAATGAACATATTTTAAAAATTTGTATGGTATTTTTTCTAGTAAATATAAAGATTGAGAAATAGAAATTAAGTTTAATAAAAGTAGATCGATGAAATTGAACGTAGCAAAGCTAAATAAAGAAATAATTCGGACAAGAATTTCATATGATGTATCTTCTAGGTCATCGGGCTCACTTATCCCAGAAAAAAAATCGAGGGAATAGTTTGCAATGGAATTAGAAAATACGGAAGAACAAGCAGTATGTCCTACTCATAGGATTGATCCTACATTGCTAGAAAAAAGCATCTACGACTATTCATCCTAGCAAATGTACCTGGCTCATGCTTTCAGATTTCGAAATAAACTTATTAGCACTTCCATTAAAATAGACTGCAAAACCTTAAAAGAAGATTTCCTTTCAGAAGAAAATGAAAACCAAAGAAAATAGTCTGCAGAAATATACACTGCAAGAGAAAGAGAGGTTTGCCAAGAAGAATGATACGTAGAAATAACAAAAAGAAAGTAAATCTGAAATTCCACATAGATTAAAACAAGGAAGTATAAATGACGTAGAAAATTATTTAAATAACTTATATTATGGTATATGCAAAACCCCAAAGATCCATTCATCCTCCTGTGGTTGGATTAAAACTAGGAGTGAACACTACATCATTTTTATCATCTATGACAACTATGTAGAATATTTCTAATTTGGCTCTCATTCTGCATTGATACATTTTCAAAATTTGATTCAAATGAGCTGATTTTGGCCATTTTAAATTTCTAGGTCATTGAAGAAAAGGGGGGGGTGGGTGTGGGCAACCGACAGTTGGATTGGTATTCAAGAGTGAACAAGAAGCCTAAGATTTATGCTATACATTCGTTGAAGAAGTCGGTTTCGATGAAATTTTGTTCATATAATGCTTGTCATTTTTCTAAGTTTTCTATACTTGATTCAAATGAGCTGATTTTGGCCATTTTTCTAATTAGCGAAATGACAACCATTGCTTGTCATCAGCAACGTAAAACTCTGATACGATTTTATTACTCAAAAATGGTGGAAGCGTCAAACAAGCACAATCAAGCAAGAAACCATCGTAGAAAAAAAAAATTGACACAGAGGATTTACATTATTTGACCTATTCCATAGGAAAAGATCGACAAGATATTTTATTATAATCAACAAGAGGAAATTACATTCACTCGAAATATACAATTCTCAAACGTTTTCCAGTTTCCAATTATACTAAAAAAAGTCTCGCATAATCAAATCAAAGAGATACAGAGTGTTTACTTACACCCTTACGTTCGTTGACGATTTCTTGAGCTCTTACCGAAGCAGAGGGATTTATCAACCAGTGATAACATATCAGTCACCTTGACATAATCTAGACACCCAGCAATATCCAGAGTCTTCACATTGAGACAAAATAGCTCCAGATCCTCATAGTGATCAATAATTAAATGTTTGATATCTGATCGTGTAAGATCAAGCTTTTCAAGACCACCGCATCTCTCCAAATTTGACTCTTCAATAGAAGGGCCACAACAGAATTTGGGCTCGTGGAGACCATAACAATCTTCAAGAGACAATTCTTTCAGCAATGGGCTACCAGATAGTATGTCAGCCATTTTGTAGTCAGTGAAGTCAATTTTCTTCATAAACAATTTTCTAAGAGACCTTTTTTTTTTTTTTTGGTCGGAAAATGAAATACTTCATTAAGCTAACGAAATATGCAAGGGCCCAAAGACGGGGCTTCGGTACATAAAATACTCCGAAGAGCTTGGGGAGGGAAAAAACCCAGTTCAAGGGTAATGAGTTTTTTCTGTGGGCTCTCGCAATATAATCCGCTGTTAAATTGGCCTCTCGGAAGCAATAGGCCACTCGGGCATTAGAAAAAGAGAGTAACTTATCTCTGCACTTCATGATGACGGGGTGTACATCCCATGTGAACTGATCTGAACTGTTTAGTGCGTTGACTAGGTCTGAACTATCTGTCTCAAACACCACTTCCTCCTTTCGAAGAGAGAGAAACTGATTTAGGGCTTCAAAGAGAGCTTGAGCCTCTGCCATGAACGCCAAAGAAGTTGTTACTGTTCGCGCGGCTCCATCCAGCAAATTTCCAGTGAAATCTCGACATATACACGCCACATAACCTTCCATTCTCCCAGGTTCGTAAGATCCGTCAATATTTATTTTAAATGTGCCATCTTTCGGTGGAATCCAAGCTTTTGACGAGCTCATGGCTTCACCTTCAAATTTACTCAACTTGGGGTTCCATCTTCTGAAGCTCTGCAACTCTGCTAATGCTATGTCCACGAGGTTGCTTGGGTCTAGTTGTTTGCTTCCGAAGATAGCGTGGTTACGCGACTTCCAAATATGCCATAGAATCATGGCCACCATTTCCAGGTCTGGCAAGAGGTTCGAGTTCTTTTTTATATCTCCAGGCCAGATCTCAATTCGAGTTAGGGTCTTAGGAGAAATGTGTATCTGCAGCTTTGGGTGCTTCCAAAGTTATTTCATCCAAGGACATAACAAGAATAGATGCTCAACAGTTTCCACGCCTTGATTACACAGAGCACATACTGGGTCAAGTATAATTTTTCTTCGGAACAAGTTATCTTTCGTTGGGAGAGCATTTTGGCATAGATTCCACATGAATATTCTGATTTTGGGTAGAGTATTTAAATTCCATATAGTTGTCCATAGAGTGCGAGGGGGTTGGAAGGATGTTGACGCCTGGTCTTCACTCTGTTTGTCCCCTGTCCCACGAATATAGTTATATCCGCTCTTAACTGTGTATTTCCTTGCTTGTATACCCATCCAAATAAGCTGATCATTCTCAGTTTGAGGCTTAATTTGGACTGCAAGAACTTCGCGTACTATTTGCTCCTCAAAGTACTCTCTCAATGTTGCTTCATTCCATCGATTTTCCTCCATTAAAATAAAATCCGAGACAAGTTGGGGTTCATCCCTATTTACAGGGCCTATTAGTATTCCTCTCTGCAACCATTTATCTTCTCTGGTCCTTATCTTTGTACCATTTCCTACAGCCCACATCACTGAGGGTGATATAGAGTCCCTCCCTAAAATCAGACTTTGCCAACCCCATGAAGAATGTTGACCCTTTCTAGCTCTCCAAAATTGCCTTGAGGAAAATAGAGACCTTTGAACAATTGACTCCATAAAGACGTCGGGCTATTACTTAGTCGCCAAGCCTGTTTTGCCAGCATGGCTTTGTTGAAATCGAGCAAGTCTCAGAATCCCAAACCTCCCCGATCCTTTCTCATCTTCATAATGTGCCACTTTTTCCAGTGAATGCTAGTTTTGGTTACATTCGTTTTCCACCAAAATGCTGTTATTTTCTTCTCTATTGCTTTGCACACTGACACAGGGATTTTAAATATGGACATGGCATATTGCGGGAGAGATTGCACCACTATTTTAATCATGATTTCTTTCCCTGCTTTTGACATCAAATTCTCCTTCCATCCTTCGAGCTTTGCATTGACCCGTCCTAAAATCCAGGCAAACATTTGTTTCTTTGATTCTCCCCAATCTGAAGGAATTCCAAGATATTTCCCTGTCTTATCTATGATAGGTACTCTTAGCTCCCTTGCCATATTCTCTTTTAAACTTTGAGGGCAATCCCTACTAAAGTAAATCCCTGATTTGTTTAGATTTACAGCTTGTCCAGAAGCTACACAATATTGGTTCAAAATTGTTGCCAAGTTCTGACATTCCAGAATTTTCCCATCTAAAAAGAAGATGGAGTCATCCGCAAAGAATAAATGGGAAATGGTAGGACACCACCTGTTAAGTTTAATCCCTTTAATGCTTCCATTGTCAACTGATGTCTTCATGAGTGAGGATAACACATTGGCTACAAGAATGAACAAGTAGGGTGATAATGGATCCCCTTGTCTAATTCCTCTTGTTGGCTTAAAGTATTGGAGTGGCTCTCCATTGAATTTGACACTAAATGAGATAGTTGTGACACATTGCATTATCCAGCCCACCCACTTTTCATCAAAACCTATTTTAAGCATGCATGCCTCCAAGAAATCCCACTCCACACAATCGTATGCCTTTTTCATATCAAGTTTTAGAATCGTTTGAAATTTCTTTCTTCTTTTACGAATTCTAATTTGATGAAGCACCTCCTGGACAATGAATATATTGTCTTGAATTTGTCTTCCCCCAACAAATGCACTTTGTTCATAAGCTGTCAGATCCGGCAGCAGCAGTTTAAGCCTATTCGCCATTATTTTTTAGATGATTTTATACCCATAAGCGACCTTAGTTGGACTCATCCCGCCGCGGGTCTGACCACACAGGAAGCCAGCTTCAGCTCTACTAAGCTGCTACACCTAAGGACAATGCTGGGCAGCACGTAACGATTAAGTGGGAAGTAAAGACTGTCGGAACTCCCAAGCACTCCGTAAGAAGTCCAAATCGAGGAACTTAACCTTTCTCCTCGCTGCAAAACGAATCCACGTATCCAGTTTGTTCCACGTTCTCTCCTCTCTGGAGTTGCATGGTCCTCATATTCGGGATCATAGGGGTGCACCTCAGACGCACAGTTCAAATTAAGACGGAACGAATCGATCGTGGGGCTCTCGTGCAGAGTCAACACATGGTCGGTAAAATTCACGAATCTTTCGTCCACTTCAAAAGGAGTCTCCAACTTTTTGCAGTCGTGGTACAGACAGTGATCGAAAGAAGTCTAGGGGTGACGGAACCCTGGGACCATCACTGTCCTGACGGCGTCTCTCGTGGGCAGGAAGGACAGCACATGGAGGAGCACCGAGTCCGGCAGATTGCTAATCGCATCGCGTCCGTCGTCTCCGTCCATCTTCCTGGATGTTTCAACTCGATACAACGTTGACCAACGAAACCCTAGCTGCCTTCCGAGCTCTTCACTTAAAGATAGGGGTGATCGGTTCCCTGTGGAACCGGGAACCGCCGAGAACCAGACCAAACCATCGGTGTGGTTCGGTCCAAAAAACCAGCATTATCTTTTAAAATTCAGTTCCCAGGCGATTTGTTAATACTAATCGCACATGTTTTTACGTGCAAAAAATTCAAACTTCACTTGCTCATGACCATAAAAGTCACGAGCAATATGACTAGAAGTTGTCCTTGGCTTGGACTTTATAGACAATCTCTCTTTTATTCTTTAAGTACTTAGTTGATGTGGGACTTTTGGAGGCTTGGATGCCTTGTCTTTTGCAAGTGAGGGGAGCAAGAGAGAGAGTGTGTGAGCATGAGGAATGAAGGTCTCTTGGAGCCTTAGTCCTATACACTGGGTAGAAAAATAAACTAACAAGTAAGTTTTCTCTATAAATAAAGAGTCACAAGAAGAATTTTGTTGGTCTTTTGACCACATGAGAAGTTGCTACCTCAATTGCAATTTCGGTTGCAATAAGTTTAATATATAATATATATGGAAAATTGGTCCGGTCCCGTCCATTCTTCCGACCTTGGAACTGGAAACCGGATCAACTGGCCACCGGTTTCAAGAATAGGAATTGGGAACCAGACCACCAACCATGGGAACCGCCCAAAACTGGGTGATCCAAACTCCCAAAACTGGCCGGTCCAATGTGGTCCAAGCGGTTTTTGGTGTACACCTCTACTTAAAGAAGGAGAAAGCAAATAATCTTTTTGTAGAGATAGAGACCAACGGTAGATTTCTGGCGGAGCTCCTAAGCCGAAAAAGTAGAAAGCCTGTGGGCCCTATATCCTGTTGCTGTTGTAGATGATTGCAAGGTGTTGTTGGCCAATCTTAAGTCCGCTAATTCAAATTGGGTTGAAAGGTCGGAAAATTCTATTCCTCAGGAGATCACAAAGACCCATTGACGCCTCTTTGGAATATTCTTTTTTCAGAAAGTGCGTTTGATTAAGCATTCTTGGAGGCCAGGCCCTTGGAGAAATATTGAATCGTTTGGCAATTATTTTTAAGGAGCTTTCAAGTAAAAGTCAATATTGAAAATGCTGAAAACTCAATGTTAGTCCTACTAGCATTAGGCTTTCAGCATTTGACTAAATATTGAAACTCATTTTCTCTTCCAAAATTACTCTCAACAATTCTTGAAAATTTCGATTTTGTCCTTTGTTACTTTTTTTTTAATTAAAAAATGACCAAACCCTTCACTGAATCGGCGATGGTTGTCGACGTACTAGATCTGGCTATGGTTGTCGTCAGTTGATGTCGCCCATTGCGCGACCCTGGCGAGGGTCACATGAAGGTCACATGACCTAGGCAATGTGCAACCCAAGCCGTTAGTCGAGTGACCCTCGCGAGACCTAGGCAATGGT
This sequence comes from Eucalyptus marginata, assembly GCA_014182565.1. Taxonomy (NCBI): domain Eukaryota; kingdom Viridiplantae; phylum Streptophyta; class Magnoliopsida; order Myrtales; family Myrtaceae; genus Eucalyptus; species Eucalyptus marginata. The sequence continues at coordinate 40,338,723 of CM024587.1, read as the reverse complement.
CGCCTAGGTCGCATGTTGCCTGGTCGCGTGACCCTTGCCGAGGGTTGCCTGAGGTTGGGTGACCTCCGACGGCCGCTGTCACCAAATCAGCTCACTGGCGGTCGTTTGGCGAAAGCTTTGGTCCTTTTTATAAATTTTATGTATATTTGTTTTTTTTAGCATTATTGTTAATTTTTATGTTTTAAAAGTTGCATACATTATTTTTTTCAATTTTAAACAAATAAAAATTAAAAAACTAATATGAATCACCTAAATGACTTTTCAAATATATTTTCTACCAAATAACATTTTTCTTAAAATTATTTTTTAAGTGTAGTTTATCAAACGGTCTTTACATGTGCTCAAAATCCTTTAGGTTGAACTGCTTTGTATTTTCTTAATGGGCTTTTTAAAATGCTGAACCAAACACACTTGAGTAGGATTGAAAGAGAGAGAGAGAGGATTTCGATTCCCAATTATGCCCGTCGGTCGGCCACGCTTTGCCGATTCCTTTTCATTGTCGTTTCTACGTCTGGTGAATGGATCTGGGCTTAAGGGGGCCTGGCTGCAAGAGAGGCCCAATCAATTGGATATTGAACTTTTTTGGGAAGAAGATTTGGGTTTCAGAGAAGTATACTACGAGCTGTGAGACCATTTATGAAACTTTCCATTATAAACCAAACTTTTGAAAAATAAAGTATTCATAAAGAAAAAACATATGCCAGAGTTAAAAAAGAAAAACTTCGGAAAAAGAGAAGCCAATATTGGTCATGATCCCTCTTTCTTACTTGCAGTTTTGAAGGTGATTATCAAATAAACATAGAATCTATAATCAATTGAATAGAAAAGTAGATAAAATTTTGAAAAACCACAGTTTTTGATGTTTTTCATGGAACAGATCTAATGCACATGTGAAAATAAAATCACCAAAATGAACTCCCGCTTTCATCATCTCTTCCAAATTGATATTCCAATACCTTCATCTTAATAGAAAAGTTCTTACTCAAAGAATTTGGTAATTGTGAAGTTCGAGCGAAATTACAAGAATTAGACAACCCAAGGAGCATACGTTGTCAAAAAGTAGTGTCCCGGATCGTTTGAACTACGAAAAAATCCAGAGTATAAATTCCATGATTTTGTACTCAATTTATAATTCAAGTTGTTGCAACAGACCCCTTCCAATGAGGGTAAAATTAGGTTTAAGATACTTGCTTATGAGATGAATCGAATGGTCCATATAATGATGATCACGGATGGACCATTCGATTGTTAACATTGCAAATGATTCATCAAATATAAACATGGATTCTTCTAAGCCCATATCTCACGCGACATCGGACGTTCATTTTTTGATCAATTAATCCTATATAAATTTTGACTCAGGAGTTGCTACTAATCTTTTTTGGTCGGCTAGAAATCAAATAAAACATGGGAGGATATCTTACAATTTTTGCAACCAGAGATTCTAGATTTGAGAACTTGATTACACTAATCATAAGACTGATATCCTTCCGGTGCCTAACTTGATTGAATGCTAACTAATGTCATGGCAATATATAGGAGAATTCTAGGTTTCCTCCTAACCATTTTAAAACAAAGAAAATAACATCCAAGGTATTAAAGAAGCACAACCAAGTATTATCGCAAAGAAAAAACATAAATATCCTAAATTGTCTCTAAAAAAGAGAAAACAATTCAAAACAAAGAACCCTATTATAAAGTCCTAAAGACTTGTCCAATTTTGGATTTTCACTTTTTAACAGTTTTCCAATTTTCATAGTTTTTGTGGTTTTCTGGAATTTTCCTGAATTTTTGTGAATTTTCTGAATTTTTAAATATTTTTAATATTTTTAATGATTTTTTGAATTTTCCGAATTTTTATGATTTTCTGAATTTTAAAAATTTAAGAATATTCTGGTATTTTTAGAATTTTTAAATTTTTTAAATTTTTATGATTTATCTGAATTTTCTAAATTTTATCAATCTTTAATTTTCTAATTAAGTAAATTTATACAATGATTTTTATAATTTTTCTGATTTTTAATGATTTTTCTGATTATATATTTTTTCGAATTTAAAACTATTTTATTAGTTTTTAGGGATTTTCTGAGTTTTTAAATTTTTTAAAAATTTCCCGAATTTTTTAATATTTTCAATTTTTTGAAATTTATAATGATTTTTACAATTTTTAGAAATTTTAATATTTATTATTATTATTATATTTAGGTAACGGGTTCGGACCGGGTTTACTTGATCCGACCCATTGTCCCGACCCGTCTATCCGGATCCGACCGCGTCGGACTATAAAAGGATTTTTTAATGTATTTTTAGATTTTTGGAATTTTTATTGATTTTCCTTTTTTAATTCTTTTTATTCCTTTTGTCTTCTTCCCTATTTTGTCTTCTTCTCCTGCACCTTCATTCTTCTTCGCGGACCGAGAACATCTCCTTCACCGCCTGCAAATTCATCTTCACCGAACCAGGGGACCTCGACCAAACCTCAGGCCGCAGCCGAGCCCTTACCCTCCATGGTCGTCCACTCAGGCCACCACTCGCCGGCCTACCGTCCACCTCTAACAGCGGCCGGCCCATCACCGGCCATCTACTCCGGCGACCCAAAACAAATTCAGCCAAACAAAAACTAAGCGAATCATGGCTTCTAAAATCAGCAAGCCAGAAAAACAAGCGAACATAAATACACGAATATGGAGAGAATGGCCTAACTAGAATAGCCCTGGACAGCGGGATTCGCCAACGTGGAGTGAGAGCTTCAGCCAAAGTGGGGACTCTCGGCTCGCTCGCTGGCGATCGATCGTTCCCATAGAATCACATGGCCAGACAAAGAGAAAAAAGAATGTCAGAGCAGATTCAACCAACCCAGAAGTGAACATGAACGGATCTATCTCGGGATTCAATGATGAATCAATACTCGCATTCTCTCAGCCATTTTATCAAACGGTTGATATGCGATTTTAAGCATGCATTCCAGTGCGAAATTTATTGCAACCTACGAACTAAACATGATGCATAAAGGCTGGAATCAACACATTTTCATGTTAAACCCATCTCAGTCTTTCACGAGTCACTTGTAATTCTCCATTCGAGTTCAGGTTCTCAACCATTCTGTGTTTCATTTAAGAAATACATCGAGTATTTGGTGTTCATTAATGAACTCGCATTCCGGGTTCAAAGCATTTTAACTCGACATGAAATTACTTTGGTTTAACAAGATTTCGCCAAGAGCATGAATCAACCTAGGTGGTTCTTTATGGGGTTCGGGAAAGGGGAATTTTACTTGGTATTGGTTTATTAGACGAGTCAAGATCTCAATTGGCAATGCGCCGATGGCGAGAGAGTTTAGGCTAAAGCCATTCCACGGCTGTAGAAGAAAAAGGGAAAATTCCAAAAAAAATCCAAAGTGTCATTATTTTTTTCAAATAAAGACCCAAAGTGAATTTTGTTTTAAATATTGGACTAAAGTGACTTTGGTTGTTTCAAATAAGGCCCTCAAGTAACCATGATTATTTCAAATAAGGGCTTGACCTCGCCGATCGCCAGTCAACTAAATTTTTCGATTGGTCAAGAGCATTTTTGGCCAATTTTTTTTTTCGACATTAGCCTCGCTAGTCGCTGGGAAGGGGAGATGAGGGCTTGGCCACCTTTGCCGCTACTGGGAAGGATTGGCGAGGGCCTGCAAGCCCACACCAGCCACCCTCGCCAAATCTAGTGAGTATCAGCCTCGCTTGGGGTTAGCGAGGGCTTTGACGACCCTTGCTGACCGCTAGCAAGGGTTGTGGAGCCTCCACCTGTGGCCGGCAAGGGTCGACCTCATGGATGGCCGTGAGGGGCTGCCTCCCCCAAGGTGAGGGTCGCCTCATTGAGGCAAGACCATCCCTTACCTACGGCGGGCATGGGTGGCCCTTGTCGAACTAGGCAAGGATATCCCTCACCTAGCCCTTTGTGGCCATCGCCAATGGTTGGCCGATCAGTCGTCGACGGAGAGGAAGAAGAACCACAAAAAAAAAAAGGAAAGAAAAAAGAAAAAAAGGAAGAAAAAAAGGGAAAATGGTAAATGACGAAAATACCATTGATTGCCAAAAAATCATGCCCTTATTTGAAATAAACATAGCCACTTCAAGCCCTTATTTAAAAAAAGATTCATTTCAGGTCCTTATTTGAGAAAAGTAATAGCACTTTAGGCTCTTATTTGAAATAAGGTCATCTTCGGTCCTTATTTGAGAAAATGAGGGCATTTCAGGTCTTTTTTTGAAATTTTCTAGACAAAAAATTGAAATGATGAAGGACAACGCCGCATGGACATTTAATCGGCTTTGAAATGAGCTCCAGCAACCTCGCTTTTGTCACTCTAGGGAAAAACCAAAAACGTCCTCTCCTCAACTTTTCCTCTCTCTCGTTTTCTTCTTTTTCCCCGAAAGAATGGCTCTCTTGCATTTATTTTTTCTCGGGGTAAGGATATTAAAAGTGCCAAAAGTTGTATACAACACTCATTTTAATGCTAGAGATTTTTTCAGATTACTTAAGTACTACTTTTTTGAAAAAAATGATCATCTAAGTGCCAACTTTAGTTCGGATTGCCGGAAATCCGATGTGTCTATATATTATTAATTTTTCAGTCTTATGTGGCTCGCTAGCGTGTCTAGTCAACATATAATCCCTAAATGACGTTATTCAAAAGTTGTAAATAGTGATTATTTAAGTATGTAATTTTATTAAAAGTGATCATTTGAATGACAAATTTTATTTAAAATGATCATTTCAATTGACACCTAAATTTTGGCAATTTAGTTTATTTATTTTATTGCATAAAAATTAGGGGGTTAATTTTATTAATTGCATAGCATATAGATTTAGGTTGCATTTATTTTGTTATTTGCATTTTTGCATTTTATTGGACCGGTGGCGGATGGGTTCAAATTAGTTGGCCAAGCCTATTTTTTAATGATTGAAAGATTATCTCGTGAAAAATTAGAAATTCAATTTTTTGTTCGAGATATGATGAATCAAGCCGGATAGAGCGCAGTGATATTGCGTTCAACAAAACGAATATTGCGGCTATCGATTCGGAAAAATTAAAAAAAAAACTAATCGATAACCTATAAATAGGTGACGAACGCGTAGGGTTCGAGGGCCACAATTATTGAATACACGGCCACAATTGAGAGCATAGAGAGAGAAGAAATCGTGAGGGGATCGGCCATGATCCACAATTGAGAAACGGCACATTGAGAGAGCTTTAAATCCACTAGTTCTAGACGAGCTCCAAATCCCATCGAGATGGCTGCTTGCTGGCCTCAAAGTGTCGTCTCTTTTGCTTGCTGTCCCGAAACACCAGTGATTCTATTTTGTCTCGGACGAAGCCTTTAGTTCCTGGTCCTGTGGCACCTCACGCCGAGATCTTCAAGCAGTTCCAGATTCGCAGCTTATCCGACGGATGCATACTTTAGCCAAATTGATTCTGTGTTTACGGATTAGTAGGAGTTGATCCATCGTTGGCTGAATCACATTATTGCCTCTTCAAAGTGCTGTTCCGTCAGTTGTCCAGCGAGTGCAATTCACCCGAGGCTAGTCCAGTGCTGACGCAATCGAGATACTCCTCCAAGCGAAGTCCAACTTGCTGATACCCTTGCTGAATTTCCCATCATTGTTGCTGTTGCCTCTTCATCGTGAGCTCTCGACGATGATCACCCGGTGGTTACCGAGAGCTCCTTGCATCAAGACCCTTTCATGTTCGTGAGCAACCCCACACCCGTCGATCACCATGCCACAAGCCACGAAATTCACATTTTTACGGCAACAAATTGAAGAATTCTTGGCAAAGGAAGAACACGTGGACTTGGTCAAAAGCACCACGTCAGTTTGGAGTCCAAGAGTCTTCCTGAACCAACCCCATCTCTTGAAGCTTTAGGCATCCATTAAAATTCATGCCTTGCACGCACGCACGCCCTTGTTCATGTTGGGTTTTGCTGCCACGCGTTGCCACTATGCCCACTATTACGATTCAACGTTCCAAGCGAATCCCGGAGTTTCTTGGCCTTGAGTCATCGCAAGCAACCAACCACCAGCGGCGCAGAGCTTCACTACGTAGCTTCAATATTTCTCTGCCCAACAAGCCTCCCAATGAATTACCTAAGCTTTCAATAGTTTTGCAGGTTTCTTGGTGTCCCGTACGATAGCCCATCGAACTTGTCGTGGCCTTGTCGAGCCACGCCGAGCCACCGCCACGGTTCCCCATCCTCGAGCTACCCCGAGTCTCCATCGTTGGTCCACCTCACCGTTCGAATTTTTGAAAAAAAATTCGAATTTAGGTAGAGATCTATTTTATTTTATTAGGTAGGTTTATTTAGTAGATTTATTTTATCTTATTTTAGTTTTTGATATCTTATCTCTTTGTTTGAATATTTTCCAATGCATGATTGAAATTCCAACATGGATGGTCCCTCAAAATAGGGATTGTCAGTCCGATTTTCGCGCCCGAAATCCGACTCATAATCTCTTGCAAAAATCGACAATCCAATCTTATGCCCGAGTTCGATTCGCGATTTAATTTTAAAATTGGACAACCCGATCTCATGCGCGAGATATGGTTCGCCAATTTTCGAATATCAATCTTATCTTGTTTGATTTGATGTAGTGTCGTTTGAGTCGATTTTGTTTTCGTAAAAAAATTGAGTTAGATTAGGTTTATCGTCTTAGGTTTATCTTGCATATCTAGAATAGGAGATTTACTTATTTCGAATTTTCGTAAAATGAAAAAATCCAAAAAAATTTTGAATTAGGATTAGGTTTGTTTGTTTTTATTATCTTGCATGTTTAAAATAGGGATTTTATTTTGAATCATGAAAAAGAAAAAGAAAAAGTGCACTCATTTAGGATGTTAGTTTTTTTTTTTTTTATTATCTGAATTGCATGTTTAATTTTAATTTCGAATTTCATAAAAAATTAGGAATTAAGGCATTATTTGCACGTCATGGCATTTTAGAATAAATTGCATGTTTTATTCTAAGTTTAGATTGATTTTTGCATCTTAGGTTAGAGCTTGCTAGGTTAAGATAATATCTTAGTTTAAATTAGGATTTACTCGACTGATCCTTAATATAAGCTAGATAGAATCTTAATCTAGATAATTATGTTTTGCATTTTCCTTAATTTCGAATTTCATAAAAATTTGTCTTAGGATAAATTAGTTTCAATTTCTAGAATATATTGCATTTTTTTAGAATAGAAAATTCATGTGCATGTCATATAGAATTAGACCCACTAAATGCACGTCATTTAGGGTTTATTATTAGGTTTATTTAATTGGAAATTGCACGTCATTAGAATTAGGTCATTTTGATTAATTTAGATTGCATATTTAATTATTGCATGTTCATTAAAAATCATTAGTTTTTTTAATCATTCATATAGTTTAGGACATTTTGTCATGCCATATTATTTCATATTAGATTATAAGCATTGCATTGCATATGGACTATATTCTAATTAAAAAGTGAAGGTAAAAATTGAGTGATTGCTTGTTAATTAGAAATCATATCTAAGATTGTTGATATGAATTCTGATTTAATAATGCAGATGCTTTCGTTGCTTTGAGGTAAGTCCTGCATTATTTTATTTGCTTTCTTGAGTGTTAAATTGGTGGTTTGCGCACTCGTATGATCACCTCACATGTTAGGAAAGTGAAATTAATTCAAGCTGTTTGCCAAACATCTTTTCAAAAGATAAAAGAAAAGGTACCGAAAGGGCGTTAGAGAAATCTAACGGAATCAAGTCCCCGAACTCACAAATCTCTGGTTCGTAAGAGTCAGATGATTCTCCCATTATTTTACTTAGGTGTATAATCGACCTACCATAAACCGATTAGTGGCGACTCCCACTTTTTGCATGCTTTAGATATTTGAATTTAAATCGCGAGTTGGTATGGGCTTGGGAGCCCGAAGTCTCTGCTTCAAATCCATTAAGCCTAATTTTAGGTGTGGCAAGACACCCGAAAATTTGGTCCCGAAAATTTGGTCGCGACTATTTCCATATTAGTCGTTGTTAAAAAATGATCACTTTAGTGCCAATCATGCCATATAGAAATATCACGTGGATTGGATTTTTTTAAAATTTTGCCTAGTCATATTATAATTTTAATTATAAATTACACTTAATCAATTTGACCGAAATTTATTACCGTTGGCATTAAAGTAATCGTTTTTATTTTGATTTAGCATTTAATAGAGTCGGCAAAAATTTTTGATATTAAAGTGAGCGTCATATATGACTTTTGACCCTTTTAATATACTTATCCCATTTTTTCTCTAGCCAAGCCCCCACGAGCTGAGCCCTTCTCTCCTCTTTTTCTGCCTTGCTCACGCCCTTCTCGCTGCCTCCTTCCTCCACTCCTCTGACGAGCGACGACAGCTCGAATATTCCTTCTGCTGGCGTCATCGCTGCTGACGTCACTAGACTGGCGCCATTGCCGCTGGGTTCACCCCCCTCCCTCGTGTGCGGGCGCGCGTGCGCAAAAGAGAGAAAAGGGATGATGGGCTGGGCCTCTCTTTTATTTAATTTCAGATGGGCCAAAAGAGTGGGCTGGGAGAAAAATAAGAGTGGGCTCAAAAAGAAATAAAATAATGGGCCGTGCTACACCAGCCCACTCGACTTTTCCATTATTTTCTCATCACTTTTTTTTTCACTCTCATGCATTTTTTTTTATGACTATTACTTTATCATCATCATCATCATCATCATCATCATCTTTTTATGATTTCTTTTTCTTTTCTATAATTTTTTATATTTTTGCAAAATAATTGGATATTTAAAACATTTACAAAAATTCGGGTGTCAACATCAATAATGAAGACATAAAACTAATTTATGATCTCTATGAATTTTATTCTACAAACAAGATGACGTACGTTCCTTAAGGGCATTTAATCAAACACTACTATCGTGAAAAATCAATGGAAATATGAAAAAAGAGCACCCAACATCTTCTATGCTTTGAATGAGGAGAGTAAATATCTCTTATATATGAGTTGGTCAATGCGCGATTGATTTTTTACTGGTTTTGTTTTTGCTATTGAAAATTGGCAACAATCCCTCTATGCCACCAGCAATTCAGTGTGATCTTCGGGGAAGAGACGGGCGGGGAAAGTGAATGCAAATTCGCCTTCTTTTTCGGAAGGGAAATGTCTTTCTTGTTTTTTTCCTTCCCAGCAAGGACAAATCTAATTGAATTGCAAAGGCTGGTTCCCTGCATGACCGATGTAAGTTTTGCAACAATCGAATTGACGGAAAATATTCAAAGATCTCAAGATGAACTGAAATCACGGCATCATGCTAACTACAGGACTAGAATAAACTTGGGATTGGCATGACTTAACAGTTCATTGATCCCAAACACCGAGAATAAGTTCATTAACAATAAATAACTAACCAAAATCCTCCTATTAGTAAACTAACAAGCTTTCCTCCCTTCCCCCTTTTCTGTATCTTTTGCTCTGAAAACCGATTTCCATGACAAACACAGCAATATAACTCATAAGTGTAGAGGCAAAACAGATCTTCACCACGACTCACTAGGTAAGAATGGCTGCGCATCTGAAAATGTAATGACATCTGCGTCGATGTCTGACTTGCTGGATTCACATGCAGCAGCATAAGATTTAGTTGCCTCCCCATCCTCTTGATTTTGCTGAATACCCAAAGGATTTGGGAGCTTCCTCATCCCCTCTAACTCCATTGCCACTTCTTTCATTGTAGGCCGGTTCCTCCCATTCAAGTTCAAGCATCTTTTTGCAAGGTTAGCAACTGATGCAATCTCTTCCTTCTTACCTTCTTTCAAAACTTGAGCATCTACAATGTCGAACAACCGATTTTCTTCCATCGAAATTATGAAATAGGTCGCAAGGCTTCTGCCTTCTTGTTCCCTTAGCGACGAGATTGGCTTTTGTCCCGTTAAGAGTTCAACAAGAACAACTCCGAAGCTATACACATCGCTTTTGTCTGTAAATTGACTTGATTGGAAATACTCGGGATCTAGGTAGCCAAAAGTCCCTTGCACCAACGTGGTTACATGAGTTTGATCGAGGGAAACAGACTTGGACGTACCGAAATCTGCCACTTTGGCCCGATATTTCTCATCCAAGAGGATATTAGTGGACTTGATGTCTCGATGATAAATGGGAATTGAGGCTGCTGAATGCAAGTAGAATAAGGCTCCTGCAATTTCAGTTGCAATTCGTAGGCGTGTGTCCCATGATACATGATACTCTTCCTTTGGGTCATGCAAATATTGGTATAGAGTCCCGTTTGGTATAAATTCGTATACTAAAAGTGGGACTTCTGTCTCCAAGCAACACCCCAATAACTTAACAATATTCCTATGGTTGATCTGTGAGAGAATGAAGACTTCATTTATAAATTGTTCGACTTTGCCCTCGTCTATTGCTTTTGATTTCTTAATAGCAACTATTTTTCCATCTGTTAACATTCCTTTGTAAACGGTACCCTGTCCACCTCGCCCAAGTATCCTATCCTCGTTGAAATTGTTAGTAGCCTTTTCTAGATCCTTGGAGTTGAACAATTTGTTTTTCTCGACATGGCCTTCAGAAGATAGCTCACTTTCCAACAAAAGACCACCATTACGTTTGAAGTTCTTCTCTTTAAGCTTGATTTCTTTTCTCTTCTTGATGTATTTGTACAGCCCCCATAAGACAAGACACAAAAGTAGTGCCCCAAGGCCTGCCCCAACCCCTGCATTACAAAAAATTAAGGGGCAAAAGTCCAAAAAATGCACCCTTCTTTTATCTATAAGGTCTTATCATAAAATATTTTAGTGAATCTCATTAAGAGGAAATCATAGAAGAGTGATTAACCTGAGCTCCTTTCACGTGGATTTTTCTTAACAATCTTGAATAATTAATTTGTCTCCTGCTAAGTTCCATCAGATGATTTTTTATACATACATCTGGATTATACAACTAATCTCCCTTACTAGGAAATGAGAAAACCATTGATGAAAGTGAAAATATTCCTACCAGCATTCATCTTGATTAAGATTGTAATAATTCCAATTCAAATACGACAAGAGTAAGTAGGAACCTTGGTCATCTTTTGATAGATCTGAAGCGGCAACATTAGAAAAGTTCTAAGTGCTGTCTTAGCTATCAAATATAAGTATTCGTGCACGAAGAAGGTTTTGAGGTTGTCCTGATAGATACTATTGATGGAAACTTATCTATAATCATTACCAAGCAATCATGTTAGAACGAAGGGTAATGTAAATCTTATTTATGTACCTTTTCTAAACATAATTTATGCTATGCTGTTCTTTTTCTAGCAATTCTCCAGCATGAAGCGGTCTAAATTTCTAGGTTAAAAGATCTGCTTACCAATAAGAATGAACTTGGTCTTTCCACCACCGACGCAGCGAAAGGAGCCCCGTTTGTACACACAAGTCCCGGGGCACCGCTTTGGATCACATTCGGCTGATGACAAATGATATCATAAATATATTAGCAGCAAAAACCATCTTCCTGAGTAAAATTAAGGAGGCTAGTAGGTCGCATTTCCTCATAAAATTGCTAATTCCAGGGCTAAAATATTGTGCTTGTAACAAAAGGACTGTCCTGTTCCCCTTTATTTCCAGTAGATTTTTATCAATATAATAAGTTCAATTTTGTTTAAAAGTGCATCACTTTGTGCATTCTTGGGCCATATATATATATATGTGATCATTAAACAGCGTGTATGAATTCTTCTCAGAGGAATATCTGGGAATGAACAAGCCACTTCGCTATATGGCGCACTTAAATTCCCAATGTGATAGCATGAAATATGTTACCTTTGCATCCTTTAACAACATAGGCGTTACCACGATACCCCCATGTGCAATAGCACCGGATAAATAGCATATCGCCACTGTTGCCGTTGTAGCCTCTATATCTTGCTCTTACTCTATAGGCTGAACTTTTAACTCTTATACAGGAGAAAGATTCATCATCGTATTCTTGCCGGATAAGGTCAAGCGCATATTTGGTTTTGCTTGCAATCCCCCATTCCAACACCACTGGAACCGTATCATTCAATCTCAAATCATAAACACCTGTAAAATCAGACCTCAAGAAAGCGTACTTGCACCCCTCATGTCCACCTTCTTCTTTGAAATCCACACCAAAGCCCTGCAGGTTCAAGGGGAGCGAACCCTGGCAGCATCCGTCCTCCCCGGAACAAGCACTATACTTGCTAATGGTGAAGTTGGTTCCGGCACATTTCGACTGGCATCCGAAAACAGCTGATTCTGTACTATTCGCTGTCACTAGAGTGTTGCAACCAACTACTGTAAAGATGTTCCTTTTCTGGGAGAAGACAAATTGACTTCCTTTTAAGCTTACCATTGCACCACGTCCGTCAACCCCGCAGCTTGCATTTGAGTAAATTACAGGAAGACTAACGTTAATCATGCCATCCATGTCTTCATTAGGGAGTGAAATGTTGAGAACTCGCAATCCAATCTTCTTCAGAATGGGAACCGTCTTGTTTTGTTTGCAGACGATCTGGTACCAGTCATCCAAGAAACACTCGGCTCGTATTCCGAAGGGGAAGGGAATGGTGACGCTCCCGCATGTTTCAGCACAGTCACTTCGCAGTTGAGGTGCATCTCCTGATGGTTGTGAAACCAGAAGCAAATATATTAACAGCGGAACCAATCTCCTTGAGAAAAATACCAAAACTAGGTCACATTTCCACATAAATTGTTAATTCCATGGCTAAAATATTGTGCTTGTAACTAAAGGACTGTCCTGTTCCCCTGTAATTCCAGTTAATAATTATCAATATAATTTGATCGATTTTGTTTGAAAGTGCATTCACTTTGTGTAATCTTGGGCAGAAAAACTAACAAAAAGAAGGTAGAAAAGCATGTATACAATCATTATACAGTGTGAATGCGTTCTTCTCAGAAAAATCTGGAAATGAACAAACCACTTCACTGTATGATGCCCCTAAATATGGAATGTGATAGCTCCATTCCCTATTATCTATCAAAATAAAAAATACTGAACGTGATAGCATGGAATGTGTTACCTTTGCATCCTTCCATAAGGTATGGGTTACCACCGTACTCCCGTGTGCAATAGCACTGTGTAAATAGCATTTCCCTGTTGTCAACGTTGCGTGTGCTACATACGGAAGGATAAGAAGTGTTCGACTGCCTGATAAGCTCGCGTCCATAGTCAGTATCGTTCGCAATCCCCCATTCCAGCACCACTGGAACCGTCTCATTCACTTTCAAATCATATAAGCCTGTAAAGTCAGACGTCAAGAAAGCGTTCTTACACCCCTGATGCCCACTTTCTTCTTTGAAATCCACACTAAAGCCCTGAAGGTTAAGGGGGAGCTTAGTCTGGCAGCAGCCATCCCTCCCTGAACAAGCACTATTCGAGCTAATGCTGGCGTTGGTTCCAGCACATCTCGACCTGCAACCGACAACAGCTGAATTTGTGGTATCCACTGTGGCCAGGGTGTTGCAACCGACCAATGTAAAGACATTCCTTTTCTGGGAGAAGACAAATTGACTTCCTTCCAAGCTTACATCCGCAGCACGTCCGTCACCCCCGCAGCTTGCATTTGAGTAAATTACAGGAAGACTAATGTTAATCATGCCATCCACGTCTACATCAGGGAGTGAAATGTTGAGAACTCGCAATCCAATCTTCTTCAGAATCGTCTTGTTTTGTTGGCAGACGATCTGGTACCATTCATCAAAGAAACACTCGGCTCCTATTCCGAAGGGGAAGGGAATGGTGACGTCCCCGCATGTTTCAGCACAGTTAGGCTTCGCAAGTCCAGGTGCAGCACCTGATGCTTGTAACGTGAGGGAAACCAGAAGCAGAAGAATTTGAAACACTGAGGTCGACATGATTTTCGACTTTCGTAAGTGCATGGACCAAAAATTAATGGAGAAAGCAGGCATGGGCGGAGTCCCTTAATATTGTTATTGAAGTCGAAAAAGGGAAAAAATTTCATGTACCGTACGCATAATTTTATTCCGTCCGTTATTTCCTAATATCTCTGAGATGTTTCCTTTGGGGAAAAAAATTGCATTACAAGTCCTAAATGTCTGAAATCTTATATGGATGCGATTCAATCCTAAACTTTTAAATTGTTTCGATCAAGTCCTAAACCTTTAGCAAACAAAGCAATTTGAGTACTGTACTTTCCAATTGATTAAATTAATTCCTCTACCTTTATTGAAAAATACAATTAAATCCTAAAATTATGTTGAAAAGTGCAATTTATAAACACTTTTTGAGTGACATGAAACAATTTTAGATATTGTTCAACAAAAAGATTCAATTGCACTTTTGAAGAAGGTTTGGGACTTAATTGAATTTAGGACTTAGATTGTATTCGATATACAAGATTTTGGACTTCTTGTCCGCCTTTCCTTAAGAATAGAAATGTCAAAGCTTCATAGGTGGAGAGCCCTAATTAAAGCAGCCAATTGTGACTTCTCCAATTGTTTGTTAGATAATTTAGTCATCATTTTTCTCATGAGAAACACTGGGAACATTATCGAGATGGGTGACTCTTCAAGATCTTTTGCTGTAGATCCCTTCAAACAAATTACAACTGAGCAAAGAAAAAAAAAAGATTCTACTCGATAATTTTTAACGCCTGAAAGTAGAGTTATATCCATTCAATAATTTTTTGGGGTAAGTATCAGTTTAATAATTTTTGCTCTATCAAGATGAACACAAAAATCAAATCGTTGTCTCAAATGAAACAACTTTCGATGACCCAGCTCTCATGTTCCAACTTTTTTTTCCCTCTCCTTTTTTAGAAGGAAAACCGCTTTTCACAACAAAAATCTCTTTTTGAATTGCAAAATCATCGGACTAATTTATCCTACGACAATCATGATTCTTTGTTTTTGACTAATGAAATGGGTGTTGGCATCTTTTCAATCTAGAAAAGTGAAAGCAAAGCTCAATTTTATTAGAGCGAAAGTGATTGCTTTCTAATTTCTTTAATCGTGGTGCGACGTTGGATTGTCGTATCTCTCTCATTGTTGAAGCAAAAATCACTTTCACTTTTCTCGAGTGCGGTACATCGTGGAACAAGCCCAATACTTTATTTGCGCAAGCCATCCATAACAGCGCTTGGGAATATTGTTGCCCCTCCAGAAAAAAAAAGTAGAAGATGAACGAGAATCACGTGGCATGTTTTTTTGCTTCCACAGTGGAAGACGTTGTGTCCCATGCACTTGGATTGAAGAAAACTAAAATGATTTTTGCTTTAAAATACTCTAATTAATTTGCTAATGCTTTGGATCATACTGCATAAATTATTCTGAACTCTTGGCATTGTTTTATTTTTATTTTCAGGGATGAGGGGACAGAGAGACAAGAGAGCCTATTTTTGGGAAAATTACCAAAAAAATTCTAAACCTATTACAATTATACCAATTGAATCCTAAACGTTTGTCTTTGCCAATTCAATTCCAAATTTTTGTAATTGTGCTAGTTAGGTCTGTCCAGCCAATTACACTGGCTGGCATTGACACTAATAATTTTTAATGATATTTTATTTTTTTATTTGAATTTTTTTTGAATTTTTTGAATTTTTTTGAATTTTTTTCTTTTTCCTTTTCTTCCTTCTTTTGCTTTTTTCCTCCACAGTGGCCAGTGAGGCTCTAGTGAGGCTCGCCGACCACTAGGCAATGGCCATGAAGCCCTCGGCGACTGCTGATGAGGAGCTCGGCCCTCGCTTGGATCTAGGCAAAGTCGCCTCACCTGCGGTCCTTGCCTAGTGGCTAGTAAGCCTCGTCGGCCACCATGGGAAAAGAAGCAAAAGAAGCAAAAGAAGAAAGAAGACAAAAAAGAAAAGGACAAAAAGGAAAAATAAAAATTAATAAAAAATCGAAAAATTATTACTATAAATTGTCCACGTTAGTGTCGGCTAGCTAAAATTGACTGAATGGACTAAATTGACGTAATTGTAATAAGTTTAGGACTTTTTGAGTAATTCTCTCCTTTTTAAAAAAAAAATATAAATATTAAGTCTTGCTTAATATTTTAACCCAAAGAAAATTTTTGGCCAATATCTAAAGAACGTCGAGTCACAAAAAGTTGCACATTGTGACCATGAGGAGTCTCCCCCGCAACGAAGGACATGATTTTCACGTTTGGTAAGTTGATGGACTTAAACCTATGGAGAAAGGGGCTATGGGCTGGTTCCCTTAATTTTCGTGTATTGTACACATAATTTTTCCAGCTCTGTTACTTCCTAGCATCTCTGGGGATGCTTCCCCGAGGATAGGAATATTAAAGCTTGATGGGTAGAGTACATCAATCTAAGAAGCCGAGTGTAATTTTTCCCATTGCTGGGGACATAAGTTTGTCGTCATTTTGTTTTGAGAAAGAATGGAGCAGCATCAACATAGATCAGTTTTCAGGATCCTTTGTTGAGGACCTTGTTAATGACATTAGATTTGGTATTGAGATGAATACCACTCCGACTACAATTGCATAATTTGAGTCGCCCATCTCAATCTTAGAAATATAAAGCGGCTAAGAGGAGGCTCACACATGAATTTCGATAACCGTCGAAGGTAATCCCAGACAGAGGGGTTGCTCAAGCTCTGCCAAAACTCTGCTAAATTTTCCTTTGAAGCATTTTCTATATTGAACTAACGTCTTTCAATTTCATTTTTAGTTTTAAAGGTTGTTATTCTTCATATGCATTGTAAATAATGGTGTAGCTTTCATTTCAATGTTTGCAATTTAGCATCAATGTGTTTGTAACTTTGAGGATATCTCAATTTCAGTGAAGTTTCTTAGTGATTTCTTTTACAGTGCTTGCACTTTAAGTTTAATTTCAATGGTCACCGCTCTAATTTTCCTTTGATTTCAGAACTTTCCTTTCGGTTTCCTTCAATTTTAATCTTCACACTTTACTTTTCACATGCTTTAGTTTCCCTATCATTTAGGTTGAAGTAACATTTTCTATCTCATATTTTGGTCTCAAAAGCTGGCATGCCTTTTAAACACACCTTCACCCTCGATCCATCTTGAAAAAATTGTTTTATGGAAATTTGATCACTTTGTGGTCGAGCTAAAACTAGAGAAAAAGTTTTGGTTTGTTTTTGGAATCGCCAGTTTGTTAGATTTGCCATGGATTGATTTAAATCCAACAGCTTCAAATTAGGCTCATACCAGCATTTGAAATACAAAATCACATTTGATTGATGAAAAGTGTCACTTAATCAATTGTCACCATCCATCACTATAGCTAAACAGTCAAGTAAATTACTTTTAACTAACCCGTAACGTGTCAATGACTTATTGGCTTGAGTTAATTAAAATATGAAAAAGAATATAGTAGAATATCGAAGTGAAGATGAAGGAGGAAACTCCTATTTCGCCGTGTCTTTTATATTTCGAAAGAAAATCTCAAGTCGCGTGCATATCGTAAGAAACTAGACTTTTTATAGGTATCAAAAAGATAATAAAATTACTACCGATTTGTGCACCGTTCCTATCGCAAACATTGACGAAAAGAAAATTTCTTAAATGCAACATAAAAATTTAGTTTATAACACATTTAAATGGCCGTGGATGATAGCGTGAGCAGGTCAAGGTCAAGCAATGCAACGCAGTTACGAACCTTCCTCTTTATTCATTTACTTCCGGGGGTCCCCCTCGTCCTTCACGCGTTTTCTGGGGTTGGCTCTCTCGTTGACTAGTGATGTGCAGCTATACTGATGCAGACACATGATTCGTACATGTCTATGCACGAATTAAGAGTAAATGTTGAGTCAGTCCTTCGTAGCACCGTCATTAAACAATCGAGCTTTTAAAGTACTGATTTGATCGATCTGTCGAACGAAGATTCATTTGGTCTTGATCCTTATCTTGACATTAGTTGAGGAAGGGGCCACATATTCATTAGGTTTTGGAAAAGTTAAGAGTGGACTAGTCTACTGTGTACTTCCACACACAAGTACAAACATCACGTGAAGCATAAATGATGGAATTCCAAGGACAGTCAATAAAAGCAGCATGGACCAACATGAGCAAGTATTTCAAGTGGCTAATACATTTGCTAAAGGTCAAACGGGTTGTCAGATTTAGTGGAGCAAGATTCACGTGTAACTCATATTTATTTCCATACCAAAATTCAGTCTAGTATATATACTACTATCATGTATGAAAATTTCTCGTATTGACAAAAAGAAAAATTATTCAATGTAATAGAAAAATTTAGTTTATAAGACATTTAAATCGCCGTGGATGATAGCATGAACAAGTCAAGGTCAAGCAATGCAATGCAAGTGACGAACATCCCTCTTGATTCTTATCTTGATATTAGTTGAGGAAGGGGCCACATATTCATTAGGTTTTGGAAAAGTTAAGAGTGGACTAGTCCGCCTTGTATGAAATGATAAAGATGAACTATAAATTCCACAAATGAGTACAAACATCACGTGATGCATAAATGATCAAATTCCAAGGACGGTAAGAAAAAGCAGCATGGACCAACATGAGCAAGTATTTCAAGTGGCTAATATATTTGCTAAAGGTCAATCTGGTTGTTAGATTTAATGGAGCAAGATTCATGTGTAACTCATATTTATTTCCATACCAAAATTCAGTCTAGTATATATACTACTATCATGTATGAAAATTTCTCGTATTGGCAAAAAGAAAAATTATTCAATGCAATAGAAAATTTTAGTTTATAAGACATTTAAATCGCCGTGGATGATAGCATGAACAAGTCAAGGTCAAGCAATGCAATGCAAGTGACGAACATCCCTCTTGATTCTTATCTTGATATTAGTTGAGGAAGGGGCCACATATTCATTAGGTTTTGGAAAAGTTAAGAGTGGACTAGTCCACCTTGTATGAAATGATAAAGATGAACTATAAATTCCACAAATGAGTACAAACATCACGTGATGCATAAATGATCGAATTCCAAGGACGGTAAAAAAAAGCAGCATGGACCAACATGAGCAAGTATTTCAAGTGGCTAATATATTTGCTAAAGGTCAATCTGGCTGTTAGATTTAATGGAGCAAGATTCATGTGTAACTCATATTTATTTCCATACCAAAATTCAGTCTAGTATATATACTACTATCATGTATGAAAATTTCTTGTTAAGAAAAGTAATTCATGAGCCAGAGGAAACTAGAAAAAAGAAGAAGCTCATACATAGCTTTTACATATATTCATTTTTTTGAGGGAAAAAATTATTTTTAATGGTAATTGCTCGCTTACAGACTAAAATGCATTCCTATTAACAGTTTTTCTCATTAAAAAAAGAAAAGAAAAGAAAGAAGAAGAGAAAACTAAACCAAATTGAATCAGGTTTTCATTTGGGTCGTATTCAGTTCAGATTGCGATTTGATTTGATTTAGCCGCTCATCCCTATAATTTGGTTCGGTTCGGATTTCTTGAAATCTTGAATCACATTGAACTATTGACACCACCGACCTTCCAGCCATGTGACTACAGATGAATTCCAGATTTCGGAGGAGTCAGGTGCCAAACAGAGCCCAATGAACTGGCAGATTGGGAGATAGAGCAGGAGCAGAATTTGTGCCCTTCTCTTCAGCTGCATCATTCGAAGCATTGATTTTACTTGGATCAAGAAACCGCCCTCCACTTCCTCTGGCTCTTCTCATGGCATGCTGGTGCCGCGACTCATGAAGATACGGCTGTAGATCCAACTAAACCAAGACAAGAGAGCGGAATGACACCATGCCAGAGAACGAGCAAAGAAAATATATCAATTAAGTTTATCCCCAGTGAATTAAATGCTGAGATAGCTGCAAAAGCTGTAACGAAGATGAAGCATGTAGTCAAACTATTTCCCACGAAATAGAATTTCCTAAAAATAGTATCTAATGACAGTATAGCATGTGGCTATGGAAGCAAACACAAGCGGAACACCTTTAAATAAAAAAAAAAAAAAAGCTTTTTAATTAATTTTTATAACCGGCAAAGTCTGGAAGGAGCTTCCAAATCAACATGCATAAAAAAGGCAATTCACTTTTCTAACTTTGATGTTTGCTTTTCAAGCTTAGCACGTGCTTGTCTTCGTCTCGAAATCTCGTGATACTGCCTAGCATTTACATGAACGGGCCCTTCTGCCTCTGCCAGGTTAAGAGGCAGAAGCATCCTAGCATTAGGAATACCGACAAAAGGATAAGCCTGCCCAATGTAAGATCTCTCAGATGGCATAATGCAGAATTCAGATATTTTATCTATTGTGTGACAGAGCACCTCAGACAACATAAACAAGGGGTGAACTAGAAAGACCTTCGTCACAAAAACAGCAATTTTCAGTACTCTTTGCTAATTGCAAAAGAAACACAATTAAAGATAAGCATGAATAAATTGTTAGAAGTGTAACAAAGATTCTTTCTCATATGTTCTCTTTTCATCTCACCCTCTAGTAGCACCAACCACCAAATATAATTTGACAAATATAGGAAACAAGCACCATAGAGATGAACATCTTTTTTTTAAATAAAAATAAATGCAGACACCTCTTCTCAAGATAGTATATTCTAATAGACACATTTCTTTGTATTTTCGGTAGTAATTTAGATGGTATTTGTTATTAAATAGTATGTCTAGTAAGTATTTTGCATTTCCTCTTCTTTTTAAAATTGAATAAATCCTGCAATCACATTACATTTTACTAAGCTCTACTTCATGTATAGAATGATCTCTCATACACGAAAGTTCTTTTCTTGCTTAAGAAGAATTGAGTTCACGACATTCTCATTTCCATTCATATTTTATATATATCGATGTTGAATGAGCATATGCCTAATTCGCTAAGGATTATAATTATTTTAATACCAATGTAATTTTTTCTAACGGATTTAACATTGAACATGTGACATGTGTGTTTCAAGATAGCTATGTAGTAGAAACTTTCAACATGTTAATTATACATTAAAGCGTAAATAATTTTTAATATTGACAGTAGACCAAATAAAAATTCTGTCAACATATCTATTCTTTATGTCTGAATCCTACTACTAAATCAATGAATAATCAACAAACTACCTCACATGTATTACTCTACAAATCATACAAACTTTGATTAATTTGTCGATGCTTAACGCTTTATGCACTTATCTTTTTGTTTCATTGTGTTGATATATTTTCTTTCATTTTTTTGTTAACTATTATCTCTCTCTAATGAATTTTTCTCTTTTCATCAGGAGAAAAGCCAATGATTTCAGGAATGACTTGGTAGAGTATCTCGCCACTCTTTAGTCATTTAGGTTCCATCACTTAATTTTACCTATTTGGGTAAGAGCATCTTGTCCCACCTTGACTTCATAGCGAAATTGCTTCTCGTGCGTTAGAAACGCATCTCTATAGAGCCAAGTCTTAAGCTTAAAATTGTCATAAATATGGGAAGGATAATTTTGTTCCCTTCTTATTTCGGCGTGTTGTCCACTGTAACATGTAAAAAGCTGGCATTATTCACAAAAAGAAAAAAAAAATGAAGTAGCAATTGACATTTCGCTCAATATTGGAAAAAAAATCATATACTTTATCAAAAGCAAAATAAAAATAAAAAATGTGCCGAAATACAGGATTTTAATGGATTTGTCAGCCAGAAGCATGTGCAAGCGAGAGATTGGGGATGAGCGGTCGATCCAACCTCGTGACTAGTGGTGGTGGTTATCTCATGGATTCAACAATCGCTTGGCATCACTAGAGGGTAGTGACAAGACACTATACAACTGAGAGGAGAGATGTGTAAATAGTGTTCAGTTGCGTGATAACAATGGCTTTATGGTCTAGAGAACTTATAATCTCTATCAAATTATATTGTCACTATTACGAGATCGTTAGCACTTTCTCAGTCACACGCTCTATTTGTTACTTTATCTTTGTTGCTCTTATCTACGAATGTCTTCAACTCGGCAAAAGTATTGCAAGTGGTTACCATGATAGACAAATGTAAAGACGTGAGACTTAGGATGTAAAGAGTAAGTTGGGCAGATGGGATACGTAATTATCTCTATATTATTAGGGGGTGCAAATTTCTACTTTTTTTATCTTTTATGCACGTGGCAACACCGTGCACCCACTGTACACGATAGATAGAGATTGAGTGAGACCCAAAAAGAAAAGTCTCTCCCTCTCTCTCAAGAAAAAGATGGGTCTAGGTCTATGACTGTGTGGCTGGAACTGAGCAGAGGTTTTCAATATGAACCAATAATGTACAAATTTGCCACCAATAAAGTGAAGATGACCAAGACTAACTTGGTCTTTGTCGGTCAGCTTACTTTAAAGGTTAAAAGTAGCTTATCAACCGTGTGATGCACGCCATCAAAAGGATGGAACAATTGCATCGGTAGAAATATGGTATGAAATCTAGTAAGATGAAGTGTTAGTAAATCATAAAAATGAAAATGATGGTTGTCAACTTTTTCCAATATGAATGCATGAACCCTCACCAGCAAAAAAAAGTGAAGATGACCAAGATGAACTTGGTCTTTGTCAGTCGGCTCACTTTAAAGATAAAAAGTAGCTATATCAATTGTGTGATGCATGCCATCAAAATGATGAAACAATTTCATCGATGGAAGAATGATATGAAATGCAATAGGATAAAGTGTTAGTAAAGCAGAGAAATGAAAATGATAGTTAACATTTTTAAATATGAATAAATAATGTGTGAACCTTCACCAACAAAAAAGTGAAGAGAACCAAGACTAACTTGGTCTTTGTTGTCAGTTCACTTTAAGATCACAAGTAGCTCTATCAAATGCATGATGCGCACCATCAACATCATGAAACAACTTCAACGGTGGAAATATGATATGAAATGCAGTAAGATAAAGTATTTAATAAAAGCAGAGAAATGAAAATGATAGTTCTTAACAATTTTCATTATGAACTAATAATGTGTGAACCCTCACTAGCAAAAAGTGAAAACGACCTAGACTAACTTGGTCTTTGTCGGTTGGCTCACTTTAAAGATCAAAACTAGCTTTATCAATCGTGGGATGCATGACGTCAAAATGATGAAATAATTTCTTCAGTGGAAGCATGATATGAAATGAATAAGATAAAAGTACTAGTAAGATGCGAGATGAAAATTTTTTACCGTTCTTATCATACAACTATCATTGGTACTTTTACTTTTTTATTATTGCCCTTTTAGAGATTTTCACAACATTATTCTTTAGCTCTAGATGGTGATGAACATTTATGGCCCAGATATTGAGGAGAGATTTCAACTATCAACAAAGTATCAGAATTCTAGTTATAATAGGCCCAACTTGGATATGGAGCTTGTCTAGTTTAACTTCATCTGGAGGTGGTGTGGCATGACTTTGATATGAGGTGTGTTGCTAGCCATTTCGACTATAATAAGGAAAGGGAACCTTGCACAGTTTGAGTTAAGCGCTAGAACAATTATGGAATAGATGAATCTTGAATGAAGGGGTAGTTATTGCATGACACCCAATTACCTTAGGAGTAACTTTAATCATGGAAATGTGAGAGCAATTAGAGTGGGGATCACGCATGAGTTGCAATGATTGTTAATGGAAACATCGAGAGTATATATAGAAAGAATATGGAGAAAGAGGAGATGCTCAAACTGTGCCAAAACATCGACCAAAAAAAAAAAAAAAACTATGCCAAAACTCTGTCAAATTTTTCTTAGAATAATTGTTCGAAAAATCTTGAATCTATTGTATGGCAGCAAATTTAATCATACACCTTTCAATTATGCCAATGTTTTTAATCAAAGATTGTGCCAATTTAGTCCTATATTTTTTGATGATTTGTCAATTTAATCATTTCATCAATTTTTTGTCAGAAATCGCTAATATGGCGGTTTTGTCAGTGTTAGTTGTACTACATGACATGGTCGATACGTAGGACAATTGGCATTAACGTGGTGAAGTTTTGCAATCATTTGAACTTTTTTGAATTTTTTTCTTCTTTTCTTTCATTTTCCCTCTAACTTTGGGCGGGCGAGGTTGCCAACCAACCCTAAACGAGGGCCCAAAGTCCTTGCCCGGATCTTGGCAAGGGATTAGGCAAAGGTCACACTGTCCTCGCTTGATATCCACGATCTCATTTAAAAAATAAAAGAAATTAAAGAAGATATATGGAAAAAAAGAAAAAAATTAAGATATAATATTCAAGAATTGCACAAATTGTCCACGTCAGCTTCAGTTGGATGTCAACCGTGCCGCGTAAGATGCTTGATGACTGTGCCAATTATTTTCGGCAAAAGTTGGCCAGATGGACTACATTAGCAAATTTTCAAAATATTTAGAATTAAATTGGCCATATTAAAAGAGTTATTTGAATGTACGCATGACGTGCTTCAACATACTATCAAGGCCTGGTGGATCTTGTACTATGCAAGCCCAAGATTGGAATCCAATCCAATCCACATAAGGAGCTGTTGACAACATGAAGTGAACGACTTTTGGAGGATTTGACTTTACAATGGGATAATTATCAGAAAAACAAAATTGAAACTTATCATATGGATCCTAATTTATTTATTTTTGGTCTAAAATAGTGCGTTTATTCATTCATTAAAATGAGGATTACAAAAATATAATAGATAGGTTTTCGAACATAAAATCTTCCAAATGTACCGTGGGGGATCGGACATCCAGGTTGGGGGAAGTGTTTTGAGTCGGTGGGCTTCTGCAACCTAATCTGCGGCTTGGTTTGCTTCTCTAGGACAATGGGTTAAATTTACACAGGTTGTTTGGGCCAAGAGCTTCTTGCACTCCTGAATTAATTCCTTCACAGCCCAAGACTCCTCTATTCGGCCCATGACTAACTCTACCAACAGAAGACTGTCACTTTCACACTCTAGATTCCAACCCCCATGTGAACTTCTTCTCTCTAGTTCAGCAGCTGCAAACCGTGCAACAAAGCGAGGGTTTTTGCTTGCAGCGGTGAGGAAGCATGGATCTCCTTGGCAAAGCCATCAACGATCGCGCCGTTTGAATTGCACAAGATCCCTGCGACTGAGCTTGGCATCTCTCTGTCCACCCACGAGTAGTCGATATTCAGCTTCAAAGATTGGCTGTCCGGTGCCTCCCATCTCGCAGGTAGATGCCGCATCTTAACTTTTCCTTTTCATGTGCGTGGATTCCATCGGCTGAAACTCTAGCTTTGTGCTTGGGCTGCTTCGACAATGCCGTCCGGTTGTGGGGGCTTATCATGGAAGACCTAATTGTTCTGATTTTTCCAAATCTGCCAGAGCACTTCCGCCACTAATCCCTCTTCTGGTGAGTTCGGTCTTGATTCAAAAAAATTATGCCAACCATTTTTCCATTCTAGTTGCTATCCTTGTGCTGTTGTTGAGATTGAGGTGTGGGTTTGACCAAACATTTCAAGTCCATTTGTAGAAGAAAAGCAAGTGTTCGACGGCCTTTGGATGTTTTGAGCATAGAGGGCATAAAGGGTCGAGTAATATTCTTCTCTTGAACAGATTTTCCTTTGTCGGTATTGTATCTTGAGATAAGCTCCATAGGAAGATTTTCAGTTTTTTTTTTTTTTTTTTTTTTTTTTTTTTTTTTTTTTTTTTTTTTGGGTAGGTAGATCCCAAATTCTATTCCATAGCTTCCGAGGTGGTTGGTAGGAAGTCGTTGCAACGTTGTCGTCTTGTTTTGTGGTCATGGAGCACATGCTGTTATATTCACTTTTCACTGTGTAGTTAATCTAAACAAATGTTGTCATATCCATATCACTATCTTGTTGAGGAGGGAGACAAGGATTTTAGTTCAATTATAAATTTTTCAATTTGGCAAAATTTAGTCATAATAATTTTAACAATTTACCAATATAGTCCTTCCAGCTAATTTTTGACATAATTGCACATTACCGGATGACCCGGTTAAAAACTTAGAAGTTTAAAAAAAAAAAAAAAAAAAAGAAGAAGTGTTTTTGGACTCTGAGAATTCCTAGATACTACTTTTAAAATCACAGTTATCTAGTGAAGCTTTTTCTGAGGAATTCACTGTGTAAAGTTTCTCAATTTCGACATGATATTGGTTTGCAAGTATTTGGGAAACTGATTCTTGTGGAATGCTCTTACCGATGATTAGACCCGTTAAACGGGTGGGTCAGGTCGGGTTATAAATGGTCCGACCTAAATCGACCTATTTAACCTGTTTATGACTCATTTATTGCAATGCAAAATTTTTGACCTATACTTGACTCGACCCATACCCGACTCATTTAACTAAACTTAGGGTGCATTTATTTCATAGAAAACTCAATGATAAAGGAAAATGCTTTTCCAGAAATGCATTTTCCAAGAATATGGTTTGTTTTCCTTTGTTTGGTGATGTATAATTGAAAATGTTTTTTGCCGTTTGGATCCCATTAAAAAATAATTTCGCACTTCATCGCGGAAAAAATGAATTTTTAATTTTAAAAATTTTGAATTTTTAATATTGTTGTTTTTAGTTACTTTTATTTTATGTTTTTTCTTTTCTTTCTTTTTATTTCCTTTTTCTCTTTTCCTTCTTCTTGTCCTTCACTCCTTAGCTTCCTCACACCATCTCTTCTACTTCATCTGGCAGTTCGTTCCTAGTTGGCTTACAAAGGGTGAGCTCCAGCTATCATCGGAGGTGACGAGCTCATCAGCTAGCCGCTAAAGGCTACGAGCTCGCCCAATCTGGCGAGGCTTGAGCCTCATCAAATGGAGGCCATGAGCTCACCTGATCTGGCGAGGCTTGAGGCTCATCGACCTTGGGCAAGTTCAAGCCTTGTTGTCGAAAGCCATGAGATCACCCGATCTGGTGAGGCCCGAACTCACTGGCCATCCTTGTGGCCGATGTGACGAGTGGGGAAGAAGCAAAAGAAAAAAAAGAAAAGAAAAGAAGGAAATTCAATTTTTATTTTTATTTTTATTTTTAAAACGTTTTCCAAATTTTAATTTTTTTTAAAATATATTTTTATAAGAATAATTGTTTGTAAACCAAGCATCAAATCTAAGTTTTGGTAGATTCGGAAAACGTTTTCCGGTCCTTTCAAAGGGAAATCATTTTTCTGAATTTAAGCTTTGTTAGAAAAAGGTTTTTTGTTGACTAGGAAAATGTTTTCATTGACTCATTTTCCCGAGTAAACCAAACGCCTTGGAAAAATGAGGAAAATGTTTTCCCGAAAATGTATTCCACGAAACAAACACACCATGAAAAGCTTATTTCTTTTATATATATATATATATATATATATATATATATATATATATATATATATATATTAAAAAATGGTATTGCTAAAATAGTTTATACAACACAAATTTAATGGACAATTTTTATAAATTTTTAAATAATTATTTTAAAAAATTGAATTTTAATTATTTTTATTTTTTAAATATAATTTTTAATTTTTCTTTTTGTTTTTCTTCTTCTTTGGTTGACCGCTGCCACGACGACGGTCGGCGACCGACCACGGGCGAGCCTTAAGCTCGCCCTGGCTCGTGGCGACGCCGCTCGCCGACGTCGGGCGAGGCCTCGCCTCGCCCGGATTTGGCGAGCTCGAGCTCGCCCTTGTCGGATCTCGGTGAGGCTCGAGCTCGGCCGATGCCGGCGAGTTCAAGTCTCGCCGGATCGGCGAGCTTGAGCTCGCCCGATACCGGCATGCTCGAGGCTCGCCTGGCCGGTCGCCACGCCATCGCCGTGTCGGCGACCGGAGGAAGAAGAAAGAAAAAAAAAAGGAAAGAAAAAAGAAAAGAAAATTAAAATAAAAAATAATTATAATTTCGGTTTTTATAAAAAAAAAAATAGTTTTGTAAAGTTAAAGAGAAAAGAGAGATTGTGAGGTTTTGGGTGAAAATGGGTTCTAAATCCAATCCATTTAAGACCCACTTAAGACCCATTTAAGACTTACCTATCTTAAGTCTTTAGTTGTTAAATCCATTTAACTAACTTTTTCAAAAAACAAGTGACCCATATATGACCGATTTATGATTTAAATGGGTCATATATGGGTCTAAAACCCATTTTGCCACCTCTACCAATGATTCCAAGATTGAGTATGCTGATCTTCTTCTAATCTCTTTGTAGCACAGAGATAAGAAGGAAGGACTTGGTATGGCAGCTACTACAAAGACTAATGGAACAACAACATATGGCTATGATGGTTGTTCTGTGATGGATCTACTATGATGATTTGAGTTGGTCGTAAATTTCTTCTTTTTTTCTGTTGTTTGAACTATATACCATCTTCTCCTCCAAAAAAAAGAACTATATACCATCTTGGTAGCTAATGTCCAGTTGGTGTTTTTCTATTGTCATCGTTTAAGTTGGTTGTGATTTTCTCTTATTCCTGTTTTCTTAACCACATACCAACTTGTCCACTTGATTTTTCCTATTGTAATCATCCAAATTCTAAGCGAAGAGAGGTTTTTAGACCTCATTGGAAGCATATAATTGGTCATAGTTGTTCTGTTTGTGGATGCATGGTGGCTCCGTTTCTTATTTTCTTCATCTCCAAGCAAATCCTTCCCCTTCTAATTAGGACGACCATAGTTTTTTAATGCTTAAGGACCTAAATCCTTTACCTTTTTAGTCCGTGCGACATGATAATATGACAGTATTACTACAGGAATCTGAAGTAAATATGCAGTATAGGGAACATGACATCTTTCTCTACATACAATTGAACACAGTTGAATGTGGATTCACTAATACATTGAACACAGTTGAACTTGGATTTGCTAATACAGCTCAACACACTTTCATATTTTTTTGCATCATAACCTTGGTCTTGCCTCACATCTAGCCTCCACTTACACTATCAAGAAGCAAAAAGGATAGACAAACAACACAACCACCCCTAATATAACATTGTTGTTAATCTAAAAAAATGTTGTTTTTTATTTTTTATTTTTTTGGGTCCAACTTCAACATCAGGGTTGGCACATCAATCCTTTCGATACAACTATGCCTCTCAAATAGATCATTTTCCCTTTGCTTCCAAAATAGATTTTTACCATTGTTTCCAATGGAGACACTTCTACTTTTATCTTGTTGTCCTGTTGCTTACTCTTTTCTAGTTGCATTTTGAGAATGTGGACTTTTTTCCTTAGATACTTTCAACTAACTTCCACACTTCCAATTCTATTTACTAGTGCTTTCTTTCCATTGATCAATCCAAAGTCACTTCTCTGCCATGAAATGAGGACTTAGGATCAATCCATTTGAAAAAAAAAAAACCGCAATCATCAACTTGCCTGATACAAGCAATCAATTCAAATTCCAATAGTGAACGCTTTTGGATGGGAACTTCAAATTAAACAATGCACAGTAGAACATATAGCAAATAGGTTGATTTAATGGAAACACTAGAAATTATGTGAAACAAAGGCCTTCAAACACAGCACATCAAATTAAATTCAACAATGCACAGCACATAGCAAAGCAACCATATCCGTGTCTAACACTAAACTGGCCAATACATAGCACATAATGCTGAGCTAGCCACCCACAATGAACAACCTATGACAGTGAACTAGTCCTATACTCAACTAGCCATTACAAGCAACCAATTCAAATGACAATGTACTAACTCATCAATTCTAGTGTGTTGTAGAAAATTGACAAACCATCACCTCCAGCAATAGAACCTCCTTCCACTAGACAACATATGATCATTAGAATCTCGAAACTTAACCATTGCATAGTGCAATGAAAACTTATGCAAATAACGAAGTGACTCGTAGCTAGCTCGTATAATTACAAAGAAAGCCAAGACAGGCATTTGCTCCTCTATAGCTCAGGGGTCATAATATAATGTTATCTTTTGGCCCTGGCATTCAAAAGCATATGCAGCGCAACAAGAACAATGCACTTAGCAAAATGATTCCGACGACCAAATCCAATAAGCCCATTAAATCCAAGTAGGGTGGCCTTTTAGAGCTTTAAACAACAATGAGAGCACCAAGTTCACACCAGCAGTGTCTCAATCCAGGTTCCCAATGGTACATTCAACTACTACCTTTGCATTGAATTATCAAATCTTAGCGGTATATAATCCTGTTCAACTTACATAATACTAGTAAGATGTAGATGCACCAAACATATGAGAAAATTAAAGAGCTGACAAAATTGAGTAATGCAAATATGTAATCCATCTCTTCCAATGAGCATGTAAGATAAAGAACCTCATGTCGCCGGATTAAGAAACGCAATTTTGAGGGGTTATAAAGTGCTGGACATGAAGCAAAAACTCTTCATAGGAATCTTGAAGAAGCAAAAAAAATGCACAAACTCTGGTAATGACATAACCAAAGAGCAAGAAAAGGTGGCGAAACCCAGAATCAGAAAAATACCACGGATTTGGAGCAATGTGAACTCGTAATCAGTCACCCAAGTTGAATCGAAGCTCGATTTGGATATATCTTGGCTAAAAAGCCACGGATTTGGCAAGGAACCGAGAGGGAGGGCAAATACGAACCACGAACCCTAGAAATTTGACCCAAATTGACTTCGGCAACCGAGATTAAGAGAGCGCAATGTAGTCCACGTTAGCCACCATTCTGATGTCGTTGTTTTCACGGCGCCACATCAACTTCTCTTGCATTCTGTTGTCCACGTAAGTAGTAGGATTTTTCAGGATGACCTTTGACCAGAATCGGAGAGGACATGTGTCAAGCAAGTATAAATTTGGGGTTTTTGAAGATCTTAAAATGAAATTTGAAGGTGTTGGAGTGACAATGAACATATTTTAAAATTTTGTATGGTATTTTTTCTAGTAAATATAAAGATTGAGAAATAGAAATTAAGTTTAATAAAAGTAGATCAATGAAATTGAACGTAGAAAAGCTAAATAAAGAAATAATTCGGACAAGAATTTCATATGAAGTATCTTCTAGGTCATCGGGCTCACTTATCCTAGAAAAAGAAATCGAGGGAATAGTTTGCAATGGAATTAGAAAAAACGGAAGAACAAGTAGTATGTCCTACTCATAGGATTGATCCTACATTGCTAGAAAAAAAGCATAGACTACAAAACCTTAAAAGAAGATTTCCTTTCAGAAGAAAATGAAAACCAAAGAAAATAGTCTGCAGAAATATACACTGCAAGAGAAAGAGAGGTTTGCCAAGAAGAATGATACGTAGAAATAACAAAAAGAAAGTAAATCTGAAATTCCACATAGATTAAACCAAGGAAGTATAAAACTATAAATGACGTAGAAAATTATTTAAATAACTTATATTATGGTATATGGAAAACCCCAAAGATCCAGTCATCCTCCTGTGGTTGGATTAAAACTAGGAGTGAACACTACATCATTTTTATCATCTAGAACAACTATGTAGAATATTTCTAATTTGGCTCTCATTTTGCATTGATACATTTTCAAAATTTGATTCAAATGAGCTGATTTTGGCCATTTTAAATAATTAGTGAAATGACAACCATTGCTTGTCATCAACAACGTAAAACTCTTATACGATTTTATTACTCAAAAATGGTGGAAGCGTCAAACAAGCACAATCAAGCAAGAAACCATCGTAGAAAAAAAAATGACACAGAGGATTTACATTATTTGACCTAGTGTGCCTATTCCATAGGAAAAGATCGACAAGATATTTTATTATAATCAATAAGAGGAAATTACATTCACTCGAAATATACAATTCTCAAACGTTTTCCAGTTTCCAATTATACTAAAAAAAGTCTCGCATAATCAAATCAAAAAGATACAAAGTGTTTACTCACACACTTACGTTCGTTGACGATTCCCTGAGCTCTCACTAAGTCAGGCTTGATATCAGTGCAAAATTAGGTCAAAACCCGCATTTAGTATAAATCCTGCTTTCGGCCATCAAAAATCTTCTCGGGAAAATTCGGTCTAGTTTAGATATCTAGCCATAGCTTGATCGGACATTCAAGTTGCTCCCTCTTGCTCACTATGTCCATGGTCGAACTGTGGCGTCCCAATCCGCCACTTACTAATCCCTGTTCTTTATTTACTTTAGGTTATCACGCAAACGGAAGTCTTTTCTAAAGGTTAGCATTTATAACATGAACTATACACGTGCCTCTAAGAATACCAATAGTAAAGGGAATCATGCTTCAATTATTTACCATACTTATATGTACATCGGGTGGCAGATTATACATCAAAAGGAAAAACCTAAGCTGGGAGAAATAAAAAAAAGTTCCAGTTTCCCTAGACCCTGCTATAGCAAGCTCCTTGTCCGTACATACATCAGTCTATCCGACCGTCCCGACTACATAATCCCGCACCCCAAAAAGTTACGATCGTGCCAAAATACAAGCACGATCTCTCTGCACTCCGTCCTACTCCATCTCCTAATCCTCCACGTCCCTCCATCACCAGCTACACCAGGAGCATCAGGGGATGGAATCGGTCCTAACAGGCGACCGTCCACTAGCAAAAATATAGCAACAAAATGGTAGGAAATTAGATCAAGCTATCCTGTGTCCACTAGCAAGACAGTCGTGTATCGAACAAACATCGTGCCCGGAAAGTCCGGGTTTGTGAATTTGTGATGCTTGCCCTCTAGCGCAATTGGTGCTCCATAACAAGAGATGGGGGATGCTGGGAGCGAAGTATTAGCTATGAATCTGGAAAAAAAAAAACCTAATATCCAAGCAAGTGCTTACAGCAAGATCATAAAACCACTTGATCTAATTGACACTCGATTCCTAGGACACAACTAATATCCAAGCAAGTAAGCACCCAAGTATGAGCACACGACAGATCATAGACCATTTCCAATCACACGAGTAGTGCTAATGTGCATTTAATGCAACATGCGTCACATACAATCACATGGGTCACACTACTATGCAATGGGTGCATCACACTTCACATTTATCATGCACAATATCACTGGGGTCCATCCCTATTTCACAGCTCAACCAGTCCCTGTAGGTGGCTCATGCAGTGACCTCTGGTTCACTAAACAGGCATTCACGGTTCCATACTGCACGTGTCCCTACTCCAGGGCGTCGTGGTTGTTAGGTAAGGCATTCACTTCCGACATCCACTTTGGGCCATTGTTGAGTTTTTGAGTTGATCGTCAAGACTTCCGGGGTTTGTCACCAGCCCGAACATCCCTACTACAACCAGGGCATCTTGGTTGTTAGCTAAGGCATTCACCTTCGACATTCACTCCAGGCCATCGTCGGGCATCCAAGGTTTGCCAACCTTGGGCATCATATATCATAATCCATCTCATGCATCGCAGGCATAGTGCACTCATGTAGTGACATAGCATTTGCGCATTATAAAATGCATCCTATTCAGCACACGTGACACTTAGGGCAGTATGCCACCACGCATGATTCACTACCTTCATGGTACACTCAACCACATATAATCCAAAATTCCAGATTCTGTCCTCTTATGTTTTAAACCCAATTTCTACAAGTAAATGGTACCACATGGCAATCAAAATGCACCATTTGAAAGTCTATCAAATGCCGTTACTGTCATCAGTAGGTCACCAAGCAAGATTCCATCACCTTCCTAAACAATTTAATGCAATTTGGATCAAATGCAGAAACGAACAGATTTGCACAGTCAAAGGAATCAAAGCTAAATCCATAGTAAATGAACTCGAAATTTTCTAAAATTCTAATATGTTATAGAGAAGACCAACAAACAATTTTCATGAGGAAACTAAGTCCAAAACAATTTGTATAAAGAGCAGTAAAATGCACAATATAAAGAAGAATCTGGTTCACTGGAATAGAGCAACTGATCTTAAAGATATAATCATCTAATAGCCCTAAACGTGTCAAAAAATTTTGAAATTTGGATATGTTATAAATCAAAATGTCCTCTACAACTTTTATGAGGAAACAAGTTCAAAATCAAAAGGGAAAATTTTATAAAAATTCAGAAAGACAATTGGGTTACTGTTCTTACTGCACTGGGCAGATCATACCCAATAAATGACTAGGCTTTCGAACCAACCATATCACCTCAAAAAAATCTAAAATTAAAGTATGTTTTACATCAAGATGCCTTGCACAACTTTCATGTAGAAAGTCTCGTCAAACTCAAATCACAGCAAGCTCCACAGAATTAACAAAGAGATAAGGTCCAGCAATTTCAGTTCTAGAAATCCAAACCACAGTACACGAACTCATGTAAAACTTGCACCCCTCGAGTCCATTTGCTCAAAACACATCAAAACCAGAAGTCCTAAGCCACATGCAATATCCATCTCCAATTATAATCAACCACTTCGTACGTGAGGGCCAAACGAACACACGAAACTCACATGCAAGACTATATAGGCCACGAAAATGACATGCGATGCTTCGCTTCCACAAAATCTCGGAATCACAGCATAATTAAGCTATCATTTCACATTCTCTACATCTACTCAAGCTAACAAGGACATGCAAGCAAGAAGCAACACAAAACAGCTACTATTCTAGCAAAAACCGAGCCTAAAAATGATCAAGAAGAGTAGAAGAAAGCCACTTCTCATTATCTTTGCTTCTCTTGATCTCTAGACCTTGAATCATTAGAGGAAAATGGAAGCAAATGAGAGGGAGATGTTGGGCTATAGGGGCGGCAACATAATTTAGGGCAATTATAAAAATTAAATCCCATGCAAAAATAATAATAGGGCCGGCCACACACACATATATATATATATATATAGGTCTATTAAAAGTCTAGTTATGTCCTAAGGTACAACTTTAGGCACATACATACACCGGACAAGGCATATGCTACTGCCTTCGTCCCTAATTCGCTCACTTAATTCGATTATCGAAAAATTAAATTCCTACGTGGCTCACTAATATAGCTAGACATAAATTCAAGATGTCACAAGACTATCCAGCGAGTCTGGCCAATTGTCCAATCTTGCCTCTAGACATCCAAAATCCACAATTTGTACCCATAGTAGCCTCGTCTTGACTCACCACTTAATTCCGATGTCCACCACTTGATTTAGGACATTTGAAATGTATCATCACGCATTTTAAACCATTTGGCTTGCTTTAGATGTCCCAGACTTTAATCTCGATTCACATCCAAATCAAAACAAAGTCAAATTTCGATCCACGTAACAGAATTCATTATTTTGAAAAGAGGAGTTTTTTTGTTATTCACAATCAACACGTATTATGTATATCATTAATTTATATTATTTGAGGAAAATTTGGTGTCCAACGAATGCATACCTCTTCGATTTAAAACTTCATTCTTCTTTTATTAATAAAATTTGCTAAGGTACAATATATATCAATGGCATTGTCTCGTATTTGAAAAAGAAGGGCAAGTTTACTTCGAAATGCTACCGGGAACCGATGTATTATTTTTCTTTTCTGGAATTATTTGTTGTCTTTGTTAGTTCTAACGAGTCCACACGTTTCAGCTACATACCAACAGTTGAAAGGTATGCCTAGCGGAACAAAAGAATAAATAGCACCTGAAAAATCTAACATTTTCCGTAATATCTACCTTTAATGAATGTTTATGTCTCGGTGTATTCAAATAGTATTTTTGCTTAAGAAACACTGAGAAAATAAAAACAAAGTCGGTCGGCTTTCTAAATGAATCAGCCGACACCTAAATTTGTCTGAATGTATCCTTACTGTATAACGTGCTACAGAAAACTCATCTCCCATTTTGGCCCCCCAATAAAAAGAAGAAAGGAAATGGAAGGGGGAAGGGAGGAGGAGAGATCCGAGAGAGAGGAGGCCGTGAGTGGAGATAGCCGAGTGAGAGACTGAGAGTGAGCGACAGCTCTCCGTCGACAAACACACTAGAAACCCGGCCGACGACCCACCGACGTTACCCCTCTCCCCGAGCCGAGCTCACGGTAGGTTTTGGTTCGGTTTCGTTCGCCTTTCTTTCGGGCGTCGATTTCCCGAGGATCCCTGCTCGGAGACGCGCGAGGCGGACGAGGGTAGCCCGATCTATCGAGCTCGCCCACCATCCGACGCCGCCGAGCTGGATAGGGCTCCTTCATCCGAACGCTCGTACCCCTTTTTGTGCTCTGTTTCGGGCTCGCCGGACCGGGATGACGTTGTCCGGTTCGCGCGAGTTCTGACCTCATTTGTGTGCGTGCTGTGGTTTTGGGGGACTGGTATGTAGTTCATTCGGAATCCCGGCTCGAGCTCAGGCTCGGGTTCGGTCGTCCTCGCTCCTTGCCCCTCAGTTTGCGTGTATTAAGCGTTCGATAAAATGTCCTCGAGACGGTTCCGTAAGAATAGCCGTTGTTGTTGCCTTACCCGAAGCTCACGTAGCATTATTTTGATCTTCAGTTACCGAGTTTGTCCTGCGCGAGACCTTATCTCGTTGATCGGGGCTGTCAAGGCCGTTTCTTTGGCATACTCCTATGCGTGTTGCTTCGATAGCGCTTATCCGTTGATGGCCCGCAACGAGTTCTCTGGGGATCAACGACTTTCGCGGCTAATCGCAAAAGTGGGGTGGCAAGTTGGTCTCGCGGGTCGGCATGAGCGAATGACGGAGCGGCGGCGCCGGTATAGCGGCCGGGGCGCGGTCGGGGACGAACCAGCTCAAGGCTGCTCGTCTCTGGTCATCCCCGAGCAAGCAAAACCAAGAGCGGCATGCCGGGCTTGCGTAGGTTTTAAGTGTTCTTGAGCTGGCTGAAATAGGGAATGAGTGGGGTTGGGGAGGTTTGTGTGGATTTAATGAACTGGCTTTTGTTAGGCTCAATGGGACTAGGCGTAGTGGGGAGGGCTGGGCTGAATTAGTTTAATTCTGGTTTGGAATGTTCTCGGGTTGGGCTACTTCTGCTTGCCTTTTAATATTTTTCTTCAGGCCGAAATGGGCCCAACTTGCTGAGCCCAGCCCGGTCGAGGGCCCGAGTCCTGAGACCTGGGCTGGCAAGTCCGGGTCGGTCTCGGACCGGACTAGATGAGGAGACCCGACCTGGCTCCCCTTGTTTATATAATATGACATTATTTTTTATATTTTAAAAATAAAAATAAAATATTTTTTTAAAGAATATTAAAAAATCCTAGATTTTTTTTTTTTTTCCAAAGAAATCAGAAAAAGCTTTAAAATAGCCTTTTGGGTGGTTTTTCCTTAAGATCTGTGAAAATCTTTAAAAGAAAACAAAAAAAGAGGTATTTAAATCATCGTAAGCAAATATTGGATTGCTATTTGCACATTTTCTTTATTCCAATTATGCCCTTATGATGCATTAATAGCTATTTCCTTAGCTTGGTCAGGAATTGAATCCCAGGACTCATGATTGTTATAAAATGCTTGAATCCCAAGACTCATGATTGGTATAAAATGCTGCATAAATGTATTACTTGATGTTTAAATAAAATAATGTATCGAAAGGGCATTAGTTGATTAATTAGTATAATCAAGTCATTGATTCTAATTTTTCTGGTTGCGCAAGAGTAAAATATTTCTTTCAATATTTTACTTGAGTTTCTAGTTGACTCATTACAAATCGATTAGTAACAACTCTTAAATGAATATGACTTACGAGTTAAAAACTTGGATCATAAGTCACGAATTAGTAAGCTTGGGAGAGCCCGAATTAAGTCTAGACTTGGCAATCTATAACCTTCGTGCCTGCGGAAGGGCTCGAAGAGGTTGTGACAAGTCCTAGATGGAGAGGGATGAGATTTAGGCTGTGACTTACGAAGGAAAATGACAGGCTTGTTTCATTGTAGCAGCGATGTGTTTATGATAAATCATACAAACAATGACAATGCATGAGTTCTGCAGGTAATTTAATCCAAGTCTCGGTTGACTTCCTCAGATAGCATATTCTTCTTCCACTCTGAATGTACCATTGAAATTATTTCACATTCTAGTCTTACGCTTCTATGAAGTGGTTCGTGCAGAATTTAAAAGAAGATTACTTAACTCATGCAGCTCCAAGAGTCACGGAGTAACCAACGACAACTCATTAATCAATAATGACTTTTAGGTCCATTTGTTTTGCGGAAAATATCACATTTTCAGAAAATATTTTCTATGAAGTCATTTTCATGGAAAATAACTATATTTTCTGTATTCGGCTGAAACTTGAAATTTGAGTGGAAAATATTTTCCACCGTTCGTTAGCTAATTTAATTGTTTGGGAAAAATTATCAAAAAATTGAATTTTAATATTTTTAATTGACCAAAAAATTATTTTTATTTATATATTTTTAAGAAATGAATTTTTAATTATTAGTATTTTTTAAAATAGGAATTTTTATTATTTATTATTTTTCTTTTGTTTTCTTTTTTTTTTTTTCCTTTTTCTTTTCCTTCCTCCTCCTTCCTCCATTGCCGCACACCTAACGATGGTCAACGCCCGACAACCAACCAAGACCGGTCGCCGCGATCCGATGAGATCGAGGCTCGGTGATCTCGCTCGAGCTTCGCCCAGCCGGCGGGCGTGATCTGCGAGGCCCAAGCTCACCAAGCTTGGGTGAGCTCGGCCGCTAGATCGAGCTAGGCGGAGCCTCGCCGACCTCGGGGCGAGGCTTGAGCGGCTCATGGCCGGTCACTGGCCGTCGCCGTGGCCGGCGACTAGCCAAGGCCAAAGAAGAAGGAAATAAAGAAAAGAAAAGAAAAAAAAATTAAAAACTCGATTTAAAAAAACATTAAAAAAATGAAAAAGTATTGGTGAAAGGAAATAAGATGGAAGAAGTTATGGAAAATATTTTCCACTTTTGAAAAGTGGAAAACATTTTTCTCACTTTTAAATGTTGTTTTTTCAATCATGGAAAACATTTTCTTTGATTAGTTCATTTTTCGTAAAACGAACACTGGAAAATTCGGAAAATGTTTTCTTGTAAGTCATTTTCCGTGAAACGAACAGAGCCTTAGTGTTCAACAAATTTGATGAATTCTGAGGTCCAAGGGAGCTGATATTTAATTTCGGAATCAGGAGTTGACTTTCACTGCCATCTTATAGCAAGATATATTAGTCTTGTAATGAAGCTCGGGTCTGTATCCAGATCGAAAATGA
The DNA here is from genome assembly GCA_014182565.1 of Eucalyptus marginata. NCBI lineage: Eukaryota > Viridiplantae > Streptophyta > Magnoliopsida > Myrtales > Myrtaceae > Eucalyptus > Eucalyptus marginata. Next base: position 40,299,749 of record CM024587.1, on the reverse strand, counting down.
AGAGGAGACTGTATGAATAGGAGGTTAAAGGAGATACAGTTTCCTTGCTGCCCTTGCTAAGAGATGATCCACTGATTCTCGTTCGGCTATGGAAAGGCCGATATGATATTTCACGAAGCTGGTTTGAGCAAGACCGAGCGCAACGCGTGATAGGGCTGAAAACGATGACGCCATTCATCATTGTGGGGGAAGCATAATAACGTGGAGGCTTTGAAGCTCTTGGTGGAGCCTTCGGTAGATCATGACATGAGTTTGCAATTTCAAAAAATAGTTAGGGTCACACCATATTGCACCAGGCTTTTTCAATAAATGAGGGACAAATAAAAGCACCAAACTTTTGCAGTTGGGATAAATTTGGCCAATCGTTAGCCATTATCAAAACACTTAATCTTTTTATCACTTTTCACTCGGCACAGCTTTAAATATTTACAGAATTGCCATCAAAATTACATTTTCTTGGAAAGGACTAATATCCATTCCTTACTTTTTGTCTGCCATTATATAATTTTAGGGAATTTCGAGTGTTAAATATAACGAGTCATGAACAAACAACAACTAGCTTTAGTCTTGTCACATTTGATTATCACCAAGTCCCGTAACCCATGAAAGTAACTATTAGGAGGTTAAAAGTTATGTTAGGACAAGAAAAGGTCATAAATCCTTGAATAGAAAATACACGACAAGACTGATATTAGTAATTTGTTTGAAGGCAGTTATATTTATTCCATACGTAGGTTCTAGTCCCAGGAAATATATGCAAAATAAGTTTAAGAATTATGAGAAATTAACGATAACATATGTTGAGAAAAGTTTAGATAATTGGAATATACCACAAATAGATGTACATTGGGTATATAAGAAAAGAGGAACCTTTTAATATATAGATTATGCAATTAAAGTAGTTGGGAAAACGATGTTAGTAATTGGAAATGATGCAACTTTTCAATTATTTCCAAAAGGGATGTTGAAATAAAATAAAATAAAGCAAATCCGAAATTCTTCCATTGGTTTCTACGTAGAGTAAAAGAAGGAAGTATAAATAACATAGAAAATCACTATACAACTTACATTATGGCATATGGAGAACTCCAAAGATCAATCATTCTCCCATAGTTGGATCAAAATTAGGAGAGAACATTAAAGCAATACCACAAATGGTGAGTGGCCAAAAAGAAGAATGGAGTAAACCTTCTGTTTTAGAAGAACTAAATGTAGTAAGAAAAAAAGATAATTAAAGTAATTTGTTCTTGCAGTCATTAGATAAAAAACTTAACAGAATGAGAATAAAACTATGGAAGAGGCCAGAAAAGAAGAACCGGAAACACCTGTAACAGAATTAAGACAACATATTAGCTCATGGAAGGAGCAGATGATCCACATCCATGACCACTGGTTGGTTTTAGGTAGGAAAAGCCGAAGAAAATTTTTACCTAGAAATATTGGCCTGGAGTCTCCTTCGAAAGGTAGAGTTTGAAGAGTCACAGATAGCAGAGAGAATAATAAAAGAGTGTTCATGGTGGTTTGACCCAATTAAGATTGCAAGATATGTATTTATAAAATCAGTTATTTACAATCCGAGAACATAAAATAACGTAATTACATAATGACCCCATAATACATATCAATTACAAATTAATAGTAACCATGCATTGCCTGCATAGAGATTGAAGAACATGCATATCTACTAAATATGTCATAGTAGCTTAAATCTTCCACTTGCTTCGATGCTTGTTCGTGTTTGAACAACCTTTGTCCGTCAAAATTGTGCCCTTTTAGTTATGCCCCTTCTTGAACTTGGACCTCTAAAGTAGAGCCTCTGCCCCTTCTTAAACTCAAAGTCGTTCCCCTTTCTGAACTCCAAGCTGTGCCCTTTCCTGAAGTTGAACTTTTGCCCCTTTCTGTATTCAAAATCCCGCTGCTTTGTGAACTTGAAGTTATTCTCCTTCCCATATTCGATGCCTTGCCCTTTCCTGAACTAGAAGCTGCGTGCCTACCTGACCTCATATCTTCGTTGTTTCTTGAACTTGAAGCTACACCCCTTGCTTTGCCTCTTTTCGTAGGATCCCATCTTAGGTTTGAAGCACATCAGGTCTCACTCCCTCTGCTTCCTTTTGCCCGTACTCGGTCAGTCTCCATAGTTCTATCCCTCTTCACCGGGATCACGTCCAAATTCCACATTAGTCTTAGGACCGCAACAGAAGATGCAAATATTCAAGACTTACAAAAGAAAGGTCTCTTTGATCCTTAGCTTCAGTTGTAAGAGTGCCTAATAATCATTAAGCAAAAATAATAAATTAAAAATTAAATAAAAAAAAATTGTTAATCTATTATGAATAGTCACACCGTTTCAATAGGACACATTGGTTATTTTATAATTATAAATTCGAATTTTCATAAATAAAAATAAAAAAAAACTAATTGAGAATTAATGCCAAATTTTGTGTTTTGCAAATAAACTACCAACGCTGAGTGCCCTTCCCTCGATCACCGCTCTCTTCACTGACTCCATGCACGAGATCAGCGATGCATCATGTGTGGAACAACAGCCAGGTGGGGGCACTGGTGGCGGCGGTGCTGCAGGGGGATGTGGAGGGGCTGAGAAGGGTGCTGTCATCGGACAAGGTCGTAGAGCTGAGGAGGGCGCCACTCGAGGGTGAGATACACTCGAAACCAAATGCAAACACCTCTTCTTTAAATAGGATGATTGAATAGACACATCTATCTAATTTTTCAATAGCAATTTAGATTATGTTTGCTTTTGGATGGTATGTTTGCCACGTGATTTGCATTTTTTTCTTCTTTTTAAAACTAAACACATTGTGTAACCACATTAAATTTTCTAGACTCTTCTTCATGGATAGAATAGAAATATTGTCAACATTGTTTTTCTTTATATTTAAATCATACTATTATCATTGAATAACCAACGAACTACTTCAAATATATTGTTCTACAAATCATCCAACCCTTAATTGATTAGTCAATTATGAAGATTTTTGCGCTTATCTCTTTGTTTGATTTTAGTCGATATTCTATTTAATTTATTTGTTATTATTATCACTCTCTAACGAGTGTTTCTCTTTTTGGGTTGAGAAAAGCCAATGATTTGACAAAGAACCAGGTAGACAACTAATTGTCGTACTTTATCCAAGGTCTATTCAGGTTTCATCTCTTAATTGCACTTATGTGGGCAAGATCAACCCTCCTTGACTTCATAAGGAAATCGCGCATTGTGCTTCAAAGATTACATTGAATAAATTTAAGGTGTATGGATCATACTTCATATGGAGGCCCAGTTTATGAACCATTTATGTAATTATTCCTAATTTTTATAATGGCAGAATAGTATTTGGTTTTTTTTTTTTAGAGAATTAATATAAAATGTTGATGCACCAAATTAGCTGAGCTTAGGTAGACTATGAGCTGCAATCCAGTTTCACACTAATAACAAGCTGAAAATCCCCTCGAGGCACCCTACCATGGCCACGTTAATGCGAGAATCTTTCTCGAAAGAACACTGGTTTCATTGAAGAAACAAAGTTTCAAGGCCTCATTAAACTTTGAGAATACGATTGGAGTTTGTCTCTGTCCGCTTTGAGTATGTTGTACTTTTGTGCATGTTTGTGAGTTGTACTCATATTGTGAATTGCGATTCACGTTATACTCATTTTTCTAAGGGTTAATATCCTAAAAAACTCTTACCATTTGATAAATTTACTCCGACTGACCATAAAAAACCATAAACTGGTACATTTATGACAAATTTACCCCAAACTAATTTATTCGACCTCAAAAAACCCTAAACTGATAAATTTGTAATAAATATACCCTCCATTAAATTAGATTAATACCACAAAAAAAAATCACAAAAATTGTAAAATGTGACAAACGAAGCGTGAAATCCCAAATTGGTATACCAGTCAATTATCACGTGTCATTTAACTTAATAATTTGACAGTAAAATTTAACGAAAACTAACGGATGGTAAATTTGTCACAAGTGTACCAGTTTGGGGTAAATTTGTCAAAGGTATACCGATTTGGGGTTTTTGATTGTCAAAAAAATAGTTTAGGATAAATTTGTCACAACTATACCAGTTTGGGGTTTTTCAGCGTATTAACCAATTTTCTAATGTACCAATCATCTTACCACTTCTATTACTGTTCATTGTTGGATTAGGGTACGATGTCTTGGCTGAGTTATTACCGGTCTTCATATTTGTGAACGCTTGTTCTCAGGCCATAATTCATGTTGTCCAGTGTCTCGTTTGACTATTGGGCCCTATGTACTGGGAACGCCTAAATCACAATTAATGGTACATGTACAAAGGAATTAGATCATGGTTTGATACATTTGCTTCCATTAGAATACATTCTACCTATTCTTAAAATGTTTTTGGCATTGGACTGGATGCTATCCTTGTAACAGATGCGGCAGCCTGCATGAGTGAATACAAAAAAGTTATTGCAGCCATCAACCTCAAAGGAAGAACAAATTCGCGAGGTGCAAGGGCGAAAATGTACCTCTAATTGGAGAACTTTGCTTTTTACCTAAGATGGGTGCAATGATAAAAGCATCAAGGCACCTAATTAAATATGGCACAAAATGGAAATACTTGAATAGTAAGAGCCTCTGCTCAGATCAATGATCGTCGTGTGAAGTGACCCCGAGGTAGCAAGCGAGAACAGAGAGGTTTCTGAAATGACAAATCTTCAAGTTCCAACTTTCGTGGCCTGATAAACTAAGAATTTTCCATAAAATAACACTCTTGCCATCCGTGAGCAATCGGAATGGATTCGCAGCCTGATGTTGTCTTGAATAACATGCCTCTTCTGAAGGGCTACTGTCTGCCAAGCAAAAGTAATTTTCAAACCAAACATTGGAACTCAGAGTACTTTGGTTAATAACCACATCTTCACAGCGATTATTTTCAGTCTGATGGTCTTTTTCTGATGCGATTGAATTGAAAGGATCCAAGACACGCTACCCTCGTTCAAGTCTGCAAGCTGAAGAACTAAGCCGGATTGACTTTCCTCCCAAATAATTGCAACTCTGAGCTGTTCGAATGGTCAAACTCAAGCTCAGAATTCACCCTGAGGTGTATTAATTTCTAAATCCAAGCGCAAGTCCTCGTCTTCCATGACCTGTCAAAAGATCCTAAAATATTTGCACAGATAAGTGGATGACTTGCCTGGCATTGTGGTCATACTCCATGGCCTGTTGGTTTTCTACAGTATGTGCAACTCTTATGGCTTCAAGCCACCAATTTGTCGTGTTTTCATCAATATCAACCACGTTACTAGTTATATCAGGAGGATTTGCCAGAATCAAAGAATGCTGATAAATCAGGCACAGTATCCTTCAGGATCAGATGCGGCAGAGAGCGGTAACCTGGCCTATTACTAAGCTCACTTTACCTTCATTTTCACACGAAAAAAAAAGGATAAATGCTGGAAAGAAATTTTCTGTACCTTTGCAATCAAGATTGTGACATTTCTGGTAATATACAGCCCAGATGAGGTCCGCAACTAGATAACTAGGCCAGTCAAATTGAGGAAAAAAAAAAAAACTGGTATCTACTAAAGGTAGACTTAAAGAGCACGGTTCAACACAAGAAATTTCCCATTGAAAAGAAATAGCATATTCTGCAAATGCTCTATGCTCTCTGCTTATCCGCTCACAGAACCTGTTCTGAGAACCAGTACCAGCTTCGACTTCTACCTATACCGTGACAGACTCATCAGCATTACATGAGAAAGGAGAAGAAACAACAGGCCTTTAAAACCAGATCATTTTCCTGATGCTACTCCGCATGAAAGGGGAAAGTGCCAATCAATAGTTTCTTTTCAAATAGGACATATCAGTCCCGTTAAAATTCTTTCAGGTAAGGTTAGCAACTTTAATATCCTACACAGTCTCAGGTATAATTCTCTGAACTATGAATCAATTGAAATGTTTCATCACTCTGTCTATCTGAAAATAAAACTATAGCGATCACCTGATACAGTTCCAATGGAGGCCACAGATTCTATGAATTTATCCAACATTGGGAAAGGCGACTTTCCAGTTAAGTAATTCACTGAACTATCACTAACGAAAGAGTTGAAATTAAGTTCTTGCAAAGCAAGACGGTATCTTCCCAAATCAATATTAACCTATGCAGGGGAGAAAAAATCCATCACATGAGACACCGCACAGAGTTCTAAAACACTAGTCTACCCATGCAAAGATGTTTCCAGAAATTAGCTCCACCAACTCAAGACAATTAATATATTTGCTGATAATAATAAGTACAGCAAATCATATGAATATAGTTCATAAAGGAACCCGATACAAGAACTAAGTCAAATTCGTAACTACCTCCCATCAAACTGAAGTTTCTTTCCACAATCTAACTCCATTTGCAGACTAGGATCTTCTGACAATCAAAATCCACAATGCAGATCAAAGAAGCCATGATCATGTCTTCCTCACACTGTCAGGAGAGAGTAGGCGCATTTTGAATGTCAATGAGCACATGAACCTTTAAAGAGCAAATGGGATAGAGTCATCACTATTTCAAGCACTATCGCAATAAATTCTCTTCTCTGTGTGCGCATGCACATTTTCTCATGTGTTAATCTAACTTTCTAAAATGATACAAAGGCATAAAAGAACCCTCTGCTGGTAGTTTTGAGGAACATTTTGAGTGAACTAGGAACAGTTCATCACACCCATGTTCCAAAGATGCCTCATGAGTCTCTAGACCTCAATTACAAGGAGTAACGTACCATGTCCTTGCATTTGAAATGCCCAGTCGGCAGAAGGACAGAACTCTTGCCTGCCTTGGATGATAGAGCCAAAGAAATGCATCGATTCCTTGAATAGACAGCAGGTTCCACAAATATCTGACCTGTCGATGGGCTGGAATCTGTCTCGACAAACAACTTTTCATATCTTCTGTCTCTCTCCCTTGCACTAGAAATCTGCGAACATACCTGTCAATTCATCATAATAACATCATGGTTGCATGCAATGTTATATTTCTCCAAAAAGGTGTGCATGCATGAACATATCAACCAGAACCCCACCCCCAAAAAAAAAAATTATAATAATGAACAAAACAAAATGCCCACACACACACAGTTCACTCTCTATGGGACCATGCATTTCCTGGCAATAAAGAAAATCAAGCATCTTGCCTTTCCATGATCCGTAGTTGGCAGTGTTTAGGCTGACCATCCTACCGGTGTTCACTTCCATAGTTCACTAGGAATATTCACAAACACCTACTGAGCACCGAATGCCGTCGCACATTCACAAGTGTAAGTCCATCGTATGATTGTCGGGCGGTACTCAAGATTTGACGCAGAGACGTCGTTGGCTTCTTCATTCATCCTTCCGCTTTACCACTTTGACTTCGAGGTTCAATCTCCTAATGCTCAGGAACACATGGCACTCACCTTCTAATGCTTGTGCAGCATCTCTCCTCGTTCCCGCCTCTGAGTTTGCCATAGCTAGGACACTTATTACTTCTAGATCTGTCTCTCCCTAAAAAATACCAATAATTAGATTGCATTGCTGGGTCATCTTTTAATAAAAGTCATTTGGTCATGTTAGTGCCCTAGAGTTTAGTGTTTTATTTCTAAGAAAAATGAAAAAAAAAAAAATATCTCACGTAGTTTAATTAATAGGGTTAATTTATAGTTAAACTAAATCATGTTCTTAGAATTGCACATAGGTTATATTTATATCATTAGAATTATTAATAATAGGGTTATTTTTACATTTTAGAATTATATATAGTTCATTAATGCATGGTAGATTAAAACTCATATAGTCATAGCGTTTGATCTGAGTCATGCTTAGTTGTTAACAAGAAAAATCCCCAAAAAATAATTAATTAGTATTGCATACTTTCATCATTGTCTATTTTGTAGTCAACATCTTGCAGAATGCTTTTTGCATTGGACGATAATGGAGCTTTGCTTTTAATCTGCTTAGCGCATCAAGGTTTTTCAAATTATTTCGTTATTTATTTGTAGCATTTGATTGTTGAGCGTTAGTGATTTATGATTAAAGCTTACCAAGATTGCTTGCAAATCTTTTTTGAGATAAGGAGAAAAAAGGTAGCAAAAGGATGCTAGATTTATCTAGTGTGATCAAGTCTCCCTATCCATAAATCTCTAATTCATAAAAGTAAAATATTTCCGCACATTATACTTGAGTTATTAATTAATTCTGTAATACATTAGTGGCTACTCCAAAATGAATTGATTTGCATGTTTAATTGATTAAATTGAAACTACAAAGTTGGAATTTGTATGGGCTTAAGAAAGTCTGCCCTATGGGCTTAAGAAAGTCTCTACCCTAAGCATTTGCTTAGTTATTCATTAGCTTTCCTTTGATGGTTCACCTTTGGGAAGGTCTCAACAATAAGTCAATTTTAGGTTGGGCCATTTTCAATTCATCCATATTTGACATGAACCACCCATTTGACAGGTTTACTCCACACCATACGTGCATTAGCCAAACCGTATAGGCTCAATCTAGGCGTGTTAATTATTTATGGCCGCTTTCTTCTTTATCATTAACTTTTTTCTCTTTTCAGGGCTTGGAAGGAAAACAAATAGAGATTTTTTTTTTTTTCTCCAAGACACAAAGATCCTTGGTTTAGCAACTCAATTTGTCTGAGGACATCGAAATATGAACTAGAATGTTCACTGAACTACAACACTTATAGAAGACCACATGCCCCGATGCTTCAATCAGCAAAAATTAAAAAAGGAAATGAAAAGAACGACAGAAGATAAATCCATAAGCTCCCAGGGAGAAGGATGGCAGCTTTTTATTAGACAACTACGTGTTGGCCAAATCATGCATACTAGAATCACAACCTTGGAGCATCCCTCTTTGGAGACCAAGCCACGACCGACATTGCCACTGAAGACCTTTCATCCTATAGCATGAGAAATACAATGCTTCTTCAACGGCCTGCAGATACTTTTTCTATTAAACCGAACTCTCAAAGCTTCAAACCAGAACCATGCAACTTCTCTTCCATGACACCGTCAATTCTCTCCCCATCTCAGAACTCATGTAATTCACCCAATCTCCAACCTCGCCTCTCCTGAAGAACCACTTGGTCTCTGCCCCTGTCCACAACTTCCCACACTTATTCACCTCCAATGCGCTCATATTGTCGAAGCTACACATCTTCAATATTCCCTCCACTGTCCCGTCTCTCAGTTCTTCTTTACTGAATGGACACCCCAAGAAATCGGCCAACCTCCTCACATGAACATGCGGGTCCACTTTCATCTGTTCGTACATCATGAACAACACCTTCTCGGGCATATCCAAGCTCGCCTTGTGGTAACCCAACACATGGTCCCAATAAGGCCCACAGACGCTCACCCCTCGACAAAACTTGTCGAGGCCCTCCTGGATCGGAATCTGGCCCTTCTCTTCCGGCCTCATCCGATTGGCAAAGTGCCACATTGAGACAAAGGTGTCCTTGGGGTTCCTACACAGGTAAACCAGCTTGCAGTTGGAGTCCCTCACTGACTGTGGAAGCAAGGAATATGGCATGTGGGTGGCAAAGAGCCTCGGGGATGCTATAGCAGTGAGATCGGGATTTTCTTGGCCGAGATAGAGATCGAGCTCCAAGAAGGGCACGAGGTCATGGGAGTTTTGGGTTAGGAGAGGGTGGCGTCGTTGTGAGTCGGAGTCAGAGTACTTGGCACGGTTCAAAAGAGCGAAGAGGATGGCCTTTAGCCAGGTGGTGCCGGATTTTGGACTAGTGACGAGGAGGATATCAGAGGGGTGAGCTTGGAAGTGGTTTTGGCAAGTGAGGATGCCTTTGAAGAGCCGAGAGGAGAGCCAGAAGCCCTGGTACAAGCGGAAAGAGGCGGTGATCCAGTCTTCTTCTGAAGGGAGAGAGGAGAACAAGTCCTTGAATGCTTGCGGCATGTCCTCGTCTCGCAAGAACCTTAAATGGGGTGGAGGAAGAGGTTGAGAGGCTTGCATGGTGTGAGAATTGGAGTGAAGAGTTGGTTGATGCTTAGTGGGACGATGACCTTAAATAGAGGCTTCTTGCATTAGAAAGATCGTTGCCGGGATAAGGTCTCGAACTTTAAACGAAATACTCATATGAAGATGGTGTTGGGTGTCTCATACAATTTACACATTAAATGTTGTCAAATTACATCTTTCAATAAATTTGAAATAAAACTTTTAATACTCCTAGCATTATTGATGCTTTCATATAAGTCTCTAACTTCAACCAAAATATATATATAAAAGTCGCTAACAACTAAAGCAGCTCACTTGTAAGATTTCAGATATGAGTTAAAGTACCACGAAAGTCCTAAATGTTTAACTTTTGTCAATTAAGATATAAACGTTCTTATGTCATTGTTTCATTTCTATTTGAACAATGTCTCGTAGAGACACACGACATACATTTGAAATACGTTATCTCGTATTGTGAAGTGCGGTCTATAATTTCTATACAAGTAGGTATCATGTCAACTTTGAATAGTATTTTGCAAGATTCCCGTCCGTCCATGAATAAAAATTGAAAGGTAGCTCACCGAACCCTTTCATGGCCATAAGCGAATCAACCTATGTAAATATTCATTTGGCGATTCCTATGCAGGGTAGTGTGGATATCGCTGATCTCCCTATGGATCATATATCTGGGAGCCAATTTTATAATCTCGATCCAATATTGCATCAAACACTGAATTAGAGCTAAAGAGTAGCCAAGCATAGGCCAAGTATTTTAACAATATACTTGAACATATATCTGCCAATTTTTTCCCTAAGAGGGATTTCTTAAGGAAAAAAAACCCTTATAAATAAATAGATAGATAAATAAAAGAGAGATTAGAAAAAAAAAAAATTGAGCTGGTGGATCCACATGCAAAATAAATGGGGCAAAATGCTATGTTATAAAGTCCAATTGAAAAGTTTAAACTAATAGACGGAATGAGAATACATGTATATAAAGAGTAAATAAATTTCCTAATTAAATAACGTGAGATATTACAACAAGAGAGAATAACGCTTAAAAAAAACTTTCGCCAACTAAACTTTGCTTCTGTCTCTCTTTTTCTTACACCCCCACACCCCCCCAAGACAATACCATTCTTAGACTGGTGAAAATGGGGAATGGACAGAAAGAGATCATTGTCGGTCTCTTTCAAAATCACTCGCAAGTTTTCCCTTGCTATTTAAATGTTTGGGGTTTGAAAATGCTAACCAATTCCAGCCTATCCGCCTTTGTAATACCATTTACAAAGTCTTCACTTAAAAGCCAACCGATATGCCCTGTATGGGCTCAATGACCTCACTCAGACTGCTATAATATTATTGATAGTTATAATATTTTATGTGATTCCGACCCGATTATTTTACCAACAGTGACATCGTCAATATTGAATTTTTTATTGATTAGAATCATCTGCAATTAAGAGGGTAAGTTACATATTAAATTTTCAGCTAACTTTGATAAGACAACTTTACTTATTCATCTTTTTCCTTTGTTTTTCTCTTTTTTCCCTTTTCTCCATTCTTCTTCCTCGAGCAAGGTGTTCTATTGCCACCTCATTTATGACACTATCATTGCCTTTGCCAACTTAGAGGTCGCCAGAACGCCCCGGCCGTTCTTCATCACCTTCGATGCTTGCTAATCAATCAATCAATCAATCTCTCTCTCTCTCTCTCTCACAGAGATGGAGGCGAAGGACGGACAAGCTGCAGTCTCTTTCAGTGATTTATAGATGATGTAGATGATTATATCTTAATCATTTATTACGTGGTCCCATCATAAAGCTGTGGGTGACAGCATGAACAACAAGGCCAAGCAATGCAACGCAAATGACATGCATGACTTGGGAAAACCCCCTTTGTTCATGTACTTCCGGGGGTCCATCATAGCGTCGTCATTAAACAATCGAGTTTTTAAAGTATTGATTTGATTGGTCTAATCATTTAGTATTATTGATATTAATTGAGTTACATTCTCAAGCGTTCCGATTTCGTGAGTTATTTGCCGACAATTGTGGATGGCCCCATAAGAAGTGAAGGAGGTACACAAATAATGGAGGAATGGGCCACATATATTCATTAGGTTTTGGAAAAATTGGAGTGGATTGATGAGTCCACTATGTGTACCAAATGATAAAGATGAAATACAAATTCCACGAATGAATACAAACATCACGTGATGGATAAATAATGGAATACCAAGGATGATAAACAAAAGTTGCATCAACCAGCAAGGAGCAAGTATTTTGAGTAACTAATACGTTCACTAAACGTCAGTTGAGGTGGATCAAGATTCACATGGAACTCATCATTATTTCCGTACCAAAATTCTATTTAGTATATGTACTACTATCATGTATAATAATTTCTCATCAAGAATAATAATATGCAATCGAGTTTATTTTTTATAAAACATAAGACTTTAGATTAACGGGTGATCTTGAAATGAATCATTTTGTAGTATTAATACAAACACAAAATAAAATCTAAAGAAGTTAACTATTTTGACAAGCAATTTTTTAACATGTAACATAAAAATTTAGTTTATAAGACGTTTTTGAACACGTAACTTAATAGCGGTAGCGATGCTAGTGATAACAATAACATAAAAAGTAGAACCCCATCCGTTGTGTTAACTTGTGTTGCTCTCTGCGTCTCGTAGAAGTTCATTTCTTGCAAGACCAATTCTATGTCTTTGGTTCTCTGAATTCGTTTTGCCTTTTTGCTGGGGAAGTCGATTCTTGCAAGAACCTTGCCCCTTCTTCGCATCCTGAGTTAATGATATTCGGCAAATTGCTTGAGCTTCTTTTACATTTTCATGAGCGTGGGTGATAGCGGGAGCAAGTCAAGGTCACTTAATGCAAAGCCAAATGACATGCATGGCTGGTGGATGTGATGCTACAAGCCTACGCCGACATAGGCGTGTGATTTGGATATGTCTATTCACTAACAGTGAATAGATGTCAGAATCAATCCTCAATAGTGTCATCATTCAATTATTGAATGATACACTATTGCATCATTATCGATGACCCCACGTAAAAATGGAGGAATACAAATGGTGGAGGAATGACCACGTATGCATTAGGTTTAGAGAAGTTGGACGAACCCACTATATACGAAATGATAAAAGATGAACCACAAATTCGATGAACCATGTCACGTGATGGATAACCCGTTACAAGGGCGATAACTGAAAGCAATACCAACCAACAAGGAGCAAGTATTTAACGTGGCTAAAGCCCGGTCGAGCTTTAGATCTGATGGGGTGAGATCCGCACGGAACCCATTATTTTCCGTCCAAAAATTTAACTTAACATACATAATTAATATTACGAAAAATCTTAAATTGATACGTATATGATAGATTTACTTCAATTTAATTTTTTAATCATGAAAAATCCGAAACATATATACTTATAACAAATTTATCTTAAACTAATTTTTTTGACCACAAAAATCATAAACCTAAACTTATAATAAATTTATGACAAACTAATTTTTTAACCACTAAAAATCTTAAATTGATACATTTATGACAAATTTACCCTTTGTTAGTTTCCATTCAATTTTATTATCAAATTACTGAGTTAGATGATATGTGATAGTTGATGAGTATACCAATTTGGGTAATTATCCTTCGTTTGTCACATATATATTAGTTTTGTGATTTTTCGTTATATTAATCTAATCTATCATAAATGTATCAATTTTGGATTTTTGGCTTTATCACAAGGGGTTTTTAGTTGTCAAAAATTTAACTTAGAGTAAACTTATTACGTATATCAGTTTAGGGTTTTTTGTTTTTAAAAAATTAATTTGAGATAAAATTGTTATAAATGTATATCGATTTGAGATTTTTTATGGTTAAAAAATTAACTTAAAATAAATTTATTATATATATATATATATATATATCAATTTGGATTTTTTCTTGATATTAATCCTAATATATATATATATATATATATATTTATATTATGCCCAAAATAAAAGAATTGGAACAAGAACAGCTGGAACTCACTTTGCAAAGGAGACACACTAGTCCAAAGATATTTAGAATCTGGAATTGACACTGACGAAGACAAGCAAAAGAAGCCTCCGTGAGCTCGAATAATTGTAGTTTTTGCCTAAGTAGCACGGACATGGGACACAGACATGCGACACAACACGATACGACACGACAACACGTCATTTCTCAAAAATAAAATTCCGACACGTTAGGATACGTTATTATTGAATAAATATTTTTAGTTTTAATTAATTTGATTCAAATTCACAAATAAATAAATAACAAGAACTTATAATGAATTTGCACTAATAATATTAATAGATATATTCATAGAAAATTTGAAAGATATATTCATAATTAATGCTTAACCATATTTGAGAACTTATTTTTAACTTTAACCAAAATTATGGATAAAACTAATGACTAACAAAAAAATATAATCAACTTTATTTAAATAAATCTATGATCTTTTATAATCATCAAAATTTATCATTATTTAACGTTCAATATTTTTATTTTTGAAATCATTTTTTAACTTATTTATTTATTTTTATAACAAAAATAACTTACCGCTCAAAAGTTATTTCCCTCTAAAACCTCTCAAAATTATTTTCCCCTCTCTTTTTTTCCCTCTATACACTCATCCCCAAAAATTATTTGCCCTCCCCCATTTCTCTCTCTCCAATCCCCCACGCCACCCCCAAAATCCGGGCACCCAATCTTTTCTGCAATATTTTCTCCCAACTTTCGGTTTCTTCCCTACTCTCTCTCCCCCTCCCACCCACGGCACCACCTGCTCCCTGCCTCGCCCCCATCAATCATCCCCAACCCATGCCACCACTTGCTCTCCTATCCCCATCAATCATCTCCAACCCATGCCACCACCTGCTCTCCTGCCCCCATCAATCAACCTCCCAAGCTATCTTCCAAAAGATATCCGAACAGATCAATGAAAACTTGAACATATTTGAAGCCTCGCTGTTGGCCCTCCATCGCAGCGTCGCAATCGCGGCCTTGCCCTCTGGATCACCTGCTCTTCCTCCGACCCTCCCTCGCTGTCGTGGCGTTGCCTCTACTCCCCGGTCTCGCCTCCACCCTCTGTCTTCTTCAACAATCCCTCTCTCTTGGACACGCTCCAATGCGTGTGTCGAGAAAAGTTGATCGCATGTCGAAAAATCTGACACGCGATCAACGCGTGTCCGAGCGTGTCGAGTTGTCCAACACGCTCCGACACGTGTCGGACACGACACGGAAACTCCGGCAACGTGTCCGGGCTTCATAGGTTTTTGCTATATCAAAACCGTGTTTTTTGTGCTTGGACTTCGAGTGAAGTGCACTTGGGACGAAGAAAAAGCCATGGCTGGATTTGACCTGTTAATCAATTAATCTGCCTCCAACGTGGCAAAATGCCAACAAGTTTCGGCAGAATTCTGTACCCTCAAGTGGTTTGAAAATTGGTAACCTTCATTGAGCTTTTTTGACTCGTTTCGCGGGCCAAAAGAAGAGGCAAACGTGAGCTCTGTGCAGAAAATTGAAAAAGGTTGACGTGGAAAGAAAAAATTAGAGAGCAAGAAAATGTCACATGAACTTTTGTTATGAAATTTGAAATAGTAGTAGATGCATTTATTGCAAAATCCTTAACAAAATAAATCTTTTTACACCTGGCATATATTCATATGAAATTCTTCTCCACTCGAAATCGAAACCCTAACGGTGAAGGAAACGTTGCTCTGGCTACGGGACCCGTATGAGTGGAAGGACGAATCTGTGGTGCACGTGAATGTTCTGTCAGACAATTAATCTACCATTAGATTCACTGTTGAACCGAGTTTGAGCAATGTGATAGATTCAGTCCATCACCCTTAACAACAGGAGCAATTCCTAGCTTGCAATAATGTATATTGAATATTTCCAATATACAATCAGCAAATGTCCTCCAAGAAAATCTAATATAATATGGCAAAAACAATCCTTACAGACCTTAGTACAAAGGATAAAAGATGCCTCAAGGTCATTACTTGTAAACAAAATATCATGTACAAAATGTATGAGAAAAATAAATTTCCTCCCACTGACCTTGCAGTATATTGAATTACTTTGTTCTTAATTGAACAAAATAACAACACTATGAAACTTTAATAATATTGTTTGGAAACTTGCTTAAGACCATAAATTAAGACTTTTCAGTCTATACACAAGTTTACTTAAATCTGCTGCAAAATTCTCCAGTTGCACTTATATAGATTTTGTATCTCTTTGACACAACTCCATATAAAAAATAAACTATCAATGCCATGTTCACTTTGAAAGAATTTATAAAGAAATAATTATTTCTTCACTAACTATCCACCCCTCTTTCGAGTAAAAATATTATTATCCTTTTTTTTTTTTTTATGGCATCTAATCACATACTTAATTAAGAACAAGAAACGACATTTATATAAGTTGCTAAAACAACCATGTAATGGATATTGTAATCATGCTCTCACAAATAGACTATATAGTCTGATGGTATAACTGATCATCTTTCCCTAACAAATCTCCTTAATAAAGCTGCAACCACTTCATTCTGCACTTGAGAGGTTTAAGAAATTTCATTATAAACTATATCAAGAATAGTAGCTTAAACCTCAACAAGTTTAGTCTATGGTACAGGAGATTCCATAATTATCAGTATAGGTAAAGACAAAAAACACAGTAACCCTCATTATATCATTATCTTTAATAATCTGAGAGCAGCTATCCTCTACAATTACGTCGATCTTAAGAAATTTTAGAGTATGTGATTCCATAATTCTTGTATCTTCTTTAGGGTCATAAGATCAATACCCCTTAATATTGGATTAGATAACCACACTCCTACATGACACCTCTAAATTTAATATGATTCAATCAATTTATGTCCAATCCATAACTCAAAAGAAGTTTATGAAACAACTTTGATAAGAAATACGTTTTGTATGTGAAAAAAAATTGCTTTCAAAATATCAACTCAAAGTAGACCGATAAATTAGTCTTACTCATCACCATGTTAATTATGGTGCAATTATGCATTTTGGCAAATCTTTTTGTCAGGAATTTCAGGCATAATAATTAAATTACCACCCCATAATTTACCAAGTATTTGACAAATGACCCTTTAAGCAATTCAATATTGTCATACTTGCCAAAATACTTACCGCTGCAATTAGGCCTAACAACCTTCAAGACTAATTTTAACCAGTTTATTCTTTATCTCGGTCATTTTCCTTAAATAAAAAACTTTTGGAAACAACCTTTTAACCATATACGAGATGTATAGGTCATTAGGACTTAAACATAATCTTTGCAAATATGTCCTAATTTCAATATTATACAAAACATAATTTCAAGCAACTAAGGCTTCCATCATATTATAGCGGTGCAGTCCCTTGCAGGCAAACCTCTTTTCAAGTGTTCCCGAGAATGGAACGCTTCATGGACGATAAAGCAAATTTTATTGCATTCTCAAGCAACAAATCATATGTCAACAACTTAAAATTTGAAGCAGTAAAAAACCTCAATAATAGTGGAATTATTAATTACAGAAAATGTGACTAAAAAACAAGCAATGTATATAATTAGCATCATGTGAGCACTGTGTAACTTGACATACAAGTACACATCCAGAGAGTTACATGCAAAATCATATAATCACCTTTGGGCAGAATACATGACATGCAATTGTACACTCCCCACATGATAGCGGTTATGAGAATTTATTCCAATCTTCGTGAATTCATCACCTTTGGGCATATGAACCACTAGGATCGGTCACTCCTCCACCATATCATCATGTATCCCTCCATGAACTAATACACAATCACCTCCTTTGGGAGTATGACTACACATTAGACCAGGAGACATCCCAATTAATATACGAGACCGAAATTTTTCAAACCCAATCAAGTGTGCCACTTTGGCGGTCACTACTCAATTGAATCTTTGAAACTCTCTCATACCAGGGATATAAACTTTACTCCTCACATACACCATATACATGTGATTTTAACTTTAGTGATAGGGGCACCAAATCACCAAAATCATATATTATGCTAATTACATTGCTTTGTTCATTAATAAAATCTTTATTATACATATATATAAATATATCTATAGCGAACCTGAAAGACAGATTCCAATGAGATCAACGATCACAGTAACACAAGAAAATTCTCATAACATAGAAGCAAGCATCTCTTGTGCACCCCGATTACTGATAACTAGAACAACATTAAAGAATGCTAATCTAGAATATCTCTCACAAATTAACATTAATAGTAATACAGGGTACACCAAATCGACAAGCTTGACAGCTGATCCATTATCACTCATGAGTTCATAAGGCAAAACATGACTCCAAGGCCAACAGCTAATTTATTAGCCAATTTTTAAGTAACAATTATCATTGTAATCAACTAGTGGCCTATTAATTGAGTCAAACCAGAGAACTAAATATCTAAAATTTAACAGTAGATACTATTGCTCTGCGTAAATGTTGTCATACTCCTTATCCATAAAAAATATTCAACTTGATAGACATTAACAAGTGACCAGATGAGTTCAAATACAATACGCAGTAACTTAATTGACATGCATTACCCACATTCAACAGATGTGTTAATCAGTACAATCAGTTTGGTCACGAGTTCTTAAGACGTCCATCATTCAAAGATTACCAGTGTGTAAAGGAGTATGCTTAAACAACAAAAATTTTTATAATCAATACATAGCTCAATTACTATCCATAATTGTTATATCTCATTAAGCCAACTTCAGTTCACAATAAAGTTTAATTTTTTATTAATGAATCACACCATTATAATGTTCATGTGATAACATATCAGTAACCCAACACTTATATTTCCAAAATCACAGAAAATATAAGAAAAATACGCAAAAATACACTTAAAAAGTACATATTTAGGGTTCCGTATGCATTTTAACATCCATAAAATAATCAAAAAATTAAAATAAATATACCACGACGTAGGAAATTACGATACGAGTCGAACGCCACCAGCCACGCGCGAAACGGAGCCTCCACGCGCCCGCACGGGCCGCCTGAGTGCGCGGCGCATGGAGCCCACGCGCGGGTCGTCAAATGACCAGTCAAACCGGTCCAACCGGTGGCGGTCCGACCGGTTCCCGGTCCGACCACCCGGTCCAGCCGCCTGGTCCGACCGGTTGACCGGTCCGGTCAACGGTTGACCGGGTCGGGTCGGGTCAACGGGTCGGGTCGGGTCTCGGGTCGGTCGCCATCCGGGTTGGGTCGGGTCGCGAACCGGGTGCTTCGCTGACGTCAGCATGACGTCATCGGGTCGGATCCCAGCGTGACGTCAGCAACGCTGACGTCAGCGGGTCGGTCACATATCGAATCCGAATCCGAGACCGGGTCGCTGACATCAGCGTGACGTCAGCGCCCGCGTGTGCCGCACGCGCGTCCAGCGCCCCGTGTGTGGGGGCGCGTGAGGGCGCGTGTCTACGACGCCCGGCGGCGCGTGGCTGCGCGTGGGGGCGCGTGGGGCCTCCCCCGGCGACGCGCCACCCACGGTCTTGCTCGTCTCGTCGAGCCCAGTCATAATATGTGATTTAATTTTACTTTTACTGTCTTTAAAAATCTCGAAAATCACAAATTAGGGCAAAATTCAATGCGTTATAGTTCTAGGGTTATGGAGGCTCTGATACCACATGTTGGACGCAAATTGCGCAACCCCAAGATCTCCATAACCAGAACAAGAACATGCATAATTGAGTAGAAAGATTAACGCACCTGTTTTGGGATCCATCAAACATAAAAAGCGAAAAGGGATTTCCCACATATCAAGGGATCCACGCATAAAGTCATTCTCCTCTATTGCCCTCCGTATCACCGGTCAATGAGGCGGCCCTCCTCACGTTTAGCGTTAGGTAAACGCCCTTAGGTGAGGATATATATGAGAATCGGGGTTAGAGGAGAGACTTTAAGACTATTTATAGAGTTTCCAGCTAGCCCTCATTACGGGTAGCTCAACTCGGCCCACACTAGCCCCCATATTAGACTAATTAAGAAACCTTCTATCTCACCTTAGACCAATCCCTGTAAAACGGTAAACGTTAAACGGTAAATTACAATATCAATTAATGTAGTTCACATTAGGAAAACTCTTACAAATAAATCTTTTTACACCTGGCATATATTCATGTGAAATTCTTCTCCACTCGAAATCGAAACCCTAACGGTGAACGAAACGTTGCTCTGGCTACGGGACCCGTATGAGCGGAAGGATGAATCTGTGGTGCACGTGAATGTTCTGTCAGACAATTAATCTGCCATTAGATTCACTGTTGAACCGAGTTTGAGCCCATGGGCTTTGAGATGTCTCTTTGAGGAATGCAGTGCACTAGTAGCCCAATAAGAAGGTGTTTCTCTAGCCTATTGCCCACGGGAAGCTAACCAAATCGCCGACTGGATTGCCAAAACCAACTGAAGAGGAACCTCCCCTCCAATTAGATGTCTAGGTAACCCCTACCTCTTTGGGACTTATTATGTATTGATTCTTATCAACTTCGCTCATGTATAGCTTTTGAATGAATGAAATGGTATTTCTATTTGACAAAAAGAAAAAGAAGATAGAGTGTTACTTTATTTTTAAAAAAGAATGTATTGCATGAAGGTATGCTTCTCTAGGAGAAATTACCGAGAAAGTCATAAACCTAATGTGCGAATACTAATTCAGTCATAAATTTTTCAATTTGACTTGTATAGTCTTGAATCTTTTAATGATTTTCTAATGTTATTTATTTAGCCCATTTAGATCGGAAAAACTTGACGTGGAGTTTCAGTCAACGCAGGCCGTCTTATGTCAAGACCATCAATATGACGTGTAGGATTCTACTCAAAATGATGTCAATGTGAGAAATTTTATAAATTATCTTGATCTATTTATTATTATTTTTTCTTTCTTTCTTTTTCTTTTCTCTCAGTTAAAGTTCCACATACATATGCACTAGATGTTGGGGAAAAAATCATTGGGAAGAAGAATGGAATCAAACTTTGAGGCGTGATAACACTTTTTTTTATGGAATTATTTGTCCGACAACTAAGGGTGAGCATGGTCTAGGTGGGCAGTTCCTACCTTAGAACTAGGAGCCACCTATTAAGGACTGGATTTGAAAAATTGAAATTAGGAATTGCCCGTTGGTTCCATGGATCCATCTAAAAATTGGACCGTTGGTCCAGTCTAGTTCGATTGCTGAGTAGGTTTATGGAACTAGTTCACGATCCCTAAAAATTGCATTCATCAATTAATATCATGAAGTACCTAGTGTTTATGTAGAGCACTAAAACTTGTCTGGCCTTAAATTTGGGTTGAATTGCGAGCCATGGATTTTGATTAAGGATTGAAAACTATAGGGCGAAATAAATCGACAATACTCATTCGTTAGGAACTTAATTTCTTCGAAAGTCATGGTGTAGTCCTCTTAGGGTTTCCCGACACTAGGAACATAAATGAGAATTAGACTCTATGTTAGAAGTACTAACTCCACATAAGTCACAATGTTAATCGCTTGATCCATCTTTTTTTCATGTCAACATAATTTAATCATGGGAATAGCTAAGGAGAGACCTAATTATATTTTAAAAACGAGCCATTGACTCTTTATTTTATATCATGAGGACAAAACGCCGCAACGTTTATGGACATTTCCAATCAGTCTCATCCATACTCTTTGTTTCTTTATTTTGTTTTGACTGAGAAAGTAAGTAAATGGATCATTAGAACAAACAAAAAGTTGGTGGAGAAACAAAGAATAATTAAGTAATTGAGTTAGAATTTCTTCACACACACACACACACACCGGTCCGATCCGGTCCGAATAGCCTAGTCTAGTTCTAGGCAGTTTCTAGTTCCCTTACACACCTCTACCTACAACATTGCTAATGGTTATTGGCAAAAATCTTCCAAATTACAACAAAGCCTCGAATAAGAATACTATAAAGCAATTTTGGTATTTTTCAAGGAACTCCCAAAGGGAAACAATTGAAATAGTGACTATATATCCTAAAAAGGAGAATCAAAAGTTATGAAAAGTATTCAATAATAATCTTCAATAAATATATTTGAACGGATCCGATCTTTCAAAGACGAAGAAGTTATGTCTAAATAGACATAACCTTCCAAAGGTTAAGAAGCTATGTTCGAATACACTCAACCTTTCAAAGATTGTAAGAGCACCTAATAATCGTTAGGCAAAATAATAAATTTGAAAATAAATAATAAAAAGATAATCACAACTCTAAGTTGTTTCAATAAGACATAATGATTATTTTATAATTATATATTCGACATTAATAAACAAAAATAATAATAGTCAAGAATTAATGCCAAATTTAATCCGTGTACACTGACATATTTTCAATATGGTACAAGTCATCTCTTAGTTTATTTTACTGACGCTGAGTGCCCTTCCCTCAGTTACCGTCCTTTTTAGTGCCTCCATGCACAGGACCAGCAATGTATCACACGCGGAACAATAGCCAGGTGGGGACACCGATGGCGGGGGTGTAGCAGGGGGATGTGGAGGGGCTGAGAAGGGTGTTGTCGTCGGACAAGGTCGTAGAGCTGAGGAGGGTGCCACTCGAGGGTGAGATACACTCGAATCCAAATGTAGACACCTCTTCTTTAAATAGTATGATTGAATCGACACATTTATCTAATTTTTCAATAGCAATTTAGATTATGTTTGCTTTTGGATAGTATGTTTATCACGTGATTTGCATTTTTTTTCTTCTTTTTAAAACTAAACACATTGTGCAACCACATTAAATTTATTGGACTCTACTTCACGGATAGTATAAAAATTTTGTCGACATTGTTTTTCTTTATATTTGAATCCTACTATAATCATTGAACAACCAACGAACTACCTCAAATGCATTGTTCTACAAATCATCCAACCCTTAATTGATTAGTCAATATGAAGAATTTTGCGCTTATCTCTTTGTTTCATTTCTGTTGATACTCTCTTTAATTTATTTGTTATTGTTATCACTCTATAACGAGTTTTTCTTTTTTCGGGTTGAGAAAAGCCAATGATTTGATGAAGAACTTGGTAGACAACTAATTGTTGTACTTTATCCAAGGTCATTCAAGTTTCATCTCTTAATTGCACCTATGTGGGGCAACATCAACACTCCTTGACTTCATAGAGAAATCACGGCATTGTGTTTCAAGTATCACATTGAATAAATTTAAAGTTCAGGGATCATATTTCATATTAGGACTAAGTTTATGGACCATTTATGTAATTATCCCTAATTTTTATAATAGCATGATAGCATTTAGTATTTTTTTTTAGAGAATTAATATAAAATGTTGATGCACCAGATTAGTTAAGCTTAGGTAGACTACGAGCTGCAGTCCAGTTTCACACCAATAACAGGTTGAAAATCCCCTCAGGGCACCCTGCCATGGCCACTTTAGTGCGAGAATCTTTCTCGAAAGAGCAATATTTTGAGTCTGATTTCATTGAAGAAACAAAGTTTCAAAGCCTCATTGAACTTTGAGAATACGATTGGAGTTTATCTCTATGCGCTTTGAGTATGTTGTACTTTTGTGCATGTTTGTGAGTTTTACTCGTACTGTGAATTGCGATTCTCGTTATACTCATTTTTCTACTGTGCCACTCATCCTTCCACTTCTAGTACCGTTCCTCATTGGATTAGGGTACGATGTCTTGACTAAGTTATTACCACTCCTCATATTTGTGAACGCCTATTCTTAGGCCATAATTTATGTTGTCCAGTGTCTCATTTCACTATTGGGCTCTATGTACTAGGAACACTTAAATTGCAACTAATGGTATATGTACAAAGGAATTAGGTCACGGTTCGATAAATGTTGCTTCCATTAGAATACATCCTATCTAGTCTCAAAATGTTTTTGGCATTGGACTGGAGGCTATACTTGTAACAGGTGCAGCACCCTGCATGAGTGCATACAAAAAAGTTACTGTAGTCATCAACCTCAAAGAAAGAACAAATCGCGAGGTGCAAGGGCGAAAATGTACCACTAATTGGAGAACTTCGCTTTGTACCTGAAATAAGTGCCATGATGAAAGCACCAAGGCACCTAATTAAATATGGCACAAAATGGAAAAACTTAAATAGTAAGGGCTTCTGCTCAAACCTATGATCATCGCGTGAAGTGAACCCGAAGTAGTGAGCGAGAACAGAGAGGTTTCTGAAATGAAAAATCTTAAAGTTCCTACTTTCGTGGCTGAATCAACCATGAATTTTCCTTAAAATGATACTCTTTGCCATCTGTGAGCAGTTGCGGCCTGATGTTTCGTCTTGAATAACATAGCTCTTCTGAAGAACCGACAGCGAAGCAAAAGTAATTTTCCAGCCAAACATCGGAACTCAGAGTACTTTGGTTGATAATCACATCTTCTTGGCGATTTCTTTCAGTCTGTCGCTCTTTTCCTGATGCGACGGAATTGAAAGGATCCATGAAGTGCTAGGGGTGTGCAACCGGACCGGGTATACCCTGTTCCCGACCGGCCCACCCAGAAAACAGGGTCGGGAATCGGTTCCCATTGAAACCGGTTCGGGGAACGGGTTCCCAAAATTGGAATCGGTTTAAACCGGTCCGGGAACAGTCCGAGTGATTACCCACCCGAAACCGGTTCCTGGACCGGTTTTGGAACCGGTTCTTGGACCGGTTTTGTAAGTAGAGGTCCAAAACATTTTTTTTTTCTTCTGATTTCTATTTTTACTCTCGCAATCACATGATATTTTTCCTCTTGGCTCTCTCAAACACGCATGGCACTTCTCCTTTGTCATTCATCTTCCTCACTTGCTTCCCTCCCTCACCGGCTCCCTCTCGCACCGTCTGATGGACGGACGGTGTTTGTCGCCACCAAATTCTTGTGTATCACATGGATTGGCTCGCCTAATTTCTCTTTTGTATAAAGAGTTATGCTTGAATAAATGAGTAGCTTCATATAGTAGTTGTGGGAATAAGACTAATATTATACTCATGTTTGATGTTAATTCTTTGCCTTATGATTTTATTTATTATAATTAGCCCTATGGATCTTTAATTTTTCGTTTATTCCAAATGTTCATGTATTAATTTATTACCAGTGCTTAATGTTTCAATATAAATTAGGAGGATTACGTTATTTTCTCGCTTATTAATATAAAATTCAAAGTCGTATAGGATATCGGAAGATTGCAAAACAGTTCCAATGGAAACGGGGTTGACCAGGCCGGATCGGAAAAATGGGGTGGGTCGGGTACAAGGTCCCAATACAAATATGGTCGGGTATAGGGTCAGGAAAGAGGCAGGTTATAACGGGGTCGGATGCGGGGTCCGGTCTGGACCTACCCACCTCCGGGACCCGATCACCCCTATGAAGTGCTACCCTTGTTCAAGTCTGCAAGCTGAAGAACTAAGCAGGACCGACTTTCCTCCCAAATTGTTGCAACTATGAGCCCCGTTTGAATGGTTGAGCTCAAGCTCAGAGCTCAACCTAAGGTGCATTATTTTCTACATCTACCCACCTGTCCTCTTCTTCCATGATCTGTCGAAAGATCCTTAAAAAAATTTGCACAGATAAGTGGATGACTTGCCTTGAGGTCGTACTGCATGACCTGTTGGTTTTCTATAGTGTTTGCGACTCTTATGGCTTCAAGCCACCAAGCATCCATAGGGGAGCAATTTGTCGTGTTTTCATCAATGTCAACCACATCAATGTCAACCACGTTATTAGTTATATCAGGAGGATTTGCCAGAACCAAAGAATGCTGACAAATCAGGCACAATATCCTCCGGGATCAGATGCAGCGGAAAGCAGTAACCTGGGCTATTACTAAGCTCACTTTACCTTCATTTTCACACAAAAGAAAAAAGGTTTCAAATGGATAAATGTTGGGCAGAAGTTTTCTGTACCTTTGCAATCAAGATCGTGATGTTTCTGGTGATATGCAGCCCGAATCAGGTCGGCAACATAGATAACTAGGCGAGTCAAAATGGGGAAGAAAATAAGCTGGTGTCTCTACTAAAGGTAGACTCAGAGTACAATTCAACACAAATAATTTCCCACTGAAAAGACATAGTATATTCCGCAAATTCTCTGTGCTCTCTGCCTATAGGCTCACAGAACCTGTTCGTTGACATGCTAGAAACCATGAGTTCACCTTGTGAGAACCAGTACCAGCTTCGAATTTTGCCTACACTGTGACAGATTCATCAGCATTACAGGGGAAAAGGAGAAGAAACGATAGGCCTTTAAAACCGGATTATTTTCTTGATGCTACTCCACATGAAAGGGGAAGGTGCCAATCGATAGCTTCTTTTCAAATATGACATATCAGTCCCATTAAAATTCTTTCAGGTTGTTAACTTTAATATCCTACACAGCCTCAGGTAGAATTCTATGAATTATGAAGCAATTGAAATGATTCATCACTCTGTTTATCTACAAATAGAACTACAGTGATCACCTGATACAGTTCGAATTGAGGCTACAGATTCTATGAATTTATCCAACATTGGGAAAGGCGACTTTCCAGTGAAGTAATTCACCAAACTATCACTAGTGAAAGAGTTGAAATTAAGTTCTTGCATAGCAAGACAGTACCTTCCCAAATCAACATTAACCTGCGTAGGGGAGAAAAAGTTCATCACATGAGAGACCACAGTGTTCTAGCACACTAGTCCACTATGCAATGATGTTTCCTGAAATTAGCTCCACCAAATCAAGACGATTAATATTTTTGCTGATAATAAAATGTACAGCAAATCATATGAATATAGTTCATGAAGGGACCCAAATACAAGAACTGATTCAAATTTGTGACTACCTCTGTATCAAACTGAAGTTTCTTTACACATCTAACTCCATTTGCAGGCTAGGAGCTTCTGACAATCAAAATCCACAATGCAGATCAAAGAAGCCATGATCATGTCTTCCTCACCCTGTCAGGAGAAAGCGCATTTTGAGTGTCAATGGGCACATGAACTTTTAAAGAGCAACTGGGATAGAGAGTCACTACTGTTTCAAGCACTATCGCAATAAATTCTCTTCTCAATGTGCATATGCATATTTTCTCATGTGTTAATCTAACCTTCTCAAATGATACAAAGGCATAAAAGAACCCTTTGCTAGTAGTTTTGAGGAACATTTTGAGCGAACTAGGAACAGTTCATCACACCCATGTTCCAAAGATGCCTCATGAGTCTCTAGACCTCAATTACAAGGAGTAACGTACCATGTCCTTGCATTTGAAATGCCCAATCTGCAGAAGGACAGAACTCCTCCCTCCCTTGGATGATAGAGCCAAAGAAAAGCATCAATTCCTTGAATAGACAGCAGTGTCCACAAATATCTGACCTGTCAATGTGTTTGAATCTTTCTTGACAAACAACTTTTCATATCTTCTGTCTGTCTCCCTTGCACTAGAAATCCGTAAACGTACCTGTCAATTCATCATAAGAACATCGTGGTTGCATGCAATGTTATATTTCTCCAAAAAGGTGTGTGTGCATATCAACCAGAACCCCCCCCACAAAAAAAAAAAAAAAAAAAAAAAAAGAAAACGCCCACACGCGCGCAGTTCCAATAGTTCAGTAAAGTTGTGAGAATGGCTGCTGTAAAGTGAAGTATGCAGGAGTCAAAGATATATGTTAATCTTGAGAGATGGATTAACTATCTCAAACAGGTGGCTAACTTGGAAGGCACAATAACAATATTTACACAGAATAATTGAACTTGCAATTGACTCTACCACACAATAACTAAAGCTTCTCATCAGAGCATACCTCCGAAATTAATGCACCCACATGGGAGTAGCCTTAAAAGCAGTCTATGGTATCAAATGATGAGAAAATTTTTCTGCATACAAGCAATGCTGTTATTGACATCACAGTAAACTTGCTCTATTCCATGGAAAGATTTAACATAGGTAAGGGAAAAAAACGTATAACACAAGATATTGCTAGTGTTTTAATAGGCAGATGTAGTAAGCATAAGGCACATGCTGACTCATCAAGTTGCAGATTCTTCCCTGCCTGAATCTCAAATTCACTTCAAATCTGACACATAGTTCTAGTGTACTATGCGTAATCATCTTAGCTGTGCCATTAGCATCACTCAAACCAGTACTTTCCAGTGACCCGGCACTGTGAAATTATAACCAGTCTTCTGCCACCCCTCATCTCTGACTTTATGCCTGGAAATCATGACTTGAGGTAGGATAATTGGCTTCAAAGAGAGGAAAAAAATGAAAATCATCATGGCAAGGAAAGCATCTAGGTAGTGTCCAATGCAGCTCCAATACTTGATGCTCATTCAAAAGAAGTATCATACTGAACTCATCCCCTAAATGGAAGATCAATTGAATAATGTTGCCTAGATAGCCCAATCTAAGATAAGCACAACATGCAATATGTTTCCCTCAATCCTATCCATGAAATCAAAGTTGTCTCGACTTCCAAAAGAGGTACATCATTCAAAGTTATAACATTTTTTTAATCCATCTTCATCACTGCTTTTAAGTGCAATATTCCTCAAAAATGAAATGTTAAGGTAAGTCACCACTCAAACAAAGATGGACCACACAAGTGTCAGAGAGCTCATTTAAGGCTGCTTTTCTTCAATAAACCTAACACAGTTCTCTTGCATCAAATGTGTAAGGTCTCAAGAAGAACAATGGAAATTTGTAGCTGGAAGGAGTCACTGTGAAAAAGAACAAGATGGCCTTTCACTTGATGGGGTAACTACAAAAATTTATATCCAACGGCATCAAGATGAAGCTCATAGTCTGTGAGTGTGTATTGCATACACCACCAGTGACTACTGATGCAATGATAGTTAATAGAAGTGGCGAGATACAAAGTCAGCCTACCTTCAGTCGAAGAATCGAGCTTCACTACCCATTCTTGGTTTCCTCGGAATGAGTACTTGTCAAGCAACACCTCCAAGAAAACCAATATCAGAAGATCATCCATCTCGTCTCCATTTTATCTGCATTTTCCCTCTTATGGAACTCCAAATCAAAGTATAAGTGACAAAGCAGACCCTGGCAAAGAATTCATTGATGGTCGAGCCGAACTTAGATTTCAAAAACCCAAATGACAAGCAAATATTGTTACATTAAGGGTTCGTTCGGTTCGCGGAAAATAAGCCATTTCTGGAAAATATTTTCCCAGAAGTCATTTTCCAGGAGGGAGAATTACCAAAAAAGTCATAAACCTATTGCAATTGTGCCAATTCAGTCATAATTTTTTTTTTGTCAATTTAGTCTTAAACCTTTTACGACTGTGCCAATTCAATCTATCCGGCAAAAATTAGCTGGCCGGCGCTGACGTGAACACTTGGGCGGGGATAGCTGGCCGGCGAACGCGGGTGTGGCAATTTTTAAATTTTTTTTTTGAATTTTTTAATATATTTTTTGAATTTTTTGAATTTTTTTTTTTTTTTTTCCCTTCTTCTCCTTCCTCTGGCCAGCCGGTTGGCAAGAGGCGAGGGCCGGTGAGGCGGCTGTCGCCAGATCTGGCGACGGCCGACCTCACCTACCCCGATTCCCTTGACCCTCGTCAGCGCACTCAGGAAAGCCTCGTCTTCCATCTCGAGAATCGACTTGTCCGACAGCGCGCCGCTCTTGTAATTCTCGACGAGGTCATGAAGGTACCCGGCTTGCCGCAGCTGCTGGGCCGAGAGCACAAGGAGTGAGTCAGGGGAGACGCCGTCCTCGCCGCCGCCGCCGTTGAAGAGCACGAGGAAGCGCGCGTAGATGGTCTGGGCGGCCGAGCAGATGAATTTTAAGGTGCAGAAAAAGTAAATGCTTGAAGAACAAAACAAAATTGCCGTAAACAAACGAATAACCTTAATTGACTTGGTGTTAGGGTGTTCGGAGAGAGATATTACAATAGATATAATGGGTATTTATTTATAATCTACAAAGTAATGGTTACAAATAAGCAGTTACTATCCCCACTAATAACTACAATTGCGTTCTCCGATATTTTAGTCTCTATTTCCATACGTGAATAACCCATATCCATAAGCAATTATAATATTCCATCTCACTAGATAACTGCCACTTGATGCTGTTATCGTCATTCGGCATTTTACTTAAACGTGCACTCTTGTGTATTCTCTTTACCCAACACATGGTAAAATTCATGACGACTTACCACTCCTTTGCTTTGTCGCTAAGCCATGGTACTTGTCGATCATTCCCTGCTCGTTATTGATTATGCTTTGGCGTAGGTGTCGATTAACTCGAGTCCTTCAAATATCCTCTTGTATCGCTTTTGATTAACCGATCATGTCCCATCATTTATCGATAACAAAGAGTCTGTTATTTTTTTGTATACACACTTTCACACCGCTTGTTTCTTTGCAAGTTGGTTTTATCCTTCCAATTCTAGCAGAAGTGTTCGATACTGGCCATTGATAGTCAACTCCTAAACTTCCTTTCTGATTTCAAGATAGGACAATGATGTTCAGCGAACCGATTAAGTTCAGTTTTCTTAATCAAAATTTTATGAGAAGAAATTGTCCATATAAAATTGAATTTGAATACGTGTTTGACCTCTCAAACCATGCATGGTAATTTACTACTTGTCCAGAATCACGACCAAGTCATTTCTTTCTTGATGTTCAACTAGGAAAAAAATTCAATCTTGATGGTTCTCTTTGATCAACAAACTCTATATTATTAGAATATTAAAATATTAAAGTAGACATTAATCTAATAGTTTAAACTTTTAAACAAATGACGGTGGTCGTACAAAATCTCATTTGCTATTAGAGCATGAGGTATTTGTTAGCGTAATTAAAATATTAAATCATGTATTCATCTAATAACTTAAACTTTTAGAATAGTCGGCTGTATTTCCACTAAATTCTTATATGGTATCAAAGCTAGAGGTTCTAAGTTCAAATCTTTTAGGTGGTATCATAAAATCTAACAAAGAATAAATTATTATTCTCACAGTAAATTAAAGAATATCAATCAATCATTTCTTATATATGTATAGCCACTATGGTGTAATTGCTTATTAGGTGATATGGTCCACAGTTCATATTAAGAGCCTAAAATTCTACATTGCACCAATGCCACAACAAGAACTAAGGCGACTAATAAAAAGATGAAATGTTTCATGAGCAAATTAGTGGCAACACCTAGCTAGCTCAATCAATAGTTCACCAATTGAGGAATAGATGATTAGGAAACATTTTTAGAAATCAAATTAGTCTAAGATCTATCGATAATGATCAATGATGTCAACATCCCTTAGCCAGTAATATTCACATATTCATATACACGCATGTACGAAACCGTAGCCGTCTTCCGAGCTCTTCCGTACTTGAAGAAGGAGAAAGCGGATCAGCTTTTTGTAGAGATAGAGGCCGACAGTAGATTTGTAGCGGAGCTCCTAGGCCGGAAAAGTAGGAAGCCCGTGGGCCCTACATCCTGTTGTGGATGATCGCAAGATGCCGCTGCCCAAGCCGAAGTCCGCTGATTCGAACTGGGTTGCCAAAGCTTATCGGCGGAAAATTCTTTTAAGTCCTCCCTACTCGATCACTAACCCACAGGGGCCTCTTTGGAATATCCTTTGTCCACGAACTTTTCTTTGTTTTGTTCTGGTTTTACTTGTGAATGAATGAATGGCCTTATTTTCGGCTAAAAAAAAAAAAACTTGTTGATCTCCTGCAAGACCATCTCAACATATTGGACGTAAAAACCCCTCCCCCCCTCGAAACAAAGGTCTCTTGGGGAAAACTGGGACCCGAAAAGAGCAACGCAAAATGGGGTTTCCGAGAATGAAGCTACTCAGGAATTTCGACAAACAGTTGGTGGGGAACATAACGACAAGTCAAGTTGACCTCCATGTTCGTCGCTATAGTTCAGTTGCTGCACGGAGGAGAGTGATGTGAATCATGCGGGCATGGTTTGTTTCCGATCGAAGGAATTGGAGGAGGTAATCGAGATGTTAATGCCTTTGGGATCCCGAAGAAGAAAGCAAAAACGCTACGCTTCCTTCTTTACCAGCGGAGATATCAAAAGGTACCGAGGAAAGGCACATGAGAGAACGCGTGTACTTGTACACCCATTAGACAATTTTCATATATGCGCCCTAGGGGGCAATTTTACCTTCGTTATCCATAAGCACGACCTAGCAGAAGCAACAGCAAGTGGACCGGATAATCTAAATGACGGTTTTGTTTCGCTCTGAAAGTTATTGGACGGTCTGATCTGAAAAACAATGTTGTTAGTAGGTAGGCACCGATGCCTCTTTTCTGCAACGAACTAGCAATTTAACAACATTCATATAGACGGCTAAGGTCACATAGTACAAAATTAGCACTCAAAACCTAACGTTGAAGTGGTGTAACCTAATTTACCATCACCTATATGCATTGTGATTCGTTAGTGACTATTATCATTATTTCCACATAATATTCATATGGTTTTGCAAGTTTCTTTCTCCTATTTATCATCGATCCTAATTTTCTGTTGTACATTGCAACGTTCTTCCAATGATGATAATTTTATAGCTATTGTGATTTGTCTGCTCCACTCATCACACTTTCTTTTTCTAATTGTAATTTTCCTCAAATAATAGTATGTTTTCTTATTTTCTTGCAAAGTTGGAGATCCTATTGCTCGTGACTTTCGACTAAACATAGTAATTTTCCTTCTTTGCAGGACTTAGGAGGCTTTTCTTGCTCATATGGTCGAGTTTCATATTCCATAGATCAGGTGTCGCTACTTTTCCCACGACGTGAATTTGGTCCTTGCAAACCTTAGCTTGTATGCAGAAAAGAGCACAACACTTCCCCCTCTTCGCTAGAGTGAGCGATGTATGAGATTTGTTAAATATTCCCTTGAATCTATCACAGTTGTAGGAGTCTCGAGATGTACTCCTTGCTCTATGCTCTGAGACAACAAGTTGTGATTCATAGAAGTCAAGGCACTTTTCCTCCACATCTCATACTCAAGCAAGCTAGATTTCACTGCATCCAACTTCACTTTTTCCATTAGATGCTTATGGGATGAGAGGTGTCACCGATATCCCATATGGAAGCAAACTAAGGAAGAACGATGCTTGTAGCTCATCATTTATTGAGCTTTGCAACTCTTTCAATTGATCCGCCATTGGAGTTCCCTCTTGATATTTCAAAGCACCAAGCTTCTTGTTACAATAAGGCTTGTTGTTGCCCGATTTTCCTGTCACACAACACTTGAAGTTTCTTCCACAGTGTTTTTCTTTTGGTCGGAGTTCCATTCTCCACACGGAGAGAAACATTGTGATCCAACCAACCTAATGAAACCTATCCATTGCCTATTTAGCAACTACAACTGTCGATCTGTGTTATCAGGCTTAGCCTCGTCACTCTCCATGGGACCATACATTTCCTTGCGATTGAGTAAATGAAGCATCTTGCCTTCCCATGTTCTGTAGTTGGCATCAATTAGGGTGACCATTCTCTGATATTCACCTCCACACTTCACCAAGAAATCTTCAGAAACACCTAGTGTTTGCCAAACATCGTCGCTCCCTCCATAATGCACAATATGGAGCACTGGGATTTATCTAATTCTGCACCACTAGTGACATTTCGTTTTGTGCCATAACTTAAAAAGTACTTGTTGAATGCAGAAAGAATCAGAATCTCAGACGAAGTATTCAGAAGCGGTGCGACCAAAGGAAGAGGAGGAGGAAGGTATGGAGGAGGATAAATAGGAGGAGCCCGGGGAGGCTCTTGAGGGAATCTACAAAATTGCTATATATTGCTGGAACTTGACATGGAGCTGTGGGAGTCATGTTTGAGCATAGTGCATGCGACAACATGAGTTTGCAAGCTACAGAGAGTTTGGTCAAGTCTTCTGTACTAATTGCATTGTGAATTCCCTGACAGTAAGTCCGTTGTAGGATTGACTGGCAATCACTAACGCAGTTGATGTCAGCCTTGCAACGGCAGCCATCTGTGAGTTAGTAAATAATTAAAATCGCGGAGCACTTGGATCTCTGTTTACACTTCTGAGTAAATATACCTTTAGCAAAATGGCCAATTCAGTAAAGGATCACGGCACTAGCAATGGCCGTGCTTAGGGATTCGACGCAGAGACGTTGCTGGCTTTTTGATTGATCCATCCGCGCTCTCTCACCTCTTTTGACTTGGAGGCTCAATTTCAAAGGCACTTTTTGCAGACTGAAAGAAACATGGGTCATCGAAGAGGAAGTGACGACGAACAATGGACAAAAGATTAGTAGGTAGTGAAAGGGATTGAGAGATTTTCATCGTTGATGGACAAACCTGATTTGAAAAATGGTTCTTACCAGAGAGAAAAGCCATGGATGCTGATGATGAAGATGATGATGATGATCGTGCTCTTCCTCCAACAGGGGATCAATTTCATGTAGGAGTACACAGAGCGAGACAGATAGTAGACTCCAGAAAACTAGAGTGAAAGAGAGAAAAGTCAACGGAAATCCTTGATAAAAAAAAGGTCCAAGATTGAGTGAATTTTATTTTCCTAGCTCAAGAAAAGGAGTAAGTGAGGTTATTAGTATTGTTTATTACATATTAATCAAATCAATGAATTATTTATTGAGATGTCATCATGCTCACGTCGAACAATAAGAAAAGCGAGATCATTCCAATATTTAATTTTATTTACGCCATATATCATCATTTACAAAATGAATTTTAGGTAATAATCTTTTTTCCTAATTATTGGTTGAAGAAGGGGACTCTCAATCTGAAAATTTGAGCAGCCATATTTGCTGGTTTAATAAGGTATAGCTGCAAGTCCTGTGCAGGTGCAATGTTGAGGCACCACCGATTTCCTCAGCAACCGTGGGCGAGGGATTATTTCAAGTGAATGGGTTTTGGTTAAAATCGAATGTGGGATCAATTCAGTTTGTGACTCTACATGTTACTACTTTTCTAATCCCATCACTTTCCTTTTAGGGAGGGTGCTACAAGCGGTGTCGTGATTGCCTTTTAAAGCACCGGACCAAATAAACAAGCTACGACTAATAAAAGGCAATGAGTATCATACTTAATTGAGTATTTCTCAAATGGTATAATGTGCCGTTTGATTAAATTCGAATCAATAGTTTTTCCTATAATGAAAAACCCGTTTTAAAAATCTAGTGTTATGCAAAAGGGCGGAAGCATGAAACAAGTACAAACAATGTATGAAACAAGAAGGGGCATAGTTAAAGGAAGAAAATTCCAGATTGAAGAGAATATTGGTCATGTTGATTGTTCCCAGTTATTTTAGCTCTCATGTGTGGAAGGGTTAAATGGAAAGATGTGTTGAGTCCGCCATAAACTATGTTAGTAGATATTGTTTTGTGTTTGGGCATGAATGAGCTTTTGTAATACATGTTTTCTAATAGTGGACATGTTTTGCATACATGAAATTTTATGAGCATTTTGCACATATTACTAGACTTGCATCCATGCGACTTGCAGGTTCCTCTTATGACAAACCAGATTGAGCCCAAGTTTTGGATACTGGTATAGTGAAGCTTGGACTGTGCTAAAAAAATGAGTATTTTGCACAAATTACGGGGCTTGCAACGGCAATTGTTTTATAGACAATCTAGTATGACATAATCTAATTTGGTATAAGTAGGAGGATAAGGCCAAGCAAGCAATATTGTGTGCAGCAATGGAGCAGAGAAAGCAGAAAACATATTTCATTGCAATAAGGAGATCACAAGAGATAGTCATGTTAGTTGCTGAAAGCAACACAGTTGCAAGCAATACATCATAACTCTATTATCAATCCAACCATACTAGTTCACTGATACCAGAATCCACACCAAAAAAAAAAAAAAAAAAAAACCACACTACTTTATTTGATCGCACAATCCAGTGAAACACCCCAAGTGACCATCAATCCAGATGCATGATGTCACTTGCTCCTCCAGTTGGGCCTCTCATAAGTCTGGCACTTCTTCTTATAGGATTGACTTGCTTGTTGTCGTTCTTTTTCTTTTTTCTTGATGGGCCTGCTGCTTCAACGGGAAGTGCTGCTGCTTCAACTGGTGGTTGTTTTTTTGCTGCTTGTCTTGTTGTCCTTCTTGTAACTTGCTGGGGATTGCCACTCTGTTGGCCACAAGTTGATTTCTTAGTTGTGGTGTTGGTGTGGCTTGCATGATCATCTTCTCTTTGCCTTTTGCCCTGTTTAGCACTTGTACTCTTAAGCTGATATGACTAGATATCACATTGAACCAAAACCACAACTTGCAGTCTCATCAACACGAGTCAACATAGTCTCACTAACAGCACCAGCAATAGTATCCCAACACAAATAGATTATAAAAAAAACAGGGGCAACACCCATAGAGGGATCACAATAAAATTTCTACTTTTAGACTATTCTTAGGCTATTTCTTCTGGTTTTTGTGAAAAATTGAATACAATTGACTTCAATGTACACCTAACATGAGCGCTCTTTATCGTTCCTGTTGCAAATCTCAAGGTAGCTAATCTCTTCTCTAGACTTTGATGACAGCGAGTGGAAATTGGGGATTGTGATGGTAAACTAAGGTTTGAATCGAGGAAATTGGGGATTCCAATGGAAAACAAGGTTTTCTTTTCAACGAATTGGGGGAGTTGATTTGGGGATTATTGTACCTTAGCTGATTTTTTTTTGTGATACGTCACACATGTTCTTCCAAACAAAATGGCATCATTTTGATTGACATTTTCCATGTCATATCGTCAACCGTGCCTTAGGATTGTAATGACTGAACCATTCCAAGTCAATAATTTTAGGCAAAAATTAGTCGGAAAGACTATATTAAAATTTCATGCAATGATTTAGAACTACATTGGAACTATTGGAAGATTTAGGACTACATCAAAATCCACACAATAGATTTAGGACCAAAACTGTAATTCACCAAAATCTATATCCAGTTTCATTCCTCTTTATATTATTTATGTTATTACTTTAGTAAACTTTAATTCTTCTTCTTATTTTCATTTTAATTACTCATGGTACTTCATGTACTACCATCCTCTAATTTTGATTATTTATTTCAGTTAAAATACTAAAATATATTCAATTGTTTTGCATTTTGTAACTAAAAAGGAGTTTTATTTTCTACTTTTTGAATGAAAAATCCATAACCACGTGACACGTTGTTTCAAATTAGTTTATGAAAGTCTTAATATTTTTGTATTCTTCCTTATTTTAAAGTAATATGCTTTGGAATTAAATAGTGTCTCTTTTCATCATAAGTCGCAGTCATTAGTGAAACAATATGTTCACTCTTTAAAAATTACATCCTAACTCAATATATGACTATTATTTTCAAGCAGTAGGTGTTTTAATTTACTTTGACATAATTATGTAGTATGAAAAGACGGGAATCCTGCATGGTGGTAATATGCTATAGAACTACAAACGCATAGTCAACTAGTCAAGCTCACTGTTGAACAAAAGCAGAGAAATGGTCAAGCCCACTGTATACACATGCAATGGCAAAACCGCGAACAAATGTGCGATACAGTTATTGCTTAATCTACAAGTGGATGGATTGGCCCTGTATTAAATTGCATAGATAGTTTAACAAAAATAATAAAGAAAAAGGCAAAACAAATGATCCAATTATGTTTACTCAAGAGGATAACAACAAATTCATAGGAGATAAATGATCGTAATATTAAATATATATGCCACGGATTATTTACCTTCATCATTCGTTTTCTTATGTGACGACACCTGGTAGGATCTAATGAGTTCTTGTCTTTTTTTACCTTGTCTTTTTTTACCTTTTGTACAGCTACGAATTGGACATTAATTTCTCCAAAGCGCATTAATGAAATAATAGAATCAAATAGTCCATAAGCACTTTTATTATATGTACGCTATTTAATTTGGGCATTAATCATGCTCATTGCAAATTTAAAAAATAAATAGTGGACAAAGAAATCATATAATGTTTTTGAAATCAATAATTTATGATCTATTAATCTAGCTGTCATCTGTGAAAGCAATTTTGACGAAGTAAGACATTGATAGACAATATTAGTTCGCTGGCAATATTATAGAGCTAAGACTATCCCACACCAAAAAGGTGAGTAGAGAGATAAATGACTAATGCAATGAAACAAATCAGCCACCTAAGAAATTAACAGCGCAACAAACGAAAAATGGCAACTTTTTAAAGGGCAGATATTTGTGTGGCTACAGAAAGGAAGAGATTTGCCCTAAAAAGGAATTAAACTAAAATCCCATGATGAAGAAGATATCGTACCTTCTTCATTCTCCGTTGCTCCCTTAACATCTTCATCATCTCGTCATCGTATTCTCCCTCCCACTCACTGTCTACCTCTCCCTCAACGAGCAAATGAATTGGTGATATTCTTCTAGATGCGCCTCTGAACATTGTATTCACTTCCTCATCACTCGTGATCCCCATTTGCATTCCACGAGGAATCTCGTGCCACATTCTCTTCATACGAAAGCCGAAATTTTCACGTCAGCAATCAATCCTTCATATGTCACTGAACTGGGGTTGACACCTTCCTTTTCTCTCTCTATTCCACCAATACACCCAAACAACCACAACTGGAATTCTTTACTCCAAGGTGGAATCGGATTGTGAAGGACATCGGTGACGGAACAAGATCAGCAAAGGATGTGGAATCAAAGTCTAAGTCTGAGTCTGATTCTGAACGTGAAAGGCCCCACCACTTGACCTCATCCTCATCGGAATACACGTCAGTGTTCATCCTCTGTTGCTCCCTTAACATCTCCATCATCTCATCATCGTATTCTCCCTCCCACTCACTGTGGACCCATCCCTCAACGAACAAATGAATTAAGAATCCATTTCTAGAGGAGTGTTTCAACATTCTATTCACTTCCTCGTCACTTTTGATCTCAAGGAACGGAAAATGTCTGCTGTACCACATTCTCTTCAAACCAAAGCCGAAATTTTTCAGTTCAGCAACCAATCCTTCATATGTCAATAAATAGGGGTCGACACCTTCCTTTTCTCTCTCTATTCCACCAACAAACTGGAACCTCTCACTGGACTTCTTTACTCCAAGGTGGAATCGGATTGTGATGGATATCTGTGATGTAACAAGTTAACGGGAGAGCCAAACAACATATTTATTGGATATACATTAAACCTTTTTCATATTTACCCAAAATCCAATCAGCACAAATATAAGTTAATGGATTTGGGAACAGTAATTATTCACTTTCTCACTAACCATTAAATCAAGGGTAGATGAGGTTGCTTGTGAAACTTTTTCTTTACACTGCTATAATAATTCAAAAATGGCATCAATAGAAATATTTTTATTTTTATTTTTGAATATTATAGTGCATTTTAGCTTGACTAATTCCTATCGATACACATAAACTACTGAATCCACGTACTTTAAAATACTTAAAACCACATCTTGTCAGGTGTCACTCCTAAGATTACTTTGTATATGGATGCTAACAAATTGTAGTTAAGATGGTACAATAATTGAAATTTCATTAAATGGCCGATACATGAGATAGTCTTTTGCACTTTATTGCATAAAATTATTTG
This sequence comes from Eucalyptus marginata, assembly GCA_014182565.1. Classification (NCBI taxonomy): domain Eukaryota; kingdom Viridiplantae; phylum Streptophyta; class Magnoliopsida; order Myrtales; family Myrtaceae; genus Eucalyptus; species Eucalyptus marginata. Next base: position 40,260,104 of record CM024587.1, on the reverse strand, counting down.
TAACTTAATAAATTGTACAATGATGTCAAAAGATTGTCTTTGGTACATGAATGCTAGATTTGGTGAAGTAATGTATTTACTTTTAGTCCCTTAATGGTAGGCTAGAGTGGGTCAATATTATTTATTTTGTTTGTATTTCCTATTTGTGGATTATCTTACATGTAGGGTTGCCTTCTTAATATCTAAATCTGCTTGCAGTCACAGGCGCTAATCATTAAAATGTTACTGACAATTTATTTCTAGCTCGTTTCTTTTCATTAAACCCAGCGACTTGAAAGGGTTATGATGCTTCTTTCTTACTTGTTCCTTCTATCAATCGCTCTTTTCAATTCCCATCCTATTGCAAAATAATTTTAAAAAAAATTAGTAGACAAAAAACATTAAATGATGCTTTTGAAATTTATAATTGGTGATCGATTATCTAATTTCTTGTCTATGAAAGCAGTTTTGATGATCAATATTTAAAGAATGATGAATGAGTTTACTAGCAATATTAAAAAATTAAAACGACCCAATACCAAAAAGGCAAGTAGAGATAAGTGACTAAGATAGGAAAAAAAATGCAACCTAAGTAATTAAAGTACAACACAAAATGGGAACCACAAAAGAGCAAGGAAAGATTGCTTTAGGAACCGCAGATATTCAGCATTAGAAAATGACGGAAATAAATTAGCCACCTAAGAAATTACAATGCAACATAAAAATGGCAACTTTAAAAGGGCAGATAGTGTGGGTAAAGAAAGGAGGGTATTTGACCTAAAAAGAAATTGAACAAAAGTCCCACACATTGATGAAGAAGATGTCGCACCTTTTTTGATGTATCCAAAAGAACCTCCTTTTTATAACGCTTCAAAGGCATTCCCCTTTCAGAATCTTTGATAGAGTACCCACACTCCTTATATAGATGCTGCAGTTATCTGGTATTTTTGTGCAAGATGCATCAATCAACCTTCTCAATGACCGGCACTCTCGACACACAAGGTTTCTAAAGACTCTAGCTCGTCAAGGCCCTCAATATCAGTAAATTCACAATCATCAATTGTCAAATTCTTCAGGTTCTTCAAGTATTGTAACCCACTTATTCTTGTCAGAGATTTGCAATGATAGAACAACAAGTCTTTCAATGATTCCGAAAGACCTACAACTTGTAGCTCAACTAGCTCTGGACAATGTGACACTTTCACGTCCCGTAGCTTCCTTAATTCGAAGGAATGGATAATCTCTTGAGCCGTTTACATCTGCAAAAATTGACTTCAGTTGCGGAAGTCCATCAAGGGAAATGTCTTCCGCTTCACATGAAAAGATACGTAGAGTCAACAAATTTCTCAAACTCCAACATGAGGACGGAAGCAAGGCGAGGGGTTTTAAGTCCATGCGTTTCAAAAGAAGCTTTTTTAGAAGAGAAAGAGAAGCCAACTCTGGAGGTACAGGAACGTTTAGCAAATCTAACTCTAGCCATTTCAGTTTAGATAAATTCCCAATCCATCTTATGTCGCATCCTGGGAATAGCTTTGGTGTGCGGTAATTGGGATCGCCATCACTTAGTACCAATTCAACCAAATTAGTTAGATTCGATAGATTAGGGACTGAGTGCAATGATAAGGATCGAAAAATAGATAGTTCAAACTTGTAGGAAGCTCCGGTAACTCTTGAATCTCATTACAATCGGTTAAGTCTAGGGTTTGGAGATGATGAAGCTTGTTGATTGTCCTTGGAATTCTGCCAATACCGGTTTGACTTAAATTTAGGATTCTTAAACATGTTTGTTCTCCAACAGAATTTCTCCTTTCATTCCATTATGCCTAGAGAGATCCAGCTCTTCTAGATTTACCAAAGTGCTGATGCCACTAGGTAACTGCCAATCATGATGTTCACTCAATTGTAATGAGCTAAGTGGAAAGCGCAAGAATCTGTAATGATTTTAACTGTCCAATGAAGTTGGGAAGTTCTCTTATTTTCGGGCCTGTCGAGAGAAAAATTCTCAAGTTTTAGACTATAAATATTTCAATTTTGACATTCCAATGAAATTTATAAGTTCGGCAATGCGCGTACCTGATAAGTCCAACTCCATCAATGAGGTCAAATTTCCAAGTGAGCTTGGAAGTTCACTCAACTCCATACTACCTGATATGGTTAAACGCTTGAGCTTCATTAGTGCTCCCACTTCTTCCGGCAAATTCGTCAAATTGAAGCACGCTTTGATCTTTAATTCAATCAATGACTGTAGATCTCCAATGAAGCTTTCAATTCTCTTTAGCTTGTTGCAACCATGAAGAGTCAATCTCTCTAAAGATGAGCATCTAGAGATGTCTGGGATAGTTGTTATGCCAAAACATGAAGAAATAGATAGAACTTTCAATTTTTGTGCTCTCTGTGAAAATGTATGACATGTCGAGTGTAAGAACCATCGCATCGTACATAAGGGAAGCTATTAGACTAGAATTAAAAACATGCAATTTACCTTAATCAAGTCCCACGCTTTTGAATCATCCTTGAAGTCAATCCAATTAAGTTTACAAACAACAAGCTGATCCAAATACAAATTGTCCGCCCTAAATTCCAAATTGAAGTTGCTATTGGTAAGATACTTCTCAAAGGGAGGATAATACCAAGAGAACCATCTCAAATTTGAAAAACATGTAAAGTTCCCAGCAAAAGTTCCCCTTTTTAAATCGAGGATTCTTAGGTTTGGTAACCTTTCAAAGTCTTCATTTCGTAATTTCTATGGGGGGACCATCTCTAAATAACTCAAGTGCTTGAACCTTGTGCTTCACCTGCAAGTGAAATTTTGTAATGACGTGAAGAAGTTTGTCAACTTCCAACCACTATGTTTTATGACTCAAATGGGTGGAAAAAAATTAATAAAGGTCCTAAACAAAAAAGGGAATTCTTACTTACCTCCTTGGTTTTCATGATTTGAAGGGCCTCTTCTGCAATCCACAACCTACTCTGCTTTTCAAGGTCATTTGGACTGTCTTCACGGACAATTTGCCTTCCCAATGCTATAAGTTGATCATGCATCTGGAACTGATCATTGTCCAATATCTTTACCAAGCACCTATTAGTAAGGACTTCAATTCCTCTATTGGGATAAAATTTACAAGCAGTCCACATATAAATTGCATCGGTCTTATTCTCATTGCAAAAGAAGCATGCTATATCGAGAAAAATTTGTTTATGATGATTCTCTAGGTCATCATAGCTAATCCTCAACTTCTCTAGAATCTCTTTCTCAGGTACTTCCCTTAACTTATTCAACGTCTCTTTCCAAAATTCTTGGTCTTTCCCATTAAGCAATGAACCTATCACTTCTATAGCCAAAGGAAGGCCTCCTGTACTTAAGACAATGTCACTTGAAAGCTGACAATAACCATCCAAAGGAGAGTCTCTACTAAAGGCATGTCGACAAAAAAGCTGAAGTGCATAATCAACATCCATCTTTAGCATCTCATACTTTCGAGTTCCATCTTTAAATCCTTCAACTTCTAGAATAGATATGTCTCTTGTTGTAATGATGATCCTAGATCCTCGATATAATTTGGAATTTCCTATTAGATTCTTAATGAGCACTTTCTTATCAACATCATCTAGAACCACAAGGACCTTCTTATTGTTGAGTGTCGCTCCAATCCTCCTCATTCCTTCTTCACTATCATTGATTTCTCCTATAGATGTAGAACCACCAATGTCCGATAGTAATTTCTTCTGCAATGGGACTATGCCCTCCTTAGTCGACCTTTCACGAACTCCTTCAAGGAAGCTACAGCACTTCCCAAAGTGGGAACATAATTGATTGAAAATGACCATGGCAATAGTTGTTTTACCGATGCCACCCATTCCATAAATTCCAATGAGCCGCACATCATCATGATTGACATCTAATAACTTTGTCAACTCTTTTATCCGACCATCAAGTCCAACTAAATGTTTAGTCAGTGATTTTTGTTTTATCTTCAGCTTCTCCAAAACCTCTTTGACAACTAATTTGACAATCGCTGCTTGGCTGCAAGGCGTAAAAGAGCTTTCTTTAGTTACTAGATTAATTTCATACCCACGCACCATATGTGGGATTGTCAAAATCTTATCTTGAAAAGATTTGAAGTACATCGAAACGATATTTAAGTACAAATAATAATCATTATAGGATGAATTAGGCGAACTCATTTGATATGAATTAAATAAATTTCTAAAGACAACAGTATTGACTTACACGATGGCCACAGTTACCAAGTGTCTACCATACCGTGCATAAGCGAAATTTTAGCATTTACCTAGGCCTGGACAAAATTTCAGCAATCGTCATGGGAGAATCATGACTCGAGATAATGTAAACAAATGCAACGTCATCTATTGAACATTGTAGTTTGGTTGACAAAAAGAATATAATCCCCGAAAAAAAAGCCCAAAATATTTTTTATTGAATTGACTCGTGCATCTAACCTAGTCATAGACCTAAGCATAAGTCATAGATTCGTAATTAACCTATCTAAGGTGGACTTCTTTGTCGATATTAAAACAAAATGGAGGCCCTGTCTGTTTGCTATCCAATAACTCCATCTTTTGGTTAAAAATCCAGAATTCTAGAGCGGTATGTTGATCACACACGTAACCCCAAAAGCTTGCCCACTCTAAAACATTTTGCAAAAACAGCTCATTTACTTTGGAGAAGCTAATGGGGCGCCCGCATGGTATAAAAGCACACAGTTGGTTTGTTAATATAAATTATGTGTTAGATCTAAATTTATCAATTGAACAGCCGAATTATGTGTTGTTATTGATGAATTATAGTAAGCATATTAATTTGTTAACATAAAGACCATGCGATGACCCCCCAAAACAAGATATATATGACTCGCGGCCACGACACTGCCACGTTGGGCTCCAACTCATCAAATAGGTCATTGTTTGAGCCATGTGGCCCATCATTCATCTCCACCTTTTATTACTTTGGATTAGATTAAATGGGTGATTACTAATTCGCCGCTTTTTATCTTGCCTGATACAACTCTTACGAAAGGTGAAAACGGAAATAAAAATAGATCCCTAAAACCATTTTCCACGCACTTCAACTCGCATCTCCATATTTTGACGATATGCAAATCGAATCCCCAATTTTTACGTTTTTTTTTTTTAAATTGCACTAACTTTCTTATCAAAAGGATCCTCATCACTCTTCCGAACTTCCAAAATTCCCTACGCCGCGTGTCCCTTCTCTCTCTCTCTCTCTCTCTCTCTCTCTCTCTCTCTCTCTCTCTCTCACCCCTCTGTTCGCGAGGCTACACCCCTCGAAGGCCCCTGTGTGGCCGCCGACCTCATGTCAGAGGTTGACAACAGTCATCGCCTCCGGCCTGGTCCAGATCAAGGTTGCCCAGCCTCGATTTGGACCTCCCATGAGCTCCGCAGAGCTCGAGTCCCCGAGACGAAAGTCCCGTCATCCTTTATCTCAAAATGCTCTTGCTTTTATTGAATATTTAAACATGATTTCTCTTCATCGAATCTCAATTTTCTCGGATATTTGGTGTTTCTTGAGAAGCACTTAAAAATGTGTAAAACAAAGCCGGCACCGGATGCCGTTTCTGAACTTTTTCCTGTCTTTTCCCCCCGTTAATGGGAAATGGAAACCGATATGAATGCAAAATCTGAACTTGATTTTGGTAATCATCTCAAATAATAAATGCAAATGGGTGCTCTTGAATATTTCCTAGTCTTACAAGACGGTGAAGTGGAAAAAATGGTTAAAAGGAATATGGAGGTCCATGTCATTGAAGGTATTGACACCACGGGGGAATATTTCAAGGAAGATGTTAAAAGCAGAGGATGTAGAGCTGAATGAGTGCGGGGTAGTTTTCACTATATTCCCTAAAAAACCAACAAAGAATAAAAGAAATCATTTGACAGGCCAATGTTGTATCCTCCAAAACAGCCACAAAAAAAAAACAGTGAACAGAAGAAGAAATAAGCAGGGATCTCACCTTGATGTCACGTTCCATCCCTTGATTTTTCCTACCGCTGCAAGAGCCGCTCTCCATGCCTCGACCTTATCAGGAAACTTCCTCTCATGTTCCAATAAAGCATTGCTATATATTGGCGTTTTAAGTTTAACATCGTCAGGTTCCACGTCGAGAAAAATGGGAAGGATACACTTTTCATCTTCTGATTTAGACACATTGTCCACTATATGCGCAAGCTCCCATAGGCACCATTTACTGGAAGCATAAGTCCGAGAGAAGACAGGTATGTAGATTATAGAGTTATTGATAGCACTTAATAGGTTCTCACCAATTACCTCGCCAACGCGAAGTTCATCATCGTCCCTGAATACATGGACTCCAACATCTAACAAATCGTGATAGAGGAAGTCTGTGAATCCATCACGAGTGTCAGGCCCTCTAAAACTCAAGAACACTTGGTACTCACTTCCTGATGCCGGTACAGCATCATTGCTGGTTCCAGCCTCTGAGTTTGCCATAATTAGGAAGCTTATTAATTTCCAGATATCTCTCTTTCCTGAAGAGAAAATGAGGTTAGTGTGGCGTGGCCTAGCTAAGAAATGAGCCGAGATATTGGATATGAACTAGGCAAATGAGTAGTAATACCTTAAACTTGGCTGGCTCAGTTTAAAATCAAATTTACTTGTATATTTCTAATCTAACATTTCACCTAGAACCTACCATCGGATATAGGTTCCTCATTTTTTGGAACCTAAAACCCACCCGTTTAAACCTAGAACCTACCCTATTATAGATCTTGGATCTAACAAGTTTTTTTCTTCTTTTTTCTTTTTTTTCCTTTTTTGTTAAGCAAAACAAAAATGAACACAATAATAAAAATAAAAGCTTCTTATTGATTCAGTCAACCAAATAAGGAACCTCTAGAGCGTTTTTGGTCTATGAGTACTAAACAAGCTCATCATTCACCAAAGAGAATACAAAGACTAGTTTTCACAGCATTACAGTTATAATAAATACAATTAAAATGAGAAATCGTGACATTCTTGAAAGATATTGTTAATTTTCACCTATAAGATTATAAAACAAAAGTACTGGCTAATGAAGATAATATAACAAGATAAAGTATAACAAACAAAACATTGCCAAAGCGATAGGCAAGTCCTATCTCATGGAAACTTAGTGTCTTCCTTAACCAAGTGGTTTGATATTATACATTAAACTTACGCAATAGAATTCACGAGGGACTAGCATGTCAATCAAGAAATATCCAGGACAACAAACAAAATGGGATGCAGGAAAAAGGAAAGAAATATGACAGCAAGAATTAAGCCTGCAGGAGAACTAAACAGCTTTTGGGGTACCTTTCAACAAGCATCCATCAAGTGGACTGATATCCTAATCCAGTGACAATAGTTCGGACGCCATGAACAACAAAGATACTTGGGATACTAGGGAATCTTATCTTGATATGTCAACTTCACATATGCACAACATCATTAGAAATTTCAAAATAAGAATCAAACATTTACAAAACAGCAAAACAAATTTCAAGCCAATGTAGCATTTTCTTGCATCTAATACACCAACTACAGCATGAAAATGATTTCATCCCAGAAACTCCAGGGCAATCAGGACAAATTGTGCCTTGGGACAGAGGTGAATCCAGCCCACAAAACCAGCCAAACAACAATCGGAAAGGAAAGGGAAAATGTAAACTTATTGAAGAAATCTACTCAGTAATGCATGACAAGCAAATGACCAAGATCCTTCCATCTCTTATCCTAGCTCTTGCCCAAATCAGGGAGCTTCACTCGAATAGTCAGTTGCTCAAGATCACTAGATGTTGAGCAGATAATCTCATCGACCATACCCCAAGGTTCGACAAATCAGTTGCTTAAAATCACCAGATAGCACCCTTTAAGGAAGTACTCATTCGAGCTCAACATTGGTCATCCATCATGAATTAAAAAATATCCAAGTACCAACAATCGTGCAGTCAATCATCTTAACAAAGCAACATATCCGATTGAGCCTATTAACGAAAGCCCTAGACCAATGGTAGCCAAGCATCGAGCTAAAGAAGGCAACAATCGAAATAACTCCAGTCCTTGATCCCGAGCACTCAGAACCAATCGAAACGCAAAATCAGCAGCAACAAAGGCCGGCAACATACACAACCAGCCTCAAGCCAATTTGACAAACAAAACACACGCGTAATTGTACGCGCACACGCAGATTCAGCAATCGAATTAAGCACGAAATCGAGCAGATCCAGCAACAAGCTTACCTGCTGGATGATGGTTGCTGTAGTGAGAGAAAGAGAGGGGGGCGCAGGTAACGCAATTTTCGTGGTTTTGGTCTGAGGAGGGAGAGGAATTAATGGAGGTCGAGGTCGATCTTAAAAGAGACAAGAAAGCGTGGGGAGTAAAAGAAGAAGAGAAGAAGAAGATGGAGAAGGGCTTAAATTTCCAGTCCCACTTGGTCGCTCGCTCACTGCGACTCGGTGAGTGGGAGTGTGAGTTGGGACTCAATGTAACTTCACTAAACTCCTCGGATCTTAGCAGCGGCTGGCAGTGGTGACAGCAAAACGAAGGGCTTAGCGCGACAGCAACGATGGAGAAGTGGAAACTAAGTGAGTCGGAGAAGCAGCTGTAAGAGTTTTCTTAATTGTGGACTACATTAATTGATATTGTAATTTACCGTTTAACATTTACCGTTTTACGGGGATTGGTCTAATGTGAGATAGAATGTTTCTTAATTAGTCTAATATGGGCTAGCTAGTGTGGGCCGAGTTGAGCCTGGCCCGTAATGAGGGGGCCTGGCTGGAAACTCTATAAATAGCGCTAAGTCTCTCCTCTAACCCTAATCGTACACACATATCCTCACATAAGGGGCGTTAACCTAACGCTAAGGGGTGAGGGGGCCGTCTCATTGAGCCAGTGATAAGGAGGGCAATAGAGGAGAATGACTTGCGCGTGGAACATCGTGTTTCCACTTCCGCTTCAAGAACGATGGATCCCAAAACAGATGCGTTAATCTTTCTTCTTAAATATGTATGTTCTTGTTCTGGTTATGGAGATCTTGGGGTTGCGCAATTTGCGTCCAACATGTGGTATCAGAGCCTCCATAACCCTAGAACTAGAACGCATTGAATTTTGCTCTAATTTGTGATTTTCGAGATTTTTTGTTCAATAAAAATAAAATTAAATCACATATTCGGACTGGGCTCGACGATGCGAGGAAAACAAGTGGTGGCGCGTCGCCGGAGGAGGCCGCATGCGCCCCCACGCGCGGCCACGCGCCCCCACGCGCGGCCACGCGCCGCCAGGCGTCTAAGACGCGCGCCCACGCGCGTTCACGCGCCCTCACGCGCCCCCACGCGCGGGGCGCTGGACGCGCGTGCGTCGCACGCGACCCGCTGATGTCACGCTGACGTCAGCGACCCTGGGATCCGACCCGATGATGTCACGCTGACGTCAGCGAAGCGCCCGGATGCAACCCGACCCGACCCGGATGGAGACCGACCCGACCCGACCCGGTCAACCGTTGACCGGACCGGTCAACCGGTTGGACCGGGCGGTCGGACCGGGCGGCTGGACTGGATGGTCGGACCGGGAACCGGTCGGACCGCCACCGGTCGGACCGGTTTGACCGGCCGTTTGACGCCCGCGCGTGGGTCCACGCGCCGCGCACTCGGCGGCGCGTGTGGGGCGTGTAGTCTTTGATCGGCGCGTGGTTGGTGGCTTTGGATTCGTATGGCCGTCCTCTATCTTGTGGTGATTTTATTTTATTTTATTTTGATGATTTTATGAATGTGAAAATACATACAAAGCCCTAAATACGCGTATTTTTAGTGTATTTTTGCGTATTTTTCTTGTATTTTTTTTGTGATTATGGAAATATAAGTGTTGGGTTACTGGTATGTTATCACATGAACTTTATGCTTGTTATTCATTAATAAAAATAAAAAATAAAAATAAATAAGCTTTATTGTATTTTATTTTTATTAATGAATGAAGCAATGTAATTAGCATGATATGTGATTTTAGTGATTTCATCGCCCCATGTCACTAAAGTTAAAATCACATATGTGTGGTTTATGTGAGATGTGAATTTTATATCCCTGGTATGAGAGAATTTCAAGGATTCAATTGAGTAGTGACCGCCAAAGTGGCACGCTTGATTAGATTTGAGAAATTTCGGTCTCGTATGTTGATTGGGATGTCTCCTGGTCTAATGTGTAGTCATACTCCCAAAGGGGGTGATTATATATTAGTTCATGGAGGGATACATGATAATGTGGTGAAGGAGTGACTGATCCTAGTGGTTCATTTGCCCAAAGGTGATGAATTCACGAAGATTGGAATAAATTCTCATAACCGCTATCATGTGGGGAGTGTACAATTGCATGTCATGTATTCTGCCCAAAGGTGATTATATGATTTTGCATGTAACTCTCTGGATGTGTACTTGTACGTCAAGTTACACGGTGCTCACATGATGCTAATTATATACATTGCTTGTTTTTCAGTCACCTTTTCTGTAATTAATAACTCCACTGTTATTGAGGTTTTTACTGCTTCAAATTTTAAGTTGTGGACATATGATTTGTTGCTTGAGAGAGCAATTGAATTTGCTTACTGTCCATGAAGCGTTCCATTCTGGAACACTTGAAAAGAGGTTTGCCTGCGGACTGCACTGCTATAATATGATGGAAGCCTTAGTTGCTTGAAATTATTATTTTGTATCTTATCCATATTGTTAAAGGGGTATTGATCTTATGACCCTAAAGAAGGTACAAGAATTATAGAATCACATACTCTAAAGTTTCTTAAAGATCGACGTAATTGTAGAGGATAGCTGCTCTTAGACTATTAAAGATAGTAGTATGATGGGGGTTATTATGTTTTTGTCTTTACCCTATACAGATAATTAAGGAATCTCCTGTACCATAGACTAAACTTGTTGAGGTTTAAGGTACTATTCTTGATATAGTTTATAATGAAATTTCTTAAACCTCTCAAGTGCAGAATGAAGTGGTTGTAGCTTTATTAAGGAGTTTTGTTAGGGAAAGACAATAAGTTATACCATCGACTATATAGTATATTTGTGAGAGCATGATTACAATATCCATTACATGGTTGTTTTAGCAACTTATATAAATGTCGTTTCTTGTTTTTAATTAAGTATGTGATTAGATGCCATAAAAAAAAAAGGGATAATAATAATAATATTTTTACTCTGAAAGAGGGGTGGATAGTTAGTGAAGAAATAATTATTTCTTTATAGATTCTTTCAGAGTGAACATGGCATTGATAGTTTATTTTTATATGGAGTTACGTCAAAGAGATACAAAATATATATTGCAAGGTCAGTGGGAGGAAATTTATTTTTCTCATACATTTTGTACATGATATTTTGTTTACAAGTAATGACCTTGAGGCATCTTTTATCTTTTGTACTAAGGTCTGTAAGGATTGTTTTTTGCCATATAATATTAGATTTTCTCGGAGGACATTTGCTGATTGTATATTGGAAATATTCAATATACATTATTGCAAGCTAGGAATTGCTCCTGTTGTTAAGGGTGATGGACTGAATCTATCACATTGTCCTTATTTAGATATTGAGAAAATCTAATTAAAAGATGTACCTTGTGTCAGGAAGTGTAGTAAATAAAGTTCTATGTCATCTTCTACTATGAAAGCAGTGTTAGTAACATTCTTTTAGGCTGTTACTTGGGCTATTAGGCTCCGGAACCTCATGAAAGAGTTAATCGTTTTAACTTTATGGATAGACCCATATGGTTATATTGAGATAACAAATTTGTAGTATTATTTATTTACTACAGAGGTCTCAAGGGGTCTAAATATATGGTGGTCAAAACTTTTGACCAAAAGGAAACGATACGAAAGGTGACGTTTTAATATAACATATTTCCACAGATGATATGGTTGTAGATCCACTAACTAAAGGTCTACGCCCATGTGTATTTTAAGCGACATGTCATTAGCATGGGCCTAGGAGCATCATGAGATGCTGTTGTTTAGTGGGAGCTATTTTGGCTTTACTCTGATAAAAGTTTACATCTGTATTTGTTACAATTTAGTAACATTTTGATATATATATATGTCAACTTTTGCATTCAATAAAATGTTTTGAATGGTTTGTTATTATGTTGAATATAAATATTGTTAAAGTCTCAAGGTATTGCTTAAACCTTGAGTGAAGGCTAGGGGCATACGATTATTAGCCTTGTCCATATGTCTTGTTATATATAAAGAAAGGTTAACCATAAGGACAAGACATATGTGGGTTCATGGAACCATAAATGCATTCTCTAGTGGCACAAGTTTTTTGTGACGCTTAAAGTAAGAGAATGGACATTCTCTAGTGGCACAAGTTTTTGTGACGCTTAAGGTAAGAGAATGGTGACTGACAAATGAGATCTCTCTATGAGAGATGTTATCCATTTGACACACTACCATATTGGATCCATATCAATAGAGTTGAGAACACTCGTGACCATGGAAGGCTCTGTGTATACATGCGATTACCGCCATGATTCGGTGTTTGAGACTTTATGGATATGATTGACTATTAAGAATTATCTCTAGACCAATGTGCGCACATACATCTGATGCGATTTCAATTAATATAGTCCAAGTGGGAGAATGTAAGAGTTTTCTTAATTGTGGACTACATTAATTGATATTGTAATTTACCGTTTAACGTTTACCGTTTTACGGGGATTGGTCTAATGTGAGATAGAATGTTTCTTAATTAGTCTAATATGGGCTGGCTAGTGTGGGCCGAGTTGAGCCTGGCCCGTAATGAGGGGGCCTGGCTGGAAACTCTATAAATAGCGCTAAGTCTCTCCTCTAACCCTAATCGTACACACATATCCTCACATAAGGGGCGTTAACCTAACGCTAAGGGGTGAGGGCCGTCTCATTGAGCCGGTGATAAGGAGGGGCAATAGAGGAGAATGACTTGCGCGCGTGGAACATCGTGTTTCCGCTTCCGCTTCAAGAACGATGGATCCCAAAACAGGTGCGTTAATCTTTCTTCTTAAATATGTATGTTCTTGTTCTGGTTATGGAGATCTTGGGGTTGCGCAATTTGCGTCCAACAGCAGCGTGACAGAGATGAGATGCAGCGTCGCACAAGGGCTCAACGTCGTGCAAGGAGAGACAGAGGTGAAAGTGGAGAGAAATGGAATTGAGTTGGGGAACGGGAGTATAATTATATAATCAGGGATTCAGGGTTTCCGGTCCGATTCCCTTCCCGGTTCAAGTTCTCGGTTCGGTTTCTATAAAACCAGACCGGATCGGGAACCAGCGGTTCTTAAAAAAGTGAAACCGAATATTGAACTCTCTCGCTCTAAAACTTAGAATTTCGGATCGGTTCTCACAAATTCGATTCTCTGATTTCTATCTGACTTTGGAATCATGCTCATCCTTACACAGTGATAGATGATGGCGGTGATCATGGCTTCAATAGGCGATTGGTATCACTAGAGGATAACAACAAGACACTATGTGGCCAAGGAGGAGAGATATGTAAATAGTATTTAGAAGGTGTGTGACAACAATGGCTATATGGTCCACAAAACTTCAAGTCTTTTTCCAAATTATATGGGATTATCTTTACTATGAGATATGTAGAAGTGTTGCTAGTTGTTTTTAGGGAAAAAGCTACAAACAAACGTCTAATTATGTCTATCGTGACACATGTATTCTAAACATTTTTTTCTTTTGGTAACACCAAAAATCCGAAACTCGTAACTGTGTGATACATTTACCGCCCATCAAAGTTCAATCAATGAGAATTGCTAAAAATCTACCTTCATAGACGCCAAAAAATAAACGATGTTGATATGACGCACTCGAGGCTTAAATGAGATAAAAATGACATTGGTTTGATTGAAAAATCATCTAATGGAACTTTAAGAGAAGGTAAATATGTCACATAAATATAAGTTTGGATTAAATGTGTCACAGTAAGCTTAATTTGGGGGTTTTTTTTTTTTTGTAACTTTTTTCCTTATTATTATGACAAACAAATGTAAAGACGTTAGACTTAGGATGTAAAGAGTAACTTGGGGGATGGGATTTGTAATTAATTCTATAATAGGCTGCGCAAATTTCTAATTCTTCTAATTTTTTACGTGTATAGCAACACTGTGCACTTATGATACACAATAGTGAGAGATTGAGTAAGACCAAAAAGGAAAAGACTCCAAAGAGAAAGGTGGGTCTGTGGGGCTAGAACTGAGTGAGAGGTTTTCAATATGAATTAATAACGCGTGAACCTTTGCCGGTAAAAAGGTGAAGACGACCAAGACTATCTGGGTCATTGTCGGTTGGCTCACTTTAAATATTAAAAGTAGCTTTATCAATCACATGATGCATGCCATCAAAATGATGAAACAATTTCATCAAGATTCTCATTGGTACTCTTACATTTTCAACACTACCTCTTTTAGGAATTTTTATAGCAGTATTCTTTAGCTTATGTTGGTGGTGAAAATTTATGTTTGGGATATCGTGGAGTGATTCAATTATCTCTATGAGTTAGGAGAGGAGAGAGAAGTTTGAAGCGTCAAGTCATACTGAGCCGAACTTCGATTTGGAGCTTATCTAGTTTAATTTCGTCTGAAGATTGTGTGACCTCATGTGTGATCTGAGGTGTTTTGGTTATCATTTCGATCAAATTAAGGAAAGAGTACCTCGACTTGTTTGAGTTAAGAGCTGGAGTGGTTGCAAAATTAGATTTTGTCATGAATAAAATGACAATTTATTGCAGCACACAATTATTATCTTGGGAGTTAGTAAAATCGTGGAAATAATTTTAGTAAAATCGTGGAAATAATTTTAGTAAAATCGTGGAAATAATTTTAGTAAAATCGTGGAAATATGGAACAATTAGAGAGGGGATCACACATGAATTCCAATAATCATCAAACGAAATCCGGGAGTATAAATAAAAAGAACTCAGAGAAAGAGGGGTCTGTCAAGCTATGCCAAAACTTCGCCAAATTTCCTTCCGAAGTATTTCCTATGTTGAACTAACGTCTTTCAATTTCAGTTTTAGATTTAGAGTTTATTATTCTTCATGTGCATTGAGAATGACAGTGTAGCTTTCATTTCAATGTTTGCAATTTAGCATCAATGTGCTTGTAACTTTGAGGATATTTCAATTTCGGTGAAGTTTCTTAGTGATTTCTTTTTGTGCGTTCGCACTTTCATTTTAATTTTAGTGGTCATCGCTCTAATTTTCTTTTGATTTCCTTTGATTCCAGAACTTTCCTTTCGGTTTCCTTCAATTTCAATCTTCGCAGTTGACCCTTCACGTTCTTTAGTTCCCTGTCATTTAAGTTGAAGTAATATTTTATACGTCATATTTTGGTCTCAAAAGTTGGCACATCTTATAAACACACATTCAACCCCAATCCATCTCCAAAAATTTGTTTAGTGAAAGTTTAATCACTTTGTGGTCGAGCTAAAACTAGAGAACAAGTTTTGGTTTGTTATTGCAATAGCCATTTTGTTAGATTTGCCATAAATTGATTAAAATCCTACAGCTTCAAATTAGGCTTATACCCACGCGTTTTGAATGATACTAGATTGCATTTGGTTGATTAAAAGTGTCACTTAGTAAATTATCACCATCTGTCCATATAATTAGATAGTTGTGTAAATTACTTTTAACTACCTCGTAACATATCAGTGACTTAATGGCTTAAGCTAAATTAAAATATAAAAAAGAATCTAGTAGAATATCAAAATGAAAATGAAGAATGAAACTTATATTTTAAGACATTTTATAGGTATCAAAAAGATAAAATCAAAATTACTATCGATTTTTGCAACATTCCAATTGCAAACATTTGCCAAAAAAAGAAGAAGAAATTCTTAAAAGAAAAATAAAAATCTTGTTTATAAGACAGTTTAAATGGTTGTGGGTGAGAGCGTGAACAAGTCAAGGTCAAGCAATGCAACGCGAATGACTCGCCTCGTCCTTCGTGTGTTTTGGGGTCAGATCTCTCCTGGACTAGTGATGTGCAGTTGTACCGACATAGGCATATAATTCGTACATGTCTATCACGAACCAGGAGTAAATGTTGAGTCAATTCTTAATAGCGTTGTCACTAAAGTATCGATTTGACGGATTGAATCATTTAGTAATATGATGTTAGTTGAGTTACATCCTCAAGCGCTCTAATTTCCTAAGTTATTTGCCAACCATAGTCTATGGTCCCACAAAAAAGTGGAGGAGGTACACAAATAATGGAGGAATGGGCCACATATATTCATTAGGTTTCGAAAAGTTGGAGTGTCCAGGAAAGTTCCACTGCGTGGGAAATGATAAAGATGGACCACATTTTCCACAAATGAGTACAAACATCACATGATGGATAAATAATTGAATTCGAAGGACAATAAATAAAAGCAGCATAGCAATGAGCAGGCACTTCGAGTGGCCAATATGTTCATTAAGTTCAATCAAGCTATTAGATCTGCTAGAGCAAGATTCACGTGGAGCTCATCATTTTATCCATATCAAAATTCAATTTGGTAAATATACTACTTTCATGAATGATAATTTCTCATTAAGAACAGTAATCCATGAGCCCCAAAGGATGCTAGAAAAAAATCAGCAGATACATAACTTTTAAATTCATTCATTTTTTTGGAGGAAAAACTTTACTTTTACTGGTGACCGCGTGCTTGTAGACTAAAATGCATATATTGTTATCTCCACATCATTTACCCCACTCAAAACTACATTCATTTGCTAATAATAATAATAATAATAATAATTATTATTATTATTATTATTATTATTATTATTATTATTATTATTATTATTATTATTGTCATTATCTTTTTTGGGCTTATGACTTGGTCAACGATTTAGAAAAATTTACAATGTCAACAGGATGATGCATCTTGTTAAGGATGTTAATGTTCGATTCAGAAGAAGGAATTGGCTTTCGCAACCATCTTAAAGCCAAGTGCTACTACAAAACGCAATTACGAAGCCTGATTCCTTCGAAGCTTAAGAAGCGAAAATGAAGAGGAGGCTTTACAAAGCAGAAACCAAAGGAGATGCAACTTCGATTACTACAACTTGTGGGTGAACACAGAGGAAATTCTTTGGTTGACCATATTAGGGAGCTACATTCCCTGAGACACCAATGCGAACTCCAACTCTTTTAACTGTAATGTTCTCTTGGGTTCAAAATTCATGCGAAAGCCTGATCCTTGGAGAGAATGGACATCTTATAAGTACACGCAACCGTTATCGGATCCAGAAACCAAGCCAAAAACCCTATATAGATCATCACAAACATAACTTTTAAATACACTTGGTATCTTTACCAATGACAGAGCACCACAATAGGCTAAAGGACATATTAAATTGAATGCATAAGCTTATATGTCCAATGAATCTAACACATATGTATCTTTTAAATATATATATTCTTATTGGTAACAACATACCTGTGGACTAAAATACATAAACTTTTACCTATACATGATATACACCAATCAAAACTATATTAATTCGTGTCCATATATGAAGTAATAATGTCATCGGTTTCGCGGGCTAATGGCATGGTCAACAAATTTAAAGAATTTCCAATGGTCAACAAAACAAAGGTTCCGTTAAGAATGTTGATGTTCGTTTCAAAGGAGTTGACTTTCGTGGCCGTGTTGGAGCCAAATTCTGAAAGCATAATGCAATTACAAAGCTTGGATTCATATTGGAGTGAAATAGAGAGGTGGCTTTACAAAGCAGTAGTTGAAGGAGATGCAATATCTTTGCTCAATGTGGCACCATCTCGACTACATGTTAAGAACAAAACTCAAAAGAACTGACAGAGCCACCAACAAAGGCAATTGCAAGTGAATCGAGTTATCTAAATGATAAAGTGTCTTCCCTCTTATTTTTAACTCTCCCAAATTGCTCTTACAATACATATTACACACTCATTGAATAACCATCCAATTTTTTTTCCCTTTGATTTTGGTCATAATTATGTAAATTGCTTCAACTGTCCTTTAATTCTATTTTTTCTAGACCAGATTAGTCTAGTCCCTTGCCTCCACCCAAATGAAAACAAAACAAACATAAGAAAAGTAAATTAGGAAAAAAAAAAGGCGTTTTTCCCACTGGCAAAAGAAGAAGAGAAAACCAAATAAGTGAATTGAACCAAACCAGGTTTTCGTTCAGGTCATATTCAGTTCAAGTCGCAATTTGGTTCGATTCAGTTGCTCATCCTAATGATTCGGTTCGGTTTGGATTTCCTAAAAACTCGAAATGAATCGAATTGTTGACATCCCTACTTGCGGCCTTCTTGCCATGTGATTACTAGATGAATTCTGGGTTTCCGAGGAGTCAGGGGCCGAAGGTTCAGAGGCCAATGAATTGGCAGAATCGGAAGACAGAGCCGTAACAGAGATTTTGCCCTTCTCATGGCATGCTGGTGCCACGACTCATGAAGATACGGCTATAGATCCAATTAAACCAAGACAAGAGAAAGGAACGACACCATATCAAAGAACGAGCAAAGAAAAGATAACAATTGAGTTTATCCCCAATGAATTAAACGCTATTATAGCTGCAAAAGCTGTAACGAAGATGAAGTATGCAGTTAGACTATTTCCCACAAAATAGAATTTCCTAAAAATAGCATTTAATGACAATCTAGCATGTGGCTAAGGAAACAAACATGAGCAGAATAGCTTCAAATAATAAAAAAAAAAAAAAAAGCTTTATATTTAATTTTATAACTAGCAAAGTCCGGAAGGAGCTTCCAAATCAACATGCATAAAAAGGCAATTCACTTTTCTAACTCCGATGTTTGCTTTTCAAGCTTAGCACGCGCTTGTCTTCTTCTCGAAATCTCGTGATACTGCCTAGAATTTACATGAACAGGCCCTCCTGCCACTGTCAGATTAAGAGGCAGAAGCATCCTAGCATGAAGAATGCCGACTAGAGAATAAGCCTACCCAATATATGATCTCTCAGATGGCACAATGCAGAATTCAGATATGTTACCTATTGCGTGACAGAGCACCTCATACAACATAAACAAGGGGCGAACAAGAGAGACCTTCATCACAAATAACAGCAATTTTCAGTACTCTTTGCTAATTGCAAAAGAAACACAATTAAAGATAAACATGAATAAATTGTTAGAATCGTAACAAAGATTCTTTCTCATATGTTCTCTTTTCATCTCACCCTCTAATAGCACCAGCTACCAAATATAACTTGACAAATATAAGGAACAAGCACTGTAGAGATGAATATGTTTTTAAAATAAAATAAATACAGACACCTCTTCTCAAGATACTATGTTCTAATAGACACATTTCTCTGTATTTTCAATAGTAATTTAGATGGTGTTTTTATTAAATAGTATGGCTAGTAAGTATTTTGCATTTCCTCTTCTTTTTAAAATTGAATTAATCGTGCAATCACATTAAATTTTACTACGTTCTACTTCATGTATTGAATGATCTCTCATACACAAAAGTTCTTTTCTTGCTTAAGATGAAGCACGTATCTCAAACCTTTGAGTTCACGCTATTCTCATTTCCATTCATATTTTTTATATGTCAATGTTGAATGAGCATCTGCCTAATTCGCTAAAGATTATTACTATTTTAATACCAATGTAATTTTTTTAATGGATTTAACATTCAATATGTGACGTGTGTGTTTCAAGATAGCTTTTCAACATGTTAATTATACAATGAAGTGTAAATTATTTTTTATACTGACAGTGGACCAAATAAAAATTTTGTCAACGTTCTTTTCTTTATGTTTGAATCCTACTACTAAATCAATAACCAACAGACTACCTCATATGTATCACTCCACAAATCATCCAAACCTTTATTAATTTGTCGATGCTTAAGGTTTATGCACTTTCTTTTGTTTCATTGTGTTGATATATTTTCTTTCATTTTTTTTTTTTTAATTATTATCTTTTTCTCTAATGAATGTTTCTCTTTTCATCTAGAGAAAAGCTATTGATTTCAGGAATAACTTGGGAGAGTATCTCGCCACTCCTTTGTCATTTAGGTTCCATCTCTTAATTGCACCTATTTGGGTAATAGCGTCTTGCCCCACCTTGACTTTGTAGGCAAATTGCTTCTCGTGCTTTGGAAACGCAACTCTATACAGCCAAGTCTTGAGCTTAAAATCGTCAAAAATATGGGAAGTGTACTTTTGTTCCCTTCTTATTTTGCCGTGTTGTCCACTGAAAAATTTACAAGCTGGCATTATTCACAAAAAAAAAAATAAAAAAAAATGAAGTAGCAATTGACATTTCGTTCAACAGTGGAAAAAAAAAATCATCTACTTTATCAAAAGAAAAAAAAAACCCTCAGTATTATAAAGGATTTTAATGGATTTGTCAGCCACAAGCACATGGATCCGAGACGAGAGATAGGGGATGAGCAGTCAGTCCAACCTAGCGACTAGTGGTGGTGGTTATCTCATGGATCCGACAGTTGCTTGGCATCACTAGAGGGTAGTGACAAGACACTATACGGCTGAGGAGGAGAGATGTGTAAATAGTGTTTAGTTGCATGATAACAATGATTTTATGATCTAGTGAACTTATAATCTCTATCAATTTATATTGTCACTGTTATGAGATCGTTAGCACTCTCTTAGTCACACACTCTATTTATTACTTTATCTTAGTTGCTCTTATCTACAGATGTCTTGAACTGGTGAAAGTATTGCCGGTGGTCACTATGACAAACAAATGTAAGATGTGAGAGTTAGGATGCAAAGAATAAGTTGGGCGGATGGGATTTATAATTATGTCTATATTAGGGGGCGCAAATTTCTACTTTTCTTATCTTTTATGCGCGAGGCAACACTGTGCACCCATTGTACACAATAGATAGAGATTGAGTGAGACCCATGAAGAAAAGTCTCTCTATCTCTCTCTAAAGAAAAAGATGGGTCCGGATCTATGACTGTGGGGCTGGAATTGAGTGGAGGTTTTCAATATGAACCAATAATGTGCCAGCAAAAAAGTGAAGACGACCAAGACTAACTTGGTCTTTGTCGGTTGGCTCACTTTAAAGGTCAAAAGTAGCTTTATCAATCATGAACAAATAATGTGTGAACCCTTACCAGCAAAAAAGTGAAGACGACCAAGACGAACTTGGTCTTTATCAGCCAACTCACTTTAAAGATCGGAAGTAGCTTCATCAATCGTGTGATGCACGCCATCAGAATGATGAAACAATTTCATCAATGGAAATATGATATGAAATGCAGTAAGATAAAGTGTTACTAAAGCAGAGAAATGAAAATGATAGTTGTCAATATTTTTCAATATGAAGGAATAATGTGTGAATCTTCACCAACAAAAAAGTGAAGAGGACCAAGACTAATCTTGGTCTTTATTGGTTAGTTCACTTTAAGATCAAAGGTAGCTCTATCAAAATACATGATGCACAACATCAACGTCATGAAACAACTTCAACGGTGGAAATATGATATGAAATGTACTAAGATAAAGTATTAGTAAAAGCAAAGAAATGAAAATGCTAGTTCTTAACAATTTCCATTATGAAGTAATAATGTATGAACCCTTACTAGCAAAAAGTGAAGATGAACAAGACTAATTTGGTCTTTGTTGATCAGGTCACTTTAAAGGTCAAAAGTAGCTTTATCGATCATGGGATGCATAGCATCAAAATGATGAAATAATTTCTTTGGGGAAGCATGATATGAAATGCAGTAAGAAAAAGTACCTAGTAAAATGAGAGATAAAAATCATAGTTCTTACCATATAACTCTCATTGGTACTCTTACTTTTTCGGTACTACCTTTTTAGAGATTTTCACTACATTATTCTTTAGCTCCAGTTGGTGGTGAACATTTATGGCCCAAATATTGAGGAGAGATTTCAACTATCAATGAAGTATAAGGAGTCCAGCTATACTAGGCCCAACTTCGATTTGGAGCTTATCCAGTTTAACTTCACCTAGAGGTGGTGTGACATGACTTTGATTTGAGGTGTGTTGCTAGCCATTTTGATTATCGTAAGGAAAGGGTACCTCGCCCTATTTGAGTTAAATAATGGAACAATTACATAATAGATTGAATCTTGAATGAAGGGGCGATTATTGCATAACGCGCAATTGCCTTAGGAGTGACTTAAATCGTGGAATTAGAGGAAATCATGGAAATGTGGAGCAATTAGAGTGGGGATCACGCATGAGCTGCAATAATGGTTAATGGAAATACCAAGAGTATATATAGACATGACATAGAGAAAGAGGGGACACTCAAACTGGGCCAAAACACCCAAAAAAAAGCTGTGCCAAAACTTTGCCAAATTTTTCTCGAAATAATTGTCCGAAAAAATCTTGAACCTATCTTATAACAACCAATTCATTCTTAAACTTTTCAATCATGCCAATTTTTTTTTATCAAAATATTATGCTTAATTTAGTCATATACTTTTTGACGATTTGCCAATTTAATCATTTCAGCAAATTTTTGTAAAAAATTGCTAACATGGTGGTCTAGTTAACGCCATTCATACCACGTAACAAAGTTAGTACGTAGGATGAGGCGCTAACATGGTAAAGTTTTGCAATTTTTTGAACTTTTTTTGAAATGTTTTCTTATTTTCTTTCATCTTCCTCTAACTTTGCGTGGGCGAGCTCGCCAACCAACCCTAAATGAAGTCGCTTGGATCTTGGCAAGGGCTTGGGTGTAGGCAATGACGCCCTCATTGGATGTCCATGACCTCATTTCAAAAACAAAAGAAATAAAAGAAGATATATGGAAAAAAAAGGAAAACAAATTAGATATAATATTAAAAAAGTGCACAAATTATTCACATCAATGTCAATCAGGTGTTGGCTGTGTCGTGTAAGATGCTTGATGACCATGCCAATTATTTTTGGCAAAAGTTTGCTGGATGGACTGCCTTAACAAATTGTCAAAATATTTAAAATTAAATTAGTTATATTGAAAGAGTTATTTGAATGTGACGTGCTTCAACATACTATTGGGGCCTGAGCATCTTCCACTATGCAAGCGCAAGATTGGAATCTAATCCAATCCCATATAAGGAGCTCTTGACAACTTTAACTTCCATTTTGGCCCCCACTAAAAAGAAAATAGAGGGGAAAAGAAAACCCCTCAACTTTCGTGAACGGTTTTTGGAGGCTTTGACTTTACAATGGGATAATTATTAAAAAAAAAAAATCTATTATATGAATCCCAATTCAATTACAAATTTTTGATCTAGCAAAATTTAGTCATAATACTTTTAATAATTTACCAATATAAGCCTTCTAACTAATTTTGGATAGAATTGCAAATTACTGGGTGGCCTGGTTAAAAGCTTAAAAGCTTAAAAAAAAAAAAAAAAAAAAAAAAAAAAAAAAAAAAACACATGCTTTTGGACTCTGATGAGAATTCCTGGATACTTCTTTTAAAATCACAGTTATCTAGTGAAGCTTTTTCCAAGGAATTCACTTTGTAAAGTTACTTAGTTCCAACATGATATTGGTTTGCAAGTATTTGGGAGTACCGATTCTTGTTAAATGCTCTTACTGATGATTTCAAGACGGAGTATGCTGATCTTCTTTTAATCTCTTTGAAGCACAAGGATAGGAAGGAAGGACTTGGTACGGTAGCCACTACAAAGACTAATGGAACAACGACATACGGTTGTAATGGCTGTTCTGTGATGGATGTGTTGTGATCATTTGAGTTGGTTGTAAATTTCCTCTTTTTTCTATTGTCTAAACCATACAGCATCTTGGTAGCTAATGTGCAGTTGGTGTTTTTCTATTGTAATCAAAGTTGGTTGTAATTTCCTCTTTTTTCCTATTTTCTGAACCATATACCAACTTGTCCAGGTTTTTCCTATTGTAATCATCCGAGTTCTAAGTGAAGAGAGGTTTTTAGACCTCATTGGAAGCAAATAATTGGCCATAGTTGTTCTGTTTGTGGGTGCGTGGTGGCTCTCTATTTCTTATTTTCTTCATCTCCAAGCAAATCCATTCCCTTCCAATTAGGATGACCATAGTTATTAAAAGTTTAAGGACCTAAATCCTTTACCTTTTCAATCTGTGCGACATGATAATATGACAGTATCACTATAGGAATCTGATATAAATATGCAGTATAGGGAACATAACACCTTTCTCTACAGACAACACAGTTGACATGGATTTGTTAATATATTGAACATGGTTGAACTTGGATTTTGCTGATATAGTTTACCACTGTTTCACTTTTTTTGCATCATAACGTTGGTCTTGCTTTGCATCTACCCTCCACTTACACTACCAAGAAGCAAAAAGGATAGACAAACAACACAACCATCCCCAATCCAACATTATTGTCAATCTAAATGAATGTTGTTTTTTTTTTTTTTTGGGTCCAACTTCAACATTAGGGTTGGGCACATCAATCCTTTCAATACGACTATGCCTCTCAAATAGATTATTTTCCTTTCCTTTTCCTTCCAAAATAGATCTTTACCTTCCCTTCAAGTGGAGACACTTCCACTTGTGTCTTGTTGTCCTGTTGCCTACTCCTTTCTAGCTGCATTTTGAGAAAGTGGAATTTCTCCTCAGACACTTTCAACTAAATTCCACACTTCCAATACTATTTGCCAGCACTTTCTTCTCATTGATCAATCCAAAATCACTTCTCTGCCATGTAATGAGGATTTCGGAACAATCCATTTGAAAAAACCACAATCATCAACTTGCCCGATACAAGAAAGCAATTCAAATTTCAACGATGCATGCTTTTGGACAGGAACTTCAAATTAAGCAAAGCACAACATATAGCAAAACAGGTTGATTTAATGGAAACCCTAGAAATTATGTGAAACAGAGGCCTTTAAACACGTTACAACAAATTAAATTCAACAATACATGGCATATAGCAAAGTAACCATATCCTTGTCTAACACTATACTGGCCAATACACAGCACATAATGCTAAGCTAGCCACCCATAGTGAACAACATATGATAGTGAACTGGTCCTATACTCAATTGGCCATTACAAGCGACCATTTCAAATGACAATGTACCAACTCATCAATCCCTAATTTGTTGTAGAAAATTGACAAACCATCACCTCCAATGATAGAACCTCCTTCTACTAGCCAACATATGATCATTAGAATCTCGAAACTTAACTATTGCATAATGCAACATAAAATTATGGAAATAACAAAGTGACTCGTAACTAGCTCGAATAACTAAAGAGAAAGCCAAGACAGACATCTACTTCTCTATAGCTCAGGGGTCATTGTTATCTTCTTGCCCTGGCATTTAAAAGCACATGCAGCGCAACAAGAGCAATGCGCTCAGCAAAATGATTCCTCTGAACAAATCCAATAAGCCAATTAAATCTAAGTAGAGTGGCCTTTCAGAGCTCTAAACAACGATGAGAGCACCAAGTTCACACTAGCAGTATCTCAGTCCCAGGTTCCCAGTGGTACATTCAACTACTACATTTGCAGTGAAATATCAAATCTTAGCGGTATCTAATCCTGATCAAATTATAGAATACTGGCAAGATGTAGATGCACCACAGATATGAGAAAATTAAAGAGTTGATAAAATTGAGTAATACAAAATATAATCCATTTCTTCCGATGAGCATGTAAAATAAAGAACCTCATGTTGCGGAGTAAGAAACGCAATTTTGAGGGGTTACAAAGTACTAGACATGAAGCAAAAAATTCTTCACAGGAATCTTGACGAGGCAAAAATGCACAAACTCTGGTAATGACATAATTAAAGAGCAAGAAAATGGGGCAAAACCTAGAATCAGAAAAACACCATACAGTAGAAACAACCACGGATTTGGAACAATGTGAACTTGTAATCAGTCGCTCAAGTTGAATCGAAGCTCAATTTGGATATATCCGGGCTAAACACAAACCATGAACCCCTAGAAATTTGCCCCAAATTGACTTCAGCAACCGAGAGAGTGCAAAATGGCACCGTTGTAGTCCACGTCAACCACCATGCCAACGTCGTTGTTTTCACGGTGCCACAGCAACTTCTCTTGCATTCTACCGTCTACAAAAGCAGTAGGATTTTTTTAGGATGATCTTTGATAGAATTATGACGGAGAGTACATGTGTCAAGTGAGTATAAATTTGGCATTTTTAAAGATCCAAAAAGAAGTGTAAGGGTGTTGGAGATACGATGAACATATTTTAAAAATGTTTATGGTATTTTTTTCTAGAAAATGTAAAGGTTGAGACATAGAAATTATGTTCAATAAAAGTAGATCGATGAAATTGAACATAGGAGAGTTAAATAAAGAAATAATTTGGACAAGAATTTCATATGAAGCACCTTCTTGATCATCACACTCACTTATCCCAGAAAAAAAGAGACTAGTGAATATTTTGCAATGGAATTAGAAAAACAGAAGAACAAGTGGCATGTTTTACTTATAGGATTGATCCTACATTGCTAGAACAAGCATCTACGTATTCATCCTAGCAAATGTACCTCGCTCATGTTTTCAATTTCCAAATAAACTTATTAGCACTTTTTTTAAAATCTACCGCAAAACCTTAAAAGAAGATTTCCTTTTGGAAGAAAATGAAAACCAAAGAAAATGGTTTTGCAGAAAAATACACTACAAACGAAAGAGAGGTTTGCCAAGAAGAATGATACGTAGAAAAAACAAAAATAAATTAAATTTGAAATTCTATATATATATATATCAAAACAAGGAAGTATAAATGACGTAGAAAATTATTTAAATAACTTATATAATGGTACGTGAAAAACCCCAAAGATCCAGTCATCCTCCTGTGGTTGGATTAAAACTAGGAGTGAACGCTACATCATTTTTATCATCTATAACGACTATGTGGAATGTTTTCAATTTGGCTCTCATTTTGCATTGATACATTTTCGAAATTTGATTCAAATGAGCTGATTTTGGCCATTTTAAATTTCTAGGTCATGGGTGTGCGTACGGACAGTTGGATTGGCATTCAAGAGTGAACAAAATGCCTAATATTTGTAAGAGACACTTGCTGAAGAAGTCGGTTTCGATGAGATTTTGTTAATACAATGATTGTCGTTTTTCTAAGTTTTCTAAATTTGATTCCAATGAGCTGTTTTTGGCCATTTTTCTAATTAGCGAAATGACAAACTCTGATACGAGTTTATTACTCAAATATGGTGGAAGCGTGAAACAAGCACAATCAAACAAGAAACCATCGTAGAAAATAAATTTGACACACATGATTTATATTATTTGACTTAATGTGCCTACTCCATAAGGAGAGATCAACAAGATGTTTCACTATGATCAACAAGAGGAAATTACATTCACTCGAACCATTCAACTCTCAAATGTTTTCTAGTTCCCAATTATATTAAAAAAGTTACACATAGTCAAATCAAAGAGATACAAAGTGTTTACTCACTCACATTCCTTGACGATTCTCTGAGCTCTCTCTTAAGTCAGGCTTGATATTAGTACAAAATTAGGCCAAAACCCGCATTTAGTATAAATCTCGCTTTCAGCCATCCAAAATCTTCTCGGCAAAATTCGTTCCAATTTAGATATCGAGACATAGCTTGGGCAGACATTCAAAGTTACTCACTCCTGCTCATTGTGTCCATGGGCGAACTGTGGCATCGTAGTCCGCCACTTAGATCAAGAAGAGTAGAAGAAAGCCGCTTCTCTTTATCTTTGCTTCTCTTGATCTCTAGACCTTGAATCCTTAGAGGAAAATGGAAGCAAATGAGAGGGAGATGTTGTGTTATAGGGCGGCACCATAATTTAGGGAAATTATAGAAATTATATCCCATGCAAAAATAACAATAGGGCCGGCCAAATATGTAATATATATAGGTGTATTAAAAGACTAATTATGTCCTAAGGTGCAACTTTGGGCGCATACATAAACCGTACAAGGCATATGCTAATGTCTTCGTCCCTAATTCACTTACTAAATTTGGTTATCAAAAAATTAAAATCCTACGTGGCTTGCTAATATAGCTAGATAGAAATTTGAGATGTAACATGAACATCCAATGAGTCTGCCAATTGTCCAATCTTGCCTCTAGACATCCAAAATCGGCGGTTCATATCCATAGTAGCCTCGTCTTGCTTCACCATTTAATTCGGATGTCCAACACTTGATTTAGGACATCTAAAATGTATCGTCACGCATTCTAAACCTTGTGGCTTGCTTCAGATGTCTTAGACTTTAATCCCGATTCACATCCAAATCAAAACAAAGTCAAATTTCGAGCCACATTTCAACAACTAACGGAATTCATTATTTTGAAAAGATAAGTTTTTTTGTTATTCACAATCAATGTATCTGTATATCATTAATTTATATTATTTGAGGAAAATTTGGTGTCAAACGAATGCATACCTCTTCCATTTAAAACTCCGTTCTTCTTTTATTAATAAAATTTGCTAAGGTCCAATAAATATCAATGGCATTGTCTCGTATATGAAAAAGAAGGGCAAGTTTACTTCGAAATGCTACTGGGAACTGATTTATTATTTATGTTTTCTGGAATTATTTGTTGTCTTTGTTAGTTCTAACGAGTCCACACGTTTCAGCTACATACCTACAGGTGAAAGGTATGCCTAGCGGAACAAACGAATAAATAGCACCTGAAAATTCCTAACATTGTCTGTAATATCTACTTTTAATGAACGTTTATGTCTCGGTGTATTCAAATAGTATTTTTGCTTAAGAAACACTGAGAAAATAAAAACAAAGTCAGTCGACTTTCTAAATGAATCAGACGACACCTAGATTTGTCTGAATGTATCCTGAGTGTATAACGTGCTCCTGAGAACTCGTCTTCCATTTTGGCCCTTCAATAAGAAGAAGAAAGGGAAATGGAAGGGGGGAAGGGAGGGAGGAGAGATCCGAGAGAGAGGGAGGCCGTGAGTGGAGATAGCCGAGTGAGAGACTGAGAGTGAGCGACAGCTCTCCGTCGACAAACACACTAGAAACCCGGCCGACGACCCACCGACGTTACCCCTCTCCCCGAGCCGAGCTCACGGTAGGTTTTGGTTCGGTTTCGTTCGCCTTTCTTTCAGGCGTCGATTTCCCGAGGATCCCTGCTCGGAGACGCGCGAGGCGGACGAGGGTAGCCCGATCTATCGAGCTCGCCCACCATCCGACGCCGCCGAGCTGGATAGGGCTCCCTTCATCCGAACGCTCGTACCCCTTTTTGTGCTCTGTTTCGGGCTCGCCGGACCGGGATGACGTTGTCCGGTTCGCGCGAGTTCTGACCTCATTTGTGTGCGTGCTGTGGTTTTGGGGGACTGGTATGTAGTTCATTCGGAATCCCGGCTCGAGCTCAGGCTCGGGTTCGGTCGTCCTCGCTCCTTGCCCCTTCAGTTTGCGTATATTAAGTGTTCGATAAAATGTCCTCGAGACGGTTCCGTAAGAATAGCCGCTGTTTTTGCCTTACCCGAAGCTCACGTAGCATTATTTTGATCTTCAGTTACTGAGTTTGTCCTGGGTGAGACCTTATCTCATTGATCGGGGCTGTCATGGTCGTTTCTTTGGCATACTCCAATGCCTGTTTGCTTCGATAGCGCTTATCCATTGATGGCCGAGGACGAGTTCACTGGGGATCAACGACTTTCGTGGCTGTCTAGCGGGTCGGCGTGAGCGATCGACGGAGCGGTGGCGGCGGCCGGGGCGCGGCCGGGGCGCGGTCGGGGACGAACCAGCTCAAGGCTGCTCGTCTCTGGCCATCCCTGAGCACGCAAAACCAAGAGCGGCATGCTGGGCTTGTGTAGGTTTTAAGTGTTCTTGAGCTGGCTGAAATAGGGAATGAGTGGGCTTGCGGAGGTTTGTGTGGATCTAATGAACTGGCTTTTGTTAGGCTCATTGGGACTAGGCGTAGTGGGCCTAGGATAAGAGATGAGGGCTGGGCTGAATTAGTTTAATTCTGGTTTGGAATGGTCTCGGGTTGGGCTACTTCCGCTGGCCTTTTAATATTTTTCTTCAGGCCGAACTGGGCTCAACGTGCTGAGCTCATCTGGTCGAGGGCCCAAGTCCTGAGACCTGGGCTGGCGAGTCCGGGTCGGTCTCGGACCGGACCAGATGCGGAGACCCGACCTAAATCCCCTTTTAATATAATATAATATAATATATTATTTTTTATATTTAAAAATAAAAAAAAAAAATTTAAAGAATTTTAAAAATCCCAGAATTTTTTTTTCAAAGAAATCAGAAAAAGCTTAAAAATAGCCTTTGAGTGGTCTTTCATTAAGATATGTGAAAATCTTTAAAAGAAAACAAAAAAAGAGATTGTATTTAAATCATTGTAAGCAAATGTTGGATTGTTGTTTGCATATTTTCTTTATTTCAATTACACCCTTGTGATGAAAAAACCGAGACCCGCCCGGACCGCCGGAACCGGACCGGAACGGCTGGTGGTGGTTCTTGGGGAACCTGGTCCAGGTTCCGGTTTGATTATGGGAGCCGGTGGAGTGCTGTCGGTTCTCGGTTCCCATGAGCGGATTCGGTCACTCGCCCACCTCGATAGTAGCAGGTCTATCCATCCCTTTCTCTATTCAGCCCTCCGGAAAATCGTTGTCGCCCTTGATAGTAGTAGGTCCATCTGTCCGTCCCTTTCTCTATTCGGCCCTTCGGAAAATCGCTATCGCCCTCGACAACAGCAGGTCCGTTTGTCCGTCCCTTTCATTGTCTCGCTATTCGGTCCTCCGGTGTTGATATTATTATTATTATGAGACCAGTTCCATGGATCCACCCGGGAACCGGACCGGACCAGTGGTCCGACTCCTAGGTGGATCTATGCAACTAATGGGTGGATCCCGATTCCAACAGAAACCCAATCAGCATTTGCCGGGACAAGCACTAAATATGCAGCTTGGGTCCTATAGCAATAGAAAGCCGGTTAAAACTCGACGAATGGTGCTTCCTCAACATCAGCCCTAGTGGGATTCTTTGATGGCAATAACCCATCTCATCCACGAAGACATGGAAATAAATTTTATCTGTCGACCCGAAAAATCGAACTGTAGCGAAAAGCAACAGCCAACATCGCCCATACTTTCTCGGTGCAAAGCTGAATGTCTGTTGCCTCATCATGCCTCTGTCCTGATGATCCTGGCCTGAGAGCACTCATTGTAGAACCTCCATGTATGGAGCTTCCCTCCCGCCATTTCCTTCTAAATCCTTTCCTCTCTCTCGTGGCCGATTCTGATAAAATCGATGAACAAATGCCACGGAGAGAGCACGGAACGGGCAAAACAGAATCAACCGCAGCATATATGCATTCCACGGGAATGTCCTTCAATCGATGGATCGCCAGCGTCCCCCATTAAAGCATACCCCGCACATCGAACGCAGCGACAGGCATTTCAGACCCAATCCGCCCATGTGTAGCTCGAAAGTTCGCCCGAATCCTCCATCGGGGAACGAAATAAGGAAATCTAATCGGGAAAAGCAAGAACAAAAGACGCAAATGCTTTGAGCATGCGAATGCGGTGGGAATGAAATCGAGAGAAGGAGAAAGCAATGGGAGGAGACATGCCGCACTTTTTTTTTTTGGCTCAAAAAGAGAAACCTATATCCAGATATTTTCATGAAAATCAAACTGAGCGTTAAAATCCCCCAGGGAGAGTTCATACTCCTAGACAATAAAAGGCAATACTTCCCGTTTCACCGAGAATGTGAATTTACCCAAGAAGCGAAATATCTTTCATCGAAAAATTGATTTTGTTTTCTTTTTCTTTTTTTTTAAATGGGTTTCGTGTCAATCTTGAACAAGGAATTGCTAGACTTGAAATTTTAAAGTAAATGAAAAATGAGTGAATTTAAGGTGCGAAAAATTAAATGCATGAAGAACAAAAGGAAATTGTCGTGAACAAACGAATAACCTTAATTGACTTGATGTTAGGGCGTTGAAAGAGATACTACAATACATATAATGGATATTTATTTATAATCTATAAAGTAGTGGTTACATATAAATGGTTACTACCCCCACTAATAACTACGATTGCGTTCTCCAATATTTTAGGCTCTATTTCCACACATGAATAACCCATATCCATAAGCAATTATAATTTTCCATCTCACTGAGATAACTACCACTTGATGCTGGTACCGTCATCCGGCATTTTAGTTATTTGTTAGGCCCCTTTACCTCCTCAGGATTATCACCTAGAGGGGGGTGAATAGGTGATTAAGACAATTTCAAAAGACCAAACTAAGACCAATTAAACCATACTTTCATTTAATAGCTTAAGAGATTCCCATAAAATTTAATAATCAATTAAAACTCAACAATTACAGCAAACGATAGCAATGAAAGATAAAAGGATTAGGGATAGAGAATCAAGACTCCAGATTTATAGTGGTTCGGCTTAATTCAAGCCTACGTCCACTCTCCCGCACGGACAGCCCTTCTGGCTGGATTTCACTATGAATCAAATGAGTGATTACAGTCTCACGCTCTTGAGTCCACAGTGTAGAAACTCTACTACACTTCCTCAAGGTCTCACACAAGTATGATCTCTCTTTGATTACATATAACACTCGAAGAATAAGATCACAAAATATAAATGGAGATTCGACTTTGGAATTCTTCTATCCGCACGCTTCAACAACTGGAGTGTCTCTCTTATATACTTCTTTATGCCTTCATTACCGTTGGCACCTTCCAAAGAAGTTCTTCCAATCAACCCGTTGGACAGAATCAATTAGAGAGATCTCGAGCTCTTTAAGGTAAGTGAAGATAGCCCATCAATCATGTTCGCCCATACAATCAGGATCTAGGTTTCCATAAGTAAATCTTTCCAAAATAATCTGCGAGTCTTTAGAGAATCTATATATATTCGAATAAGGAAATATAGGATCTTCTAGTGTTGAATCCAAAGAGAAATATATTCCATAGCCGTTGGAATCGTATAAGATAAGAATAGAAGTTTTGATCTTATCAGTCTGGAAACTATCCATGAGGATAGACTTTAAATACTTGAGTCTTGCTGTCGTCAGACTTTGCCAGTAGAGTCTATAAGTCTTCAGACTTTGATCTTCAGACTTTGTCAATAGAATCTGTAAGTCATCAGACTAGACTGAGGAAAATGTTTTGTCAACTTCAAAATACCTGAAGAGAATTTATCCAACAATCTCCCCCTTTTTGATGGTGACAAAACTTTCCTGCAGATTTGAATGTTATTGCCCTGCAATGCAATCTTTAAGCAATATTGATATCTCATAAAAGATTAGAATAAAGATAGTAGAAATTGTCCTGTACACAGATGTCCTGCATACGCACGTATCCCCGTTACACGATCTGCATCCACATAAACCTCATTAGTCATATACAGACATTACTATCTTTATCTAATTTAAAAGCTTAAGTGATGCAATGATGAGCACACATTCAAAAAACTCAAGATCAAGTCAAAGTATAAAAAAAATATCAATCACAATCATAACAAAACCAATGGAAATGTTTAAATAGAGAGTGAGATTTGTTTTTGGAGTGAGGATAGAAGATAGAGTGAAAGTCTTGAAATCTGCAAAGTCTTCTCCCCCTTTTTGTCATCATTAAAAAGAAATCAAGGAGCACGAGGAACGCGAACAAGCTGAAAGTCCTCCATTGACTTGACAATGCCTTCGAGCTTCTTTAAATCTTCCTGAAGTTGAGCAAGAGCAGTGCCTTTGGCAATGGCCTCAATCTGACGCTGAATATCTTTGATATGATCATGCATGGTGATGAACATGGCATGATTTTCATTCTGCAGAGTGTGAAATTCATACCCCATAGCATAGATTTGGCCCTTAAGCTCCAAGATGATTTCAAGCAGTCTGCCAAAATCTGAATTTTCAGTCTGAGTGCTTGCGTTAACTTTGTCTGATGGTGGAGTCAAACCAGTGGGGACATCAGAAGGAAGATCGATATTTGGAGATGATGCCTCTTCCTCGGAAATGAGCAGCATAAACATCTTCGCATGAGGAGGCGATCGACTAACACTTGCACTTGTAAATGTCGGCAGAAGAGGAGTACTTTCTCTTTTGATATCTCCCCCTGTTTCATGTCTTCGGAGGAGAGAAAAACTCTTCTTTTTGAGGAGTTTCCTCGGTGACAAGGTGTCTTTTGATCCTCCTTTTTCGCCGGAGAATCGACTTGGCCGGTGTTCTTCCTCTGGTTTATTCCTCTTCCTCTTCCTCTTCTTTCTCTTCTCTTTCTCTTCCTTTTCTTTCTCTTCTTCTTCCTCTTCCTCTTTCTCTTTCTCTTCTCTTCTTTCTTTCTCTTTCTCTTCTTTTCTCTTTTGTAAGGATTCCTTTTCCCCGGTCCTTTCTCGTGTCTTCTAAAATGTTGTTCTGGAACAACTGAATATGTACAGAGCAAAAACCGAGAGACAAGAGTAGAGATAGGCATATCATCCTCATCTTCTTCATCCTCCAAGATGATTGCCCTTCTCTTCTTTATAGGACCAGTCATTGGTTCCTTTCCTTTCCTTTTTGTTGCCGCAGAAGAGTCTAATCGTGTCTTCAGAGTCTTGTCCTTTGAACTGCTCGAGCTTTTTGCCGAGTTCTTTCGCACGCATCTTGGTTATCATCCTCAATCCAATGACCATTTGGTCAATAGTCTTCACAGAGAGAATGTGGGGAGGCTCGAATGTTCAAGTGTCTCGAAGAGACGTGTAATGAGAGCAAATAAGGGAGTTGTCCCTTGTCCTTTGCCATTGTCCCGTACATGTGAAACATGATAGTGTGTGGCAAGGAAAGTTAAGACCAATCTTGATTGCATACATCAACTTTGCCTCTGAGATGGATACATCTGTCTTTGATGTCGATTTTGGTCTAAGACAGTTGATCACAATCTTGTGAAGCAGAATATTTGTTGCATTCATTCTGGAGTAGGAGAGACGACCTTCAGCAATTCGGTCTCTTGCAAGTTCAAAAGTGGCATGACTTACGGACACAGAAATGGATTGGAAAGCACCTCTTTCCACACCAATTACATCTCGCCAGTGTGTCCATATCAACAACATATTCCCTATCTCGCACACTAAATGAAAAGCTGTTCGCATCAAGAAAGCCGAGATTGGAGTAAAAATATGCGGTTAATTCGAATAAGCCATATCACATTCGGTGCAAAACTTGTGCAATTGAAGCTTTCTCAAACTTCTCTCCGAGATTGAATGCTCAGTAAATCCAGAAAATCAAAGTCCACCGTCCGTGGATTTATCACTCCACGCTTCAGCAATTTCATACATATTTCTTCCTATGTCCATCGATCGAAACAATTCATCCTTCTTTCCTCGAAGGTTTGCAGCAGCCACCCCATCCAAGGTTTAAAATGTAAGAACATTTTTCATCATCATCCTTTCCCTCTCGGTTGATTGAAACCACCAAACCTAGGGTCACCGGGAAAGTTTGCAAAAACTTTTGCCGCTGTTCCAAAGAGAACAACACCCGATCTTTCCATCACGGTGAGAAGTGCGTCTCATTTCTATAACCTTTTTCTTTCAAAATTCATCAATGAAGGTCATTGGAGAGCCACCTTCCTTCAATGCAGAAAAAGCCTATAAACAAAAGCAGCTTGAGTGATCTTACCGGTTCAACATTTTCGAGAACTTCTTCGCATGTTGAGGGCGCCGATCATGAGGTCTAGTTGAGGAGGAGCGCTGCGAGAACGTTGAGGAGACCGTTCCGTTGGAAAGTCACTTTCTTCTCGTAAGATCGAAGTGCGTAGGACCCTCTCCCGAGCCTTGTGGTCCCCCTCGTTTGCGATCCTCGAAGACTTTCTTTGGTAGGACATTGTCGTTTTCTTGGAGAAACTTTTGGAGAAACTTTCACACTTGTTTCGCAAGAAAGTTGAGAGCTTTGAGATGTAGAAATTTGGGAGAAAAAAAAATTCAGAGGAGTGAAAACTTTTTGGCCTAGGGTTTCTGAGTAAGTGAAAACGAAGGAGAAGATGAATATAAAAGACAACTGAATCGGGGTAAATCAAGCGTCGTAAAATTAGAAATATTGAGAATTTTCCTTTTTTAAAAAGAAACTGCCTTAATAAATCGATAACCGCCCCTTTTTTAAATTTTAACTGCCTTAATAAACACAATTAAGATAAACAACAAACTTACCTTTTCGAATAAAGGTTTAAGTAAATGAGAAAACTTACAAATCATGTCGATTGGTATTCTCGCCTATACCCTTTTGAGTCTCGATAGTCTCCGTCGACTTTAAGATTGTGAGTCTGAGCTTCAACATTCTTCAAGAGATAAAATATTGAGTCTTGAGCGAATAGACTCAAATGAGCTTTTCTCAAGTGGCTTTGTGAAGATGTCTGCGCTTGATTCTTTGAGTCTATGAACTGTATCAAGACTTCTTTGTTCTGAACATGATCTCTTATAAAATGATGTCGAATCTCAATATGCTTTGCTCTTGAATGTAGGATAGGATTCTTTGTAAGATTAATTGCGCTGGTATTATCACATCTGATCTCAGTGCAAGAGTCTTTAATCCCAAAGTCTTGTAGTTGTTGTTTTATCCACAATATTTGAGAACAAAGAACTCCCAAGGGCTACGTATTCTCGCTTCGCTTTGTTGAGAGAGCCACGGTACTTTGTTTTCTTGAGAACCAAGATACCGCCCGTTTCCAAGCAATTGACAAGTACCTCGAAGTGCTCTTTCTTTCAACTCTACAACCCGCAAGATCTGCGTCTCGAATAACCAAGAAGGGTAAAGTCTCCTTCTTTGGGATACCAAAGACCAATCTTAGCGGTAGAAGCAACATATTTAATAATACGTTTAGCAAGACTTAAATGAGATTCCTTAGGATCGATCAAATCTAGCACATATGCAAACACTAAATAATATGTCGTCCGGATGCGGTAAGATAAAGAAGTGATCCAATGATACTCCCGTATAATTTTTGATCGACTTTCTTCCCCGCTTTGTCTTTGTCTATCTTCAAGGAACTTGACATTGGTATGTCGGTCTTCTTGCAGGTTTTCCGCACCGAACTTTTTAACAAGTTCTTTTGCATATTTCTCTTGATGAATAAATATCCCTTCCTTTAGTTGTTTCACTTGTAGACCAAGGAAAAAGGATAGTTCACCCATCATGCTCATCTCGAATTCATCCTGCATAGTCTTAGAAAATTTCTTGCACAAAGACTCATTAGTTGATCCAAATATAATGTCATCAACATAAATCTTTCAAGTAGAAAGCTTTTACCTTCCCTTTTAATAAATAGAGTAGTGTCTACCTTTCCTTTAGAAAAGCCATTTTGAATTAAGAAATTACTTAACCTTTCATACCAAGCTCGAGGTGCTTGTTTCAAGCCATATAAAGCTTTCTTCGCCCAACACGAGTCTGGTTTCTTTGAGTCTTCAAAACCAGGCGGTTGTTCCACGTAGACTTCCTCTTGAATAAGTCCATTCAGGAATGCGCTTTTGACATCCATTTGAAATAGCCTGAAATTCTTGTAACAAGCAAAAGCAAGTAATAATCTGATTGCTTCTAACCTTGCTACTGGAGCGTAGGTCTCATCATAGTCTATGCCTTCTTCTTGCGTGTATCCTTTAGCCACGAGTCTTGCTTTGTTTCTCGTTACTTTGCATTTTTCATCAACTTTGTTCCCGAATACCCATTTAGCTCCAACAACTGATTTGCCTTTTGGTTTAGGGGTCAGTTCCCATACGTCGTTAATGCTGAATTGTCTGAGCTCTTCTTGCATTGCTTCAATCCAGCTTTCATCAGTTAAAACTTCTTCTATATTTTTGGGTTCCATTTCAGAAATAAGAGCAACGGCACTAGACTCTTCTCGCCTTTTGGATCTTGTTCGAATTCCCTCATTAATGTTTCCAATAATGAGTTCTTCAGGATGACTAGACTTGTGCTTCCAATTCATTGGACAGGTTTGATAGATTGTTGATCTTTTCTTGAGAAGATTCTTCATCGGTAGCTTGTTGTTCGATTCTGAATTTTTAATAGCTTCAATGGAGATAGTTCCAAAGCAGGTCTGGAATGCAGATTCGAATCTTCATTCTGAATTTGCTGAACTTGTGGAGATTCTTGAAATTTGACATTCATTGATTCTTCCACAGTCTGAGTCTTCTTGTTGAAAACTCTGTAGGCTTTGCTTGTAGTTGAGTAACCAAGAAAAAATCCTTCATCTGATTTCTCTTGAAACTTACCAACACGATCATTAGCATTTTTCAGAATAAAGCATTTACAACCAAATACTTGAAAATAAGAAACTATTGGTTTCTTTCCTTTAAAAATTTCATAAGGGGTTTTCTCAAGAATTGGCCTTAAAAACACTCGGTTTATAATATAGCAAGCAGTTGAAACAGCTTCAGCCCAAAACCTTGAAGAAATATTATTTCCAATTAACAGAGTTCTTGCCATTTCTTGTAAAGACCTATTCTTCCTTTCCACAACTCCATTCTGTTCTGGTGTATATGGAGAGGAGAATTTATGCTGAAAACCAAATTCATCACAGAATTTAGCAAAGTCTTGATTTTCAAACTCACCTCCATGGTCTGTTCGAATGCTTGAGATAGTGTGACCTTTCTCATTCTGTACTTTCTTAGCAAACTTGGAAAAGAGAGAGAAAGTCTCAAACTTACTTGAAAGAAAGTAGACCCAAGTAAATCGTGAATAATCATCCACTATTACCAAACAGAACCTTTTTCCACCAATGCTTTGCGTTCTGGTAGGTCCAAACAAATCCATATGCAGAAGCTGCAGTACATGATTAGTGGAAACTTTATTTATTGATTTGTAAGAGTTCCTTACCCGTTTACCCGCACGCATGGTGTGCATAGATCGACTTTGAGTAATTTAACATAGGCAATCCTCGAACAAGTTTCTTGGAAGAGATCTTGTTGATTTGCTTCATGTTGATATGGCCTAGCTTTTTATGCCATAGATCGCTTCATCTTGTACGATATTAAGCACCGTGATCTTTCTTGATTCACATCCGTAAGATAGATATTCCCATGTCTTCGTCCGCAAAAGATTGAGAAAAATCTTTGCTGATTCCAGAGCAAGTTTCTTCCTGGAAATTGATCTTGAAACCAGTATCACACAACTGGCTTATGCTAAGCAAATTGTAGTTTAATCCCTCAACTAAGGAAACGTTTTTGATTGATAAGCTTCCAATCTTTACTGTTCCTCGACCAGTAATTTTTCCTTTGTTGTTACCACCAAAAGAAACTTTTCCTCCGTCTATCCGGACAAGACTTATGAAGCAACTTGAGTCTCCTGTCATATGTCTTGAGCAGCCACTATCAAGATACCATTTAATCTTTCTTTTGATAGTAACCTGCAAATAACATAGATTCAAGCTTTCTTTGGTACCCATTTCATCTTGGGTCCATAAATGTTAGAACAGTAGACAGTCTTAGCCCAGCTCTTTTTAACAGGTCTCCAAACCAAAGGACATTCTTTCTCAAAATGTTCTGAGCTTTTACACTTGGAACATTTCAAAGCATTTCTGCCAACAGGTTTTACAAAGACTTTCTGGAAATGATTCTTATAGACAGCTTTGGATGGTCTCTGTCTGATTCTTTCCTTTACCTTTGGAAAATCAATTAGTGGAATAGTTTCGTAAGTCATACCAAGACCTAACCTATCAAAATATGGTCTTTGTATTGAGAGAATCTTATCCAACTTTTCAGAACCATTTGAAAATCTTTTTGATATATTAGTAATATCATTTTTCAAAAGACTATTTTCATTTGAAACAAAGTCTGAGTTTTCTTTCAAACAAGAAAATCCTTTTCCAACCGATCGACTTTTCTTTCAAAAGTTTTTCCCGTTGCTTCAATGTAGAATTTTCCCTTTTCAATTCGGAGATCCTCTTAAGAGAGGTTTTCGAGACTAAGACACGGTTCATCAATATATTTAGCAACTTTGACAGGAATTTTTAGATTACTGACCTCAAGTTCACCGTCTCGAGTCTCGTGTCTCGAATCTAATCTAGATTCGAGTCCGAGTCCGATTTTGCCATTAAGCGATATTGGCATAATCATCATCACTTTCTTCACATTCGCATCACTCCAAGTCTCGCTTTGAGTGCTTTTCTCGTATTTCTCAATCTTTCCTTTTCTCTTCTTTAACGAGAGGACAGGTTGGGTCCGATGTGTCCCTTTTTCTTGCATTCAAAGCAAGTCACTTCTTTGTTAGAATCATCTTCCTCTCGTTGACTTGTTCTCAAACCTTTGTGAACTTTGTTTCTTCCAATTGAATTTCCTCCCTTTTCTCGTTCAGCTTTCTGAATCTTTTTATCATGAGTGCCGCTCTTCATCATCTAGATCTTCTTCGAGTCCGTAGCATCGAAATAGTCATTAGACTTTAAGGCAATAGATTTCTTACCTTTTGAGTCTTCCTCTTCATTGGTCTGTTCTACTTCATAAGACCGAAGAGTTCCAACCAGCTTCGTCTACGAGAGTGGAGCAATCCTCTCGGGTATCTCTTATTGAGGTTTTTATATGATTCCGCTTTAGAGAGTCCTCGTAGGAGTTTGTTGACCTTCATATGTCCCGAGATTGGATGTCCCTGATATTCAAGACCATTCACAATTTCAGTAAAGCGACTAAACATGTCAGTTATTGATTCTCCTGATCTCATCTTAAAGACTTCATATTGCCCCAAGAGAATATTGATCCTCGTTTCTTTCACACGATCAGTCCCTTCATAGGTAATGTGAAGCCTATCCCGACTTCTTTTTGCTGTATCACAAGAAGATATTCTATTATACTCGGTAGGTGATAAAGCACAATATAATGAATAAATAGCTTTGGCGTCAAGAGTCTGTCTCTTGGTGATTTCTTCTTGAGTCATTGGAGTGGGATCGCAGCTTCTTTTCCTCTCTCTCGATCCCGATGCGGCAGCGGGAATGATTCCTTTATCAACCACTTCCCATTCCAAAGGATCTTTCGATCTTAGGAATGCTTTCATCTTGTTTTTCCATATGTCTTTGTAGTCTTTTCCATCAAAGTATGGAGGTCTGGTATTGCTTTGACCTTCAACCAACCCTGTAGGCAACATACTAGCCATAGATCTTTTACTCAGAAGTAAAGACACTTCTTAATAATGAGAACACAAGCTCTGATACCAATTGTTAGGGCTAGGATTATCACCTAGAGGGGGGTGAATAGGTGATTAAGACAATTTCAGACCAATTAAACAGATCGAAGAATTTAATCAATTAAAACTCAACAATTACAGCAAACGATATCAATGAAAGACAAAAGGATTAGGGATAGAGAATCAAGACTCCAGATTTATAGTGGTTCGGCTTAATTCAAGCCTACGTCCACTCTCCCGCACGGACAGCCCCTTCCGGGCTGGATTTCACTATGAATCAAATGAGTGATTACAGTCTCACGCTCTTGAGTCCACAAAGTGTAGAAACTCTACTACACTTCCTCAAGGTCTCACACATATGATCTCTCTTTTGATTACATATAACACTCGAAGAATAAGATCACAAAATATAAATGGAGATTCGACTTTGGAATTCTTCTATCCGCACGCTTCAACAACTGGAGTGTCTCTCTTATATACTTCTTTATGCCTTCATTACCGTTGGCACCTTCCAAAGAAGTTCTTCCAATCAACCCGTTGGACAGAATCAATTAGAGAGATCTCGAGCTCTTTAAGGCAAGTGAAGATAGCCCATCAATCCTGCTCGCCCATACAATCAGGATCTAGGTTTCCATAAGTAAATCTTTCCAAGAATAATCTGCGAGTCTTTAGAGAATCTATATATTCGAATAAGGAGATATAGGATCTTCTAGTGTTGAATCCAGTAGAAATATATTCCATAGCCGTTGGAATCGAATAAGATAAGAATAGAAGTTTTGATCTTATCAGTTTGGAAACTGTCCATGAGGATAGACTTTAGATACTTGAGTCTTGCTGTCGTCAGACTTTGCCAGTAGAGTCTATAAGTCTTCGACTTTTGATCTTCGACTTTGTCAATAGAATCTGTAAGTCATCGACTAGACCGAGAAAATGTTTTGTCAACTTCAAAATACTCTGAGAGAATTTATCCAACACCTCCCACAATTCTCATAGTTATTAAATACCGTCAACCAATCATTTTCAAAGCTACTAGGATGTAATTGATAATTAGGTGATATGGTCCATGGTTCATATTCAAAGCCTAAATTAACTACATTGCACCAATGCCAAAACAAGAACTCAGGCAACTAATAAAAAGAGGAAATGTTTCATGAGCAAATTAGTGGCAACACCTAGCTAGCTCAATCAATAGTTCACCAATTGAAGAACAGATGATCACAAAACATTTCTGGAAATCAAATTAGTCTTAGATCTGTCAATAATGATTAATGATGTCACCATCCCTTAGCTAGTAATATTCACGTACTCATATATATACACGCATGTGCATACACAAAAAAGTTCACTTCTCAAGAGTCAGTAGAGACAAATTGCCGGGGATAGACTTCTATAAATTGCTTTTGGGTCTCTTCAATTCAAGATAAAATAGCAAGCAGCTCTGATACATCCTGCAAGCAAGCTATATATGAATCCTTATCCCATTGTCTTCAACTATCAAGGTCAAATAAATATATTAATAAATAACAAGACGATTGATTTCATTGATTATCAACAAAATAAACATGTGAGTCCAAACGCAACCGTACATATCAACAATGAAATATTTAATGTCATTGAAGTTGCTGCAAATTTGTTTCTTCAAAGCAACTTCTATATACATTCTGGACTTGTGCCATTGTGAATTGGCAAGTGTAAGTCCGTTGTCTGATTGTCTGGCAGTGCTCAAGGATTTGCCACAGACGTCATTGGCTTCTTCAAAATGCTCATGCAGCATAACTACTCTCTTTCTATAGAAAAAGGTTGCTGTGTATATCTATCGATATGAACTAGCCAAGTGAATGCGTCACCCCTCACCACCAAAAAAAGTGCAGACGACCGAGACTAACTCGGTCTTTTGTTGGTCGGCTCACTTCAAGATCAAAGCAACTTTATCGATTGCGTGATGCACGGGATGAAGATGATGAAACAATTTCATTGGCAAAAATATGACATGATATGCAGTAAGATACTATTAGTAAATTGAGAGATGGCAACGATAGTTCGTATCATATTACTCATTGTCACTCTGAATTATTCTTTAGCTCCCGTCGGTGGTGAACATTTATGGCCTAGATACGGAGGAGACGGTATAAGGAGTCAAGTTGCACTAAAAGTGTGTTTGTTTCAGGGAAAACTTCATGATAAAAGAAATTACTTTTTAGGAAATCATTTCTCAAGAAAATGTTGTCTCCTTTTCAAGATAAGGTATTTAATTTTTATTTTTATTTTAATTTTAAACATGTTTCCTTTTACTGTAAATGGTTTTTAGTCAATTGATCATTTTGTAGTAAACCAAATATGTGAAAGTCTAGGGAACTAAGTCACGAAATTTTTTTTCAGTCAAACAAACACACCTTAAGTCTATCTTTGATCTGGAGCTTATCTAGTTTCACTTCACGTAAGGGTTGTGTGACTGAGTTCAATATGAGGTGCATCGGTGACCTTTTTTATTAGATTTAGAGCAAGGAGGTGAAGTTATTACAAAACGCGCGATTGCTTTAGGAGTTTCTAACGTCATGGATTAAGGAAATGTGGAGCGACTAGAGTGGGGATTCTGCGTGAATCCCAACCTTCGTGGAAAGAAATCCCAAGAGTATAAATATAAAGAACGCAAAGAAAGAGGGGGACGATCAGGTCGTGCCAAACCTCCGCTAAATTTTCATTTCGAAGCATTTTCTTTTTGAGCCAATGTCTTTTCATTGTAGTTTTAATTTTAAAGTTTGTTATTCTTAATGTGGATTGCGAATACCAATGTAGCTTTTATTCTAGAGCATTCGTGTGCCTGTAATTTTGAGGAAATTTCAATTTTGGATTTTTTTTTTTTATGGTGATTTTGATTCCTTTGCCTACACTCTCATTTTTAATTTCACTGTTTTTTTTTGGTCAATAAACATAATTTTGTATCATAAAGAAAGTCTTCTAGACAAAGATAAAGTAATTGGGATTCGCATTTTTTATTCCGACTTTTTGTGTTGCTGCTTTCCACGGCAACATTATTGCCCTCCGTAGGTGATCAACCCCAGGACACGCTGCGAATCACACAGACATAATAGAAAACGGATTTCAGAAGATACATATAAAAAGAGTCTATGCATTTGTACACCGCTAAGATGTGATCAAAACCACCGCAGTAAACAAGAAATGGATCTGATATAAAAACTGGGCTAAACAGAAGTATATCAGAAACGGGGTTGGAAGTCTAAACCCAGTCGGGACATTGTCCAAAAACACCTGGAATGCAACAAGAAAAAAGGCAAGCGATGTCGTGTGCCGGGAACACGGATGATTGGCCTTCCCCATGTCAAACGTTTTCAGTTCCAGTCCGGCCCACGGTGGAGTGCTCAAATGATTCAAATGAGAATTGTCTTTGGTTTGGGGAAATCAAAGAGGAGCAAGAATAGTAAAAAAGTAGCTGGTAACATGGAAAAGATTCTGTGGCTTTCACAATTTAATTGTATTTCATTT
Source organism: Eucalyptus marginata (assembly GCA_014182565.1). NCBI lineage: Eukaryota > Viridiplantae > Streptophyta > Magnoliopsida > Myrtales > Myrtaceae > Eucalyptus > Eucalyptus marginata. Next base: position 40,215,519 of record CM024587.1, on the reverse strand, counting down.
TTTTGAACTATTTTAGAAACTTAAATTACCATTTTCTCCATCTTCTCCAAGAATAATGCATTCTCAAGTAGAAACTAGATGAGCTCAATTACGTATCTCTGTATCTTTACATGCTTAAGCTATTGGTTGAGGCACTGGTTTTCACCGTCGATGTCATGTGCTTGCATCCAGCCTGTTTTAGCGAGCTGAAATTTGAATGCAAGCCGTTCTTTCATCCCAACACTCATGATATATTGAATGGAAATTCAGACATAAATATACAATGAGATCCGGGATGAGCATAAATAGTGAGGGTCTCGAGACAAGAAGAATTCCCATTCGAGCTAGAAATACCGGAGATATGTTGCTTTGCTCAGAAGCAGTTGAAGCCCTAAGGATGGACATGGCCGATATGTGAGCTTCCATGATATTGTGATTACCAATTCAAGGAAAGTAAGTGGAGGAGTATGAAGAAGCAACTCGGACTACGATGAAATAGATCGAGCAGGAAAAGTTCTGTTCAAATGTTTAACCGAATCGAGACGGCCCGATCAAGTTAAAACTCTCTATTTGGTTCAGAAATGAAATTCCATTCGGTTGCACTTTGGTCAAATCTAGCATTGTCCCGTTAGGTTTCCAGAAAACAATGTGGGAGTGCTCATTTTGTAAAATCCCATATTACAACACCACTTGTTATCGTGGAATTGCGGCAAAGTGTGTATACCGATCGATGCTCTGCGAACATGTTAGTATGAAAAGTCTCCTCGGAAACATGTGTCAGGGGGGGATCAAGAAGATACAAAGTTGGACTGATTTCACGCAATTCATAGTATTAAGGGTATAAGGGATTGATTACCAAACTACCTTAAATTGAAGATACAAAGTCATATACTCATGTTATTTATAGAGAAAAAATAACTCTCACGCGTCAAATAGGGGACGAAATGATCTAGTTAATTTGCACGAGGAGCACATATAATAGCAATTTTTGGGTAGACATTAAGAAAAGATACGAATTTGGAGAACTGCACAACTCAATATTTTATGGTACACTGTAGATTAGGATTGTATTGATATTGATGTCGAGATACTAATCATTCGGGGGCAGCACCGAGAATGTTGAAATGCATCGACTTCCTTTCTAGTTAAGGAAATGGTAGGCAAAACTGAAAAGTGAAACAACAAAAAAAAAAGACACCCGCTAAAATGAAAAACCAAGAGAGACAGCAGCCGCAAGAGCGAAGGCTACTCATGAACCGCTTGTAACTGGTGTCAATAGATTGTTCAAGTAAATCTATACTGCAAAAATTTTAGCCAAACTACTTGCAAGAGCTGGGAATATGAAAAGAAAAGCTTTTATGAGAAACATTATTTGAAAAAAAAGGGCACATCCACCATCAAACTATTCATAAAGCTGCCTGTACTCAGTCGTGGACGTGACGAATTCGTAGACCTGAAGCAAAAGGGTGAATTCATCATAAAGGCCGACTACTTTTGTAAAGGCTACCAGATGTAAAACATGCCTGACATAGAAACATCAAGGGTTGCCCAAAAGAAAGGGGTGAACACAATTCCAATACCAGTATTTAACCCAGGTGAATTACTGCTTGTGTTGAGGCCCTTGGGAAACTTAACAACTTCTGTGAAAACTCTAGCAGCGCATCTGATGTACAATAATCCTTTAATGGACGACCAATGTCGCTGGAGAACATGTACTTGCTACCTATTCGGTGCAGAATCTTCTTGCTAGAAATCTTCATTTTCTCCAGGACCTGTGCATTCTTAAGTAGAAATTCAATGAGCTCGATGACATCAGGATCAAGTACATAACCATATATTTTAACATGCTTAAGTTGGTGCTTGAGGCAGGGATATGCGTTGTCCACTGAACTCCAATAAATAAAGCCATCGTAATCAAATGCAAGCTTCCAGCTGCTTTGGCAAACTAAAAATTGAAAGCAACTTTTCAATCTCCGTTAATTCCAAATCCAATATGCAAATACAATGTTATAGTTCAAGTATTATACCTTGGATTCATCCTCATCTCTTCCAGGGTAGACATAGATAGTGAGTGTCTCAAGAAAATGAGAGTTCCTCAACAAGCTAGAAATGCCAGGGAGGTACCGCTTTTTCAGAAGCAGCGAAGTATCACATGCTTCCAAGCGAAAGATGGGCATAGCTGATTTGTCATCTCCCATATACTTAATACCTGGTTTGAAAATAATTACTTGGACTGACTTTGAATGAAAATTAGTACCGGATATACATTGTGGGTACTTGAGAGCATGCGTATGTATGGACTGACTGAAATGAAATTATACGATAACATTCAATTCAGAGTCTTGTCAAACATTGTAGATTATTTAGAAAGGAAAATCACAGGAGCATGGACATGCACATTTAAAATGGTAACAGATGTCACAAAAGAAGTGAAAAATATTGTCCACATAATACCACGAAACAAACAAGGACACAAGGAAGACAGACACCTAACAATCTTAGGGTTATGGATAGTGGATAATAGTTTACATTTGCTCAAAGTTCATAGGCCAGCAGATGCAAGGAAGGCCGCGGTATAAAAGTTTAGGTGTGCAAATAAGAGAACCCAGGCTAGGTATATAATTTTTTTTTTCTCTTTACTCTTCATCCAGGACATTGCCTCATGAACTGAAGCAGAAAAAAGGCAACGGAACGTAGAAGCCAAAGCAGAGAAACAGCATGGCCACTGGCGATGTCCAATGAGACACATTTGAAATTGCTTATCCAACTTCTATTCTACGAATTTCAGGAAAGTTGAAATGTGAGAATATCCGATCAAACACATGGTTTTACTCCTTACCTGAAGGATCAGGACCCAAATCATTTAAAAGTCCCTCAAAGCAAGACAAATAAGATCAGAGCAATAGCGGAGAAACTATACCAGTATGCACCAATAGCATGGCATAAAATAAGGACTGCAGCTGAGCTTTTCCAGATGCAATCTGAACTCACGATATTTCTCATACGAATATCTAAAATAACGACTGAAGTAGAGGGACGTATCAACTAGCGATGACGTATCAGTCACCTTGATATTCTCTATACACCCAGCAATGTCCAGAATCTTCACATTAGGACAAACTAGCTCCATATGCCCACTGCTATCAATGATTAAATGTTTTATATCTGATTGGTCAAGATCAAGCTTTTTGATACCGGCACATACCAAATTTAAAACCTCAATAGATAGGGCATTACAGAATTTGGGCTTGTAAAGGCCATAACAATCTTCAAGAGACAATTCTTTCAGCGACGGGCTACCAGATAGTATGTCAGCCATTGTGTAGTCACTCAATTCAATTTGCTTCATAAACAATTTTTTGAGCGACCTTAGTTGGCCCCGTCCCACCAGTCTGACCTCACAGGAAGCCAGTTTCGGCTCTATTAAACTGCTACACCTAAAAAACGATGCTGGGCAAAATGCAAAGATTATCCGGGATTGCCCCAGCACACCCTAAGAAGTTCACATCAAGGAACTTAACCTTTCTCCTCACTGCAAAACGAATCCACGTAACGATTTTGTTCCACCTTCTTGTCTCTTCATTTATACCATCCTCCCATTAAGGATCATTGTCATCAGGGTACGCCTCAGTCACATAGTTTAAATTAAGACGGAACGAATCAATTGTGGGGTTCTCATGCACATCGTCGTTAAAATTCACGAATCTCTCATCGACTTCAAAAGCAGGGTCCTCCTCCTTGCAGTTGCGGTAAGCACAGTGATCGAAAGACCAGTGGCGGATAAAAGTCCATAGGTAACGGAATCTCGGGACCACCGCTGTCCTTGCGGCGTCTCTCGTGGGCAGGAAGGACACAATATGGAGGAGCACCGAGTCTGGCGGATTACTAATCGCATCACGTCTGTCACCTCTGTCCATCTTCCGACGTTTCAACTTGCTACTTTCCATGGAGATATCATCGCCCGCTATAGCAGTTCTCCTGGAGGACACTCTCAAGATATTGGACGCAAAATAATAAAAATAAAAAATAAAACTAAAAGCAAAGAGATATCGCAGGATAATGCTTCAAAGAGATCGAAAAAAAGGTCTGTTAGTGAAAATTGGGACCCAAAAAGAGCAACCGAAAATGGGGTTTCCTCGATGAAACTAGTCAGAAATTTCGACAAACAATTGGTGCGGAACATACCAACAAACCAATCTTCGGTAACAAAGGGTAGTCATTCGAGTACCTGAAGGCAAACGGAGGTAGTGGCAGAAGATTGAAAGCGTTATTCTTGACATTGTGCTCGATTGGCATACAAATTCAAAACCGATTGCTTTGGAAAATCAAGTTGACCTCCATTTTCGTCACTCCAGTTCAGTCGCTGCTACACGGAGGAGGGTAACGTGCATCACGCGGACATGGTTTGTCGACGATCGAAGGAATTGAGAGGTAATGGAGATGTAGTAGTGGCGTCTTAAGGAGCCCGTAGAAGAAAGCAGAAACGCCGTGACGATTGCGTTCTTGGGAGAGAGCACAGCTCCAAAAAAAAAAAATAATAATAATTCCAAAACGTCCCGAGAAAAGAAAAGGCACATGAAAGAGCGGGCGTCCTTATACACTATTAGACAACTTCCATATATATGCTCATGGGAAGATTTTATCTTTGTGCACCAACAAGTCAACTGAATAATCTAAGCTTCATTTATTTCCCGAAAATGAATTATATAATCCAAATAACATATTACTTACGAAAAATAAATTATTTACCCTCATTCAAGTTATTACAATTTTATTTCTTCAAACGAATTTCTATTTATATTGTGATTCGTTAGCAACTATTATCATTATTTTCACTAATAACTTTCCTATGGATTTGTACTTTTTTCTCCTATTCATCATTAATCCTAATTTTTTTGTTGAACATTGTAACGCTCTTTCAATGATAATATTTTTATAGTTCTTATGATTTCTCTACTCCCCTCATCACACCTTTCTTTTCCCATTCATAATTTTCACCAAATGATAGTAATGTTTCTTATTTTCTCAAAAAGTTTGAGATCTTATCCCTCGTAACTTCCCCTAAACATAGTAATTTTCCTTCTTTGCAAAAATTTTCGAGGCTTTACTCACTCAAATGATCGAGTCTCATATGCCATGGATCAGATGTCACTACTTCTCCCATGACAGGAATTTGGTCTTTGCACACCTTAGCTTGGATGCAGTGAAGAGCACAACACTTCCCCCTCCTTGCTAGAATGAGCAGTTCCTTGACAAGCTTCCAAGTCTCATCCTTGGACCGACTTTCCAACTCGTCATCATCTAATTTTCTAGTAGAACTCGAGTTCAACCAAAGATGCGGCCTCACATGCTTGAGCATTATTAGTTTGTTTCCCAAGCTAGTTTAAAGACATACATCTCCAAGCCCCACAATTTTTGCAACGACACAGAAAATAACACCTGGGGTGCATGACATGAGGCAGTGCAATCTATTATGACCCCAATCCAACTCGCAGTTCGCTACAGCAAAACAATCACCATTGCAAGTAGACAAACAAAGAAGTCTTCATGGGAACTAACGGCGGTAGTGTAATGTGACCAGGATTACCGCAATTACAACAATTTATGCCATTTAGTGTCTTGGATCTTCCCTTGAACCAATCACGGTTGTAGGAGTCTTGAGATTTACTCCTTCCTCTATGCTCTGATACAACAAGGGTTTGTGGTGGAGAGGAGTCCCACACTTTTCTTCCGAGTCTCATGCTCAAGCAAGCTAATATTTCTCTGCATCCAACTTCACTTCTCCATTAGATGCTGATGGGATGAGAGTCGTCACCAATATCCCATAACTATCTGGAAGCGAACTAAGGAAGAACAATGCTGGTACCTCATCATCAAACGCCATCTCCATAGTTACAAGTTCATTTATCAAGCTTTGCAACTCATTCAAGCGATCTGTCATTGGAGTGCCCTCTTGATATGTTTCAAAGCGCCAAGCTTTTTGATAAAAAATAAAGCTTCTTGTTGGCCAATTTCCTCTCACACAACACTTCAAGTTTCTTCAATGGTGTTTTCCTAAAGTTTCATTCCCCAAATGGTGATAAACCATTACCTAATGAAACTTATCCGTTGCCTATTTAGCAACTACCATTGTTGACCTGTGCAATCAGGCTTGGGCTCGTCACTCTCTGTGGGACCGTTCACTTCCTTGTGATAAAGCAAATCAAGTATCTTGCCTTTCCATGTTCTGTAGTTGGCACCATTTAGGCTGACCACTATGCTGGTTTTCACTTCCACACATCACCAAGGAATTTTCACAAACACCTAGTGTTCACCGAACCTCGTCAGTCCTCCATAATGCAAAACATGGAGCACTGAGATTAATCAAATTCCGCACCACATGTCATATTTGGTTTTGTGCCGTAACATAAATGAGTATTGTTGAATGCAGAAAGAATCAGAATCTCAGACGAAGTATTCGAAGGCAACAGTGCGACCGAAGTATAAGCTTGAAGGAGAGCTACGGGAGTCATGTTCGAGCATAGAACATGAGAACACATGATTTTGCAAGCTATAGTGAGTTTGGTTAAGCTTTCGTGCTCGACTCTACTGATGGTTTTAGCTGTATATCTTCTGTACTAATTGCATTTGCGAATTCGTAACTGTTAAGTCCATTGTATGATTGTCTGGCAGACGCTAGCACAACTGATATCAGTCTTGCAATGGTAGCCATCCCTCAGCCTCTTCTGCTGCCTGAAGAAACAGAGGTCACTCCGAAGAGGAAGTGATGACGAACGAACGGTGGACTAAAAGAGGAGTAGGTTGTGAAAGGGATCGAGAGGTTTCTGATTGTTGACGGCCAAAACCTGATCTGAAAAGATGGTTCTTGCCAGAGACAAAAACCACGGATGGTGACGACGACGACGACGACGACGACGACCATGCTCTTCCTCCAACAGGCGATCAATTTCATATGAGAGTACACAGCGTGACAGATGGCAAGACTCCAGAAAACTAGAGAGTTTTTCCTTTCCCTCCCTCAAGAAATGGAGTAAGTGAGGTTGTTAGTATTGTTTACACATATCATCACATCAACCAATCATGTGTTGAGATGTTATCAGGCTCAGGTCGAGCAATAAGAAAAGCGAGATTATTCCAATATTTAATTTTATTCACCTTGTACGTTGTCATTTACAAAATGAATTTTAGGTAATAATGGCATATTTGCTGGTTTAATAATGTGCAGCTGCTAGTCCTGTGCAGGTGCAATGTTGAGGCAGCGCCGATTTCCTCCGCACTTTCCTTAATCCAAGAAGTGAATAACATTTTTCTGGTCCCATCACTTTCCTTATCAGGACGGACGCTCGCAAGCCGCGTCGTGATTTGCTTTTTAAAGCACCGGACCAAATAAACGAGGTCCGACTAATGAAAGGCAACAATTATCATACTTTTTTTTTTTTTTTTGTCGATCCTACTCTATTCCTACTCTAACTCTCACTCTCAAACTTTTGCCCGCCTCCTCAGAGGGTGTGGGAGTTGAAACCTCACTAAACTAAATCATCCCCACCCCCAACCCCTCCTGAGAAGGTGGGGATTCGAACCCCACCTCCCTTTCCAAATTAGAAGGCTGGCCACCGGGGCAACTCCTGGTTACAATTATCATACTTAATTGAGTGTTTCTTATGTAGTATGTGTGCCATTTGATTATATTCGAATCAACAATTTTTATTAAAATGATAAACCCGTTTTCGAAAGCTAGTGGTATGCAAAAGGGCTGAAGCAGGGAACAAACACAAACGATGTTTGAAACAAGAAGGGGCAAAGTTATAGGAAGACAATTGAAGACAAAATGGATCGTGTTGAGTGTCCCCAGTTATTTTAGCTCACGTGTGGAAAGGTCAAAGGGAAGGATGTGTTGAGTCCGCTATGAACTATGTTAGTAGAGTTTGTTTTGTGTTTAGGCACGTATGAGCTGTTCTAATACTTGTTTTCTAGTCGTGGACATGTTTTGCATAAATGAAATTTAATGAGCATTTTGCACATATCAATGGACTTGCATACACGTGACTTGTTGGCTCCTCTCTGTCATAACAGATTGAAGGGAAGGATGTGTTAGAGTCCGCCATAAACTATGCTAGTAGAGTTTGTTTTGTGTTTAGGCACATATGAGCTGTTCTAATACTTGTTTTCTAGTCGTGGACATGTTTTGCATAATTGAAAATTAATGAGCATTTTGCACATATCACTGGACTTGCATACATCGTGACTTGTCGGCTCCTCTCTGTCATAACAAATTGAGCCTAAATTTTTTGGTATAATGGAGCTAGGATTGTGTTAAAAAAAAAAGTAGTTTTGCACGAACAACTGGGCTTGCAACAACAAGTGTTCTATAAACAATCTAGTATGACATCATCTAATCAACCGATGTGTATTCAGCAATGAAACAGATTAAGCAGATTGCAATAAGAGAGGGATCACAAAAGATAGTCGTGTTAATTGCTAAAAGCAGCACATTTGCAAGCAATACGTCATAAGTATGTTATCAATCCAACCATACTAGTTCACTGAACCCAGAATCCACCAAAAAAAAGAAAAGTCACACTACAGTGATCTCACAATCTAGTTAAACATCCCAGGTGACTATCGATCTAGATGCACGATATCACTTGTCCCTCCGGCTGTGCCTTTCATAAGCCTGGCACTTCTTCTTACAGGATTGGCCTGCTTGCCATCATTCTTTTTCTTCTTTCATGATGGGCCTACAGCTTCAACGGGAAGTGCTGCTACTTCAACTGGTGGTTGTTTTTTCACTGCTTGTCTTGTTGTCCTTCTTGTAACATGCTGGGGAATGCCACTCTGGCCACGAGTAGAGTTCTTTGCTGTGGTGTTGGCATGGCTTGCATGATCATCATCTCTCTGTCTCTTGTCGTGTTTAGCAATTGTACTCTTGAGCTGACATGACTAGAATTCACAATGAACCAAAAAAGCCAGTAAAAACTAAAAATTCAAACAAAACCACTACTTACAATCCCATTAACATGCGCCAATATGGTCTCACTAGCCGCACCAGCAATAGTCTCCCAAAACAAACAGATTATAAGAAAGAGAAAGGCAATACACTTAGAGAGACCGCAATGAAATATTTACCTTTAGACCCTTTTTTTTTTTTGTCATTTTCTTATGGTTTTTGTAAAAAAATTGAAGGCTGTCAACTTCAATGTACACCTAACATGAGCGCTCTTTATCGTTTCTGTTGCAAAATCTCAAGATAGCTAATCTCTTCTCTAGATGTTGACGTAGTCGAGTGGAAATTGGTGATTGTGATGGCAAACTATGGTTCGGTTTGAGGAAATTGGCGATTCCGATGGAAATCGACATTGTCAGCGAATTAGGGGAGTTCATTTGGGGATTTTTGTGGTTTAGTCGATTTTATTTTGTTATATGTTGCACATTCTTCCAAATAAAACAACGTTGTTTCAATTAATTTTTTCCACGTCAGATCGCCGATCGTGCCATGTAAGACGATAATGATCGGCCGGAAGATATAGAATTATATTGGAACAATTGAAATATATAGGACTATATTGGGATCCGTACAATAGGTTAGGACTGAAATTGTAATTAACCAAAATCTATATCCAGTTTCATTTCTCTTTCTATTATTTATGTTATTAATTTAGTAAACTTTAATTCTTCATGTTATTTCACTTTAGTTACACACGGTACTTCATGTACTACCCATCTTCAAATGTTAAATATCTATTTCAGTTAAAATACTAGTATAAATTCAATTACTTTGCATTCTGTAACTAAAAAGGGGTTTTATTATCTACTTTTTGAATGAAAAATCCATAACCATGGGACACATTGTTTTAAATCAGTTTATGAAAGTGTTAATGTTTTTGTATTCTCCCTTATTCTAAAGTGATATGCTTCGAAATTAGTTAGAGTCTCTTTTCATCATAAGTCAGTCTTTAGTGAAATAATATGTTGCTCGTATAAAAGTTACATCCTAACTCAATGTGTGACTATTTTCCCTAGCAGTATGTGCTTTAATTTACTTTGACATAAAAATTACATCCTAACTCAATAGTCAAGCCCACTGTATATGCATGCATCGGCAAAATAGCAAACAAATGTGTAACACATTTATTGCTTAATCTGCGGGTGGATGGATTAGCCCTATATTAATTTGCATAAATAGTCTAACAGAAATAATAAAGAAAAAGGCAAAACAAATGATCCAATTATGTTTACTCGAGAGGAAACCAACAGATTCATAGGAGATAAATCATCATAATATTAAATATATATGTACATACCGACCAAATATATACACACACAACGAATTATCTACCTTCATCATTTGTTTTTCCTTGTGACGACACTTGGCAAAATTTAATGAGTTCTTGTGTTTTTTTTCCCTTTTGTACAACTACGAATTGGACATTAATTTCTCCAAAGCGCAAAAAGGGAATAATCAAATCAACTAGGTCATAATTATTTTCATTATATGAACAGTATTAAATTTGTGCATTAATTGTGTCAATTGCAAAATTAAAAAAAAAAAATAGTTGACAAAGAAATCATATATTGTTTTTGAAATCAATAAATTTGTGATCGATTATCTGGCATGTTATCTGTGACAGCAATTTTGATGAAGTAATATATAGAGAGATAATATTAGTTTGCCAGCACTATTAAAGAACTAAGACTATCCCACACCAAAAAGGTAAGTAGAGATAAGTGACTATCGCGACCAATTTTTCGGGTGCACCACCTAACATTAGGTTAATGGATTGCTAAGCCTAGACTTAGCTCGGGCTCTCCCAAGCCCATACCAACTCGCGATTTAGGTTCAAATATCTAGCATGTAAAAGGGAGTCGCCACTAATCGCCTTTACGAGGTTGATTAGACACCTAAGTAAAATAATGGGAGAATCATTTTACTTCTACGAACCAAAGATTTTGGATACGGGAACTTGATTACGTTAGATTTCTCTAACGCCATTTCGGTACCTTTCTCTTTTGTTTCGAAAAAATGTTTTGCAGGCAGCTTAAATTGATTTTAATTTACTTTCCTAACATGTGAGGCGATCATGCGGGTGCGCATACTACCGATTTAACACTCAAGAAAGCAATTAAATAAATTGCAGGACTTACCTCAAAGCAACGAAAGCATCTGCAATGTTAGATCAAAATTCACATCAGCAATCCTAGATATGATTTCTAATTAACACGCCATCACTCAATTTTTGTTTTCACTTTTTAACAAGAATATAGTCCATATGCAATGCAATGTAGTGTTTCTAACCTAACATGAGATAATATGGCATGGCAAAATGTCTTAAACTATATGAATGAGTAAAGATTTTTTATTTTTATTTTTAATGAACATGTAATAATTAAATATGCAATCTAAATTAAAGTAAAATGACCTAATTCTAATGACGGGCAATTTCTAATTAAATGAACCTAATAACAATCACTAAAATGACATGCATTTCATGGGTCTAATTCTATATGACGTGCACATGAATTTTCTATTCTAAAAAAATGCAATATATTCTAGAAATTGAAACTAATTTATCCTAAGAAAAATTTTTATGAAATTCGAAATTAAGGAAAATGCAAAACATAACTATCTAGATTAAGATTCTATCTAGCTTATATTAAGGATCGGAGTTAGACTTAATCCTAATTTAAACTAAGATATTATCTTAACCTAGCAAGCTCTAACCTAAGATGCAAAAATCAATCTAAACTTAAAATAAAACATGCAATTTATTCTAATATGCCATGACGTGCAAATAATGCCTTAATTCCTAATTTTTATGAAATTCGAAATTAAAATTAAACATGCAATTCGAGATAATAGAAAAGAAAAAAAAAAAAACTAACATCCTAAATGAGTGCACTTTTTCTTTTTCTTTTTCATGATTCAAAATAAAATCCCTATTCTAAACATGCAAGATAATAATAAAAAAAACAAACCTAATCCTAATTCAAACTTTTTTTGAATTTTTTTTCCTTTACGAAAATAAACCGACTCAAACACCACGACATCAAATCAAACAAGATAAAATTGATATCTGAAAATTGGCGAACCATATCTTGCGCATGAGATCGGGTTGTCCAATTTTAAAATTAAATCGTGAATCGAATCTCGAGCATGAGATCGGATTGGTGATTTTTGCAAGAGATTGCAAGTCGGATTTCGGGCGCGAAAATCGACCGACAACCTCTAATTTGAGGGCACTTTCATGTCGGAATATCAATCATATATTTAGGAACAACTTCACTAAAAAACAAGCTATAGAAGAAAATAAAAACAAACAATAAATAAATAAATAAAAAGACTACCTAAAATAAAATAGATGTATACCTAAATTTGAATTTTTTTTCAAAAACCCAATTGGTAGAATGGACCAACCGTGGGTGCGGCACGGCTAAGAACAGGGCTCGGCAAAGGTGATGGTGTAGCCGATGATAAGGTGGGCTGAATTAACGTCGAGGAATCTCCGCGTGACAATGCGAGGTAAAGCCAAGAGTTAGATACCGCGCAATCACCTAATAAATTTCTCCGAGGCAGCAATTTGGTAAGGCTCTGAGATCTGCAAGAACGATCGTAAACAACCGCAACGTTGGGCGTCCGAACTAGAGGGGTTGAGACGAAAGAGATCGCTGAGTTGCTGGAAGTGTTGGGGACGAGACAGACGATTGGCTGCACTTCGGGAGTCAACGGGTAGCTTGGTTGACGCTTGAAGGTCCGAGTGCTTGCTGGAGAAGCTAAGGGCGCCGGTTGCTGTGATGCCGCTTGAAGTTTGCTGGTTTGACTTCGTCGGAGCAACACTGAAGCTTGTTGCGTTCTGGGCTACGCCGGTCTCCGCAGATTCAAACCAAAGTGAGGGCAGCGTGTTGATGATGCGACACGAGCAGCGCTAGAGCAAGAATGGGCACAATTATCCTTGTCTGCAATGTCAAAGACCCAACTGTTTCCACGTCCTTTTGACCTATAGTCAATGGACGTCTTCCCCTATCCTCTTTCTCTCTTTTTGTGTCCGCCCTCTGTTTGTATCAAGAATGTGCCCCTCCTTTCAGCCAAAAGCAAGACTCACTTTGTTGACTTTGAAGAGACCAAAGGAAACCGAAAATCCCAGAAAAAACGACTACAAAGTGATTAAAAGAGAAGACCCCCAATGTCCTTCGTAGAATGAAAAAGAATTCCCCCTTGTGTGGCCATATGTATCAATATGTGTGGCCTCCTCGAACCCTATTCGTTTTAATCTATTTATGACAACGAATTAGGGTTTTTAATATTTCAAAATTGATATACACAAAGATTCTTTTTCCCAAACGCAATATTCACAATATTTGTTTTTTTTTCCACTTCTTATCCGAAAATTCATCATATCCAGAAAATTTCAAATTTTTATTTTCTCACGAGATAATTTCCGATCACTTAAAAAATAGGCTTGGTCAACTAATTTGAAGCCATCCGCCACCGATTCAATAAAAAGCAAAAAATGCAAATAAAAAATAAATGCAACCTAAATCTATACGCTATGCAATTAATAAAATTAACCCCCTAATTTTCTATGCAATAAAATAAATAAACTAAATCGCCGAAATTTAGGTGTCAATAGTGACTAATGCAAGGAAACGAATCAGCCACCTAAGAAATTACAGTGCAACAAACAAAAAATGGTAACTTTTAAAAGGGCGGATATCTGTGTGGCTAAGGAAAGGAAGAGATTTGGCCTAAAAAGGAATTGAACAAAAATCCCACACAATGAGGAAGATGTCGCACCTTGTTTAATGTATTCAGAAAAATCTCCTCTCGATAATGCTCCAAAGTTATTGTTTCCTCATCTCTAGGTTTTTCGTGAAGCTCCACCAGTTTTTTAACACTGTCTAAATCTTCTTCTGCAATTGACGTCGTAGCCTCAAAACATTCAGCATTGCCCCGCCCTAACTCGGAATCATCAACGGAGGAGTTGCCATGAGTTTCGCTTTCACCACCCACAGGTGCAGAGTTTGAGTCTTCATTAGGACATGAAACGTCCCCCTTAGCCCCATCCTCATTGGAATACACGTCAGTCTTCATTCTCCATTCCTCCCTTAACATCTTCATCATCACCTCATCGTATTCTCCCTCCCACTCACTGTCGACCCCTCCCTCGACGTACAAATGAATAATGAATCCTTGTCCACATGCCTCGTCCAACATTTCAATTACGTCCCGATCCCTCTCGATCTCCTTTTGAATTTTATAAGGATCCTTGGTCTCGTACCACATTCTCTTGAAATGAAAGCCAAAACTTTTCACGTCAGCAATCAATCCTTCGTATGTCACTGAATCGGGGTCGACACCTTCCTTTTCTCTCTCTATTCCACGAACAGACCCAAAACACTCTTCACTGATCTTTTTTACTCCAAGGTGGAATCGGATTGTGATGGAATCCTAAGATGTAACAATTTCAATGGGAGAGGCAAACAACATATTTATTGGATATGCACCAAACTTTTTGCATATTTACCCACAATCTAACCGGCGCAAATATAAATATGTGATGTACATTTAAATTAAACATCAAGTAAGATAATTATCTACCTAGGTGTACCATCTCATCACATATTCCCTTTTCTAAGAGGGGGAGAGGAAAATTGGAATGCCACTGTAAATAAAACTTTCTAGTAGTGGTTTTTACCACTATTGATTGGGGGACAGTAACTATTCACTTTCTCATTAACCATTAAATTAAGGGTAGATGAGGTCGCTTGTGAAACATTTTCTCAATACTGCTATAATTATTCAAAAAATGGCATTGATAGAAATATTTTTAAATTTCTTTTGAATATTATAGTTCCGACATTTAACTTGACTAATTCCTATTGATACACAAATTATTGCATCTAGGCACTTACAATACTTAATTCACATCTTGACAAGTCTCACTCCTAAGATTACTTTGTATCTTGCAATTGTTAACTTGCTAACAAAGTGTACTTAAGGACTTCCAATTATATGAGATGGAAGATCCTAAGAACACACCCACTAATGTTGTAGAGGGAAATAAATATTTACCTCAACACACAAGACCTAGTGGGAGTGTTGCATCGCCTGACGAATTGAATTCAAGAAAAATTTAATTGTGTAAAAGTAATGGTAAAAGTATTCCCCATCGTCGTTTTAAGATTGAATGTGAAGCATTTATGATTGCTCAGAAAGACGATACTGAGCCTAAGACCGTTCAAGAGGCTCTCTCATCGTAAAGCTATTGGAAACAAATGGGTCCTTAAGATTAAGCGAAGGGCGGATGGATCCATTGAAAAGTATAAGGCTCGTCTTGTGGCGAAAGGTTATACTCAACATGTGACATCCCAAATTTTCAATTCTGTTTTCTTCTGAATGAATCGGGCGTTTCATTGACGTGTCTATAGGGCTATTTTCAACCGATCATTCTTGAGATAACTAGACTATCTGGGAAATTATTAGGAATTTTAAGGCAATAGACTTGAGAATTGACCAGAATCGGCTTCGATCGTGTCCATCTTTAGAGGCCATTACGGCACGTTGAAAATCGATTTGAAATAAGAGATGGACCTGGATCGACGAGAGATGTGTGGCTAATCGTGGGTGACACCACTAAATTAGAAAATTCATGTCGACCGGCACTAGCCTGATTCTCTTATTGTTTTGGTACCCTGTGTTCGTATTTGGATTCTCGAGATTTTCACAACAACCGATAGTCGCCAATGTGTCGAGTGGGTTCACAGTGGCTCGAAGAAAATCGACCACGGGTCAATTGCACTTAAAAATATTTGAAAGTTACCCAGTAGTCTAGGTCACGCTAAAAACATGCCGAATAGAAATTAACCGCCAATTCAAGTCCGATTTCAGAAATTGGAATTTCTGTCATGTCACAATAAATTTTAGGAGTATCGATTCGCCTCGGAAGATTTTCGACACCCGACACTTTTGGGAAAAAGTTGTCGTGTGGCCATTTTCGTTCAATTGAAGCCGGAAATTATTTCGATGGTGAAATTGAGGAGCTTGAGGGATTCTTTGATGAAGAAAATAATCAACTTGATAAAGGAAATATCAATTGATTTTTGGGAGAGTTATTTGAGAGAAATTTAAGAGAGATTTGGATGCAAATTGCAAGAGTAGACCAAGTGTTTTAATTTGGATTTTCCTTGGTTATCTAGGTGCCAATTCAAAAGAATTTGGGATAAGAATTTCCTACTTGAGGAAATTCTTTTCTTTATTTTTCTTCCCAATTCTTTCCTTTTTGGCCAAGCATCCAAGCACCCTTTCTCTCCCCTTTTTTTCCTTTTCTTTCTTTCTTTCTTTCTTTCTTTTTCTTTCTCTCTCTCTCTCTCTCTCTCTTTCCCCCTCTCCCCTCCCCTTCGTGCAAACCCCCTCCCCTCCACCGAAATGTTGGCTGGCTTCCACCTTATTTCCCCTTTTCTCTTCTTTTTGACTTTTCAAACCTAATCCCTCTTCTCTCTCTTCTTTTCCCCCCACTCCCACGTGACCAAACCCTTCTTCTTCCTTCTTCTTTGTGCGAACCAGCCTAAAACCAACAAAGCAGAACAGCAGCTCACCTAAAGACTCGCCGTTGCTGCCCGCGCACCGCCGCCCGCGCCCGCACGTCCATTGCTCGCCGCCGTCTTGCCGTTCGTGCGCCCACTGCCCCCTCGCCGTCCTAGCCGTGCGCCGTCTAGCCCCGTTCGGCCTCTGTCCAGCTCGGATCGGCCACCTCCGGCCGCCGTTCGATCCTGCCGGACCTCCACGGGCCCTCCCCCGCGCCTTGCCACCCTTGCTGTGGTAGTTGGTTGCTGTTTTGTGTGTTTTTTCAGCCATTCCAGCCACCCCACCGAGTGGGTATCCACCCCCCTGGTTCGAGAACCCATTTAAGTGATTGTGCGATTCCGCCCAACCCGAGCTCGGAAGTATCGTTCTCGCGCCGTCCCGTCGGATTGGCCCAACTGCATACGCGATTCCGGTGAAGAATCTCACTAATCCTTCTTAGTGGATTAATTACACTTGCCATTGTTTAGTTTTAATTAATTAGATTTAGGTGTTTAGATTAGTATGGATTAGTGTTTATTAGTCGGTGTATCGTGATGCAAATTAGACAAATTGAGTGTTCATTTAGCAGCAGTAGACACATGGTCTACTATTTATTGAGGTAGCTTGAACTTTTTCCCGACCCTTATCGGGCTTTTTCATTTCGCATTTGGGCCTAAGTAGAATTTTTAGTAATTAAATATTATTTTTCGAAATTAATTTAATTAATTATTTATTTTTCAGAAATTCAACCGTGGCATGGCCAAAACCGGAATTTTACGCCGATGACCAATCATGGTGAAGTCCCGTTTATTTAATTGAAGAACTTTATTTTGAAATAAATTGAATTTTTAATATTTATTAATTAATTTTCGAAATTAATAAATTAATTCATTATTTTTTTTGAAATTAAGGCTGAGATGGCCAATGACCGAAATCTCGTCTTTGATTGTGGCGCAAGACTCCGTTTATTTATTTGAGCTCTACGTTGCGTGGAATTAAATAAATTGTGATATTTTCGGGATTTACCCTAAATTGATTGAAATTGAGTGGGATTGAATGATTGATTGGTAGATGGCCGAGTATGGCTATTTAGCATTTTTAATGCCTTGTTGAGCTATAAGTGGAGAGAGTGGTGAGAGCTAACCGAGAATTCTACTATTGGTGGCCGACAGTAGAAGTATGACATGTGTGGTTTGGTGATTAAAGATGTCACTATGCGAAAACGGCGCCTTAAAGAACGCACGTAGATCGTCTATGACTTGTGGCGGGCGTGGTTCGGTGATTAAGGATATCACCGCTACCTTTAAAAGAACGCACGTGGCTCGTGGGTGTTCTATGACGAGGCGTGGTTCGGTGATGAGAATATCATTGTGCGAAAACGGCGCCTTAAAGAACGCACGTAGACCGTCTGTTACTTATGTCACCTTGGCGAACTTGACGCTCGAGAGCATGGATGTGACTCTGTGACTGAGTGCATTATGGGAGGTTTTTTGGTGTGGAATTAATGACCTAGGAATGGTCCGACTGACATGTAATCGACTAGCTCGATTGATCAATGATTTGATTGATTGTTCGTTGTGATTTATGAAGCGTCTGTATATAACCTTGAATTGCAGGTTGAGACTAAGGCCAAGGTAAGTCCCCTGACTCGTGTTGTGCTTAAGCAACCGAGTAGTGTATTGGTTCCCTAATTGAGTCTTAGTGGGGTAGAACTCGCCGAGACGTAGCCTCATCCCTAAGTTGTGGGACAACATTTCGGGACCCCGATGAGGAGCGAGGAGGAGGAATCGGCAAGGAGAACTCGAGGTGAAACCTGAGGAGAATGATTTTTGGAAGAAGAAGATATACCAAGAGGGACCTTGAGTACGACCTGGATGGACTGAGATCCCATCCTCTTTTGTGAACCCTATTTTGATGTGAATAGAGTTAGAGTAGAAAGTTGTGAATAGTTGTGAAGTACTCTGGTTTATGTTTTAAATAAAAGTTTGGTTATGAGTTTCAATATGAAAAATACGGCCTACTTTTCTATCCCATTGTTTTATTGTTTGGGGATTTTCTATATATTTCCGCATGCGCATATTAAATGAACTGGGTCAGCGATGCGTCCTGGGACGTCGCTATTAATCGACTAGGTGAGGGATGGGCACGTGTTCGAGGATCGAGGCGTGACACAACAAGAGGGTATAGACTATGAGGAAACATTTTCACCAATTGTAAGGTTTGCCTCAATATGCCTTATCCTAGCCATCGTTACACATTTGGACCTTGAATTACATCAAATGAATGTAAAGACAGCAATTCTCAATGGAGAACTAGATAAGGAAATCTATATGAAACAACCAATAGGTTTCATAACTAAAGGTCAGGAGCATAAAGTTTGCAAACTTCATTGCTCAATATATGGCCTTAAGCAATCATCTAGACAGTGATATCTTCGTTTTCATCGAGCCATAGCAACTTTTGATTTCACGATGATCGAAGAAGATCACTGTGTATATGTCAAGTGGTTTGAAGATAAAGTTGTGATTTTATCACTTTATGTGGACGATATTCTAGTGGCTGGAAATGACAAGGTTTTGGTTATCACCATAAAAGAATGATTGTCCTCCAATTTTGAAATGAAGGACATGGGAGAAGCTTCTTATATATTAGGAGATAAGATTAAAAGGGATCGATCACGGAAACTCCTTACTTTATCACAAGAGTCTTATATTATGAAGATTCTTGAACGTTTCAATATGAAGTACTGTAATCCCATTGATACCTTTGTCATGCAAGGTGAAGGCCTAAATACTGAGATGTGTCCTAAGACTCTAGAATAAATTAAAGTAATGGAAACTGTTCCTTACGCTAGTACGGTCGGAAGTTTGATGTATGCTATGTTGTATACTCGACCCAACATATGTTATGCCGTGGGATTTGTGAGTCGATATCAATCAAATCCCGATCAAGCACACTGGAAAGCAGTTAAGAGGATCCTGAGATACTTGAAAGGCATTATGGACTATCGACTTTATTACCAAGGAAATGATTTATGCCTATTAGGCTATTCAGATGCTGATTGTGGTGGAGACCTGGATGAGCGTAAATTGACTTCTTGATATGCGTTCTTGCTCAACGGAGGTGCAATTTCTTGGAACAGTAAGAAATAGACATGCACGGCCTCGTCTACTATAGAGACAAAATTTATTGCATGTTCTGCCGCAGTGCAAGAAGCAGTATGGCTAAAACGTCTCTTGGAAAATTTAGCCACTATCACTGAGGTTCCAAGACCAATGATAGTTCATTGCGATAATCAAGCAATCATTGCCTATGTGAAAGATCCCAAGTATCATGGAAGGACAAAGCATATTGACATAAAGAACAACTTCATTAGAGATATTATAGCGCAGAAAGAAGTGATCCTACAATACATTTCAACTAGTAGAATGATTGCTGATCCATTTACAAAGGCTGTTCCTAGAGACATATTCTTGACCCACAGGATGTCTCTAGGATTGCGTAGAATGTGATATGTGTTATTGTAGAGGATCATTGGTTTATGTATATGTGGATATATGTATTGTACTTGTTTATTTATTAGTGACTTGATATTTTATCAATAAGTACAAATCCATTATGAGACTAGCACATACACATATATTTTATTGAAAAGTATGTCAACAAGCAATGATTGGCTCACTCACACGAGCAATCACCTCAAGTGCTATAGTTAGCACGTTGAGATGAGACGTTTTGTACAAATAAATGCTAAAGAGCAAGTTTAGTACATAAAATAATATGTCGCATTGATTGAAGTAAGATGAGGTCTCTATTTGTTTATAATAAGACCGATCATAATAGTCCCACAATCATGTATGCCTGATAGATGCCGGATGGGAGTACTTAATTGGGCGCTATAGAAAGCAAGTTGATGTAGCACTCAAGCTAAACATGAGTACGTGAGAAGTACATGACTATGTTTAGGCTAAGATCCGTATAGTGGATATATTTAATAAATGACATATGCTCTTATAAAAAAATAAATCCACTATAGCATGTAATTCATACTAATGTGCATTGTTCGACCGACAATGGAATGTAAGTAAAATTATCCATATTTACTCATCGTGTGAGCCCTTGAGGTAATT
The DNA here is from genome assembly GCA_014182565.1 of Eucalyptus marginata. Lineage (NCBI taxonomy): Eukaryota > Viridiplantae > Streptophyta > Magnoliopsida > Myrtales > Myrtaceae > Eucalyptus > Eucalyptus marginata. The sequence continues at coordinate 40,194,852 of CM024587.1, read as the reverse complement.
TATAATTTACCTCATTTTGTGCCATATATTAATTCTGATTATGTTCTCGAAGTGAAAGATCAATGTTGCTATTTTAGCATGTTACCGGCGATCATAAATAGATATGGCTTTATGGGACGTGTCTAGGAAAATAGTTATTTTGAAATGGAAAGAGACATGAGTGCGAAGGAAAACTATTGTTGTTCTACATCTATCACATGTATTTACCGGTCGACCGATTATATCGCCTTCTGTGGTTGCGGATATAATTGTAAATACATTGTGTTTTTTTTAGAATAGTCAAGTATAGCCTTTAAGGGATAGGTATATTTGGATTGATGTAACAAAATATGTTTGGGGCACTATGAGACATCAATTGTTTATTTCTTTTTAGGATTGTAGCCATTATGTCATCCCTAACAGGTGCATAATTTGAGCTCCCAAGTGCAAGTGTACTCACTGGTCACACGGCTTACCTTGCCAGTATGAATTGTTTTGTAAAGTTGATGAGTGTTGAATGCTTTATATTCTTGATAGAGTGCTATCAAGCCCATTATGTTCGAGTGGGAGATGTATTTTATTAATACATCCATGATGGGATGCGATGAGAACGCACCATTTCGTCTTGATATGCTATGATGGAAAGACACCATTTGAAAGGGTGTGAAGGACTCATATAAAAGACTCCTGAAGACAACCATTGAGGGGGTTGGCAGAACGTACGTTCAGAAATTCCTCTCATTTTCTTTTCTCCTTTCCATCAAAAGAAAAAGAAGGCGTTCCATTTCTCCTTGATAAAAACAATTGGCATTTATGCTGTGGAAATCGGATGCTTTCCTCATGATTGCATTCAGACCAACGTGAAGTATTTTTGTTCGTGATTCATCTGCAATTCAACGATCGTTTCGGAGTAAATTGTTGACTGCGCATCGGAAACAGGTAAGTCGTCTTCCGCCGACTTTCTTCCAACACACTTCATGTAATAACATTGCGAAAGAGATAGAGAGGTGGGACCGGATCCTAATAAATGGATAAATAAACGACCATCTTATTGCAAGAAAAGACTAGTTCTACCGCGGGGCGCATTGGCATCCAAATCAATACCATCGCGTGAAGGTTATTGTGATGGCATATTAGCGAAACTATAAGGAAGCACGAAAAAATCAAATGTGAATCGCCAGCGACGATAAGTGTCTTCATCAGGTCTCCCCCGAAATGGACGGAAAGCGAAGGGGATTCAACAAGGCGGCATGTCCGGTGGTGGCGACAGCAAGTGGGTGTTCAGGGGAACTCCATTCCTCACGATAAACACCGTGTCCATGCCCCAAGTCATGTGCCGCTCTATGTGACAGTGCATGAACCACACTCCTGCCCATTTTTGTCACAATAAGTATCAGTAATTTTCTATCTACGCAGTAGATATCTGTATAAATGACTTTGTATGACATTAAATTTAAGCACAGGTTAAAAGACACAAGCACGCAAAAGAATATAGTGCCAAGATAATACCAATAGATATTAACACAATTACAGCGTCTAAGTCAAACATTGGTTCAAACTCACCAGGATTGTCCGCCCTAAATCTGATCGCAGCCCATCCGTTCTTCGGCACCGCAATGGTGTTCTGCAAAGGTGGATCCACTAGATTATAGTTTAAAGGATCCTTCTTGATGTCAAAGTTCCCAAGTCCCCAACCAACGACATAAAAGCTATATCCATGCAGATGCATTGGGTGATCGGTCCCGGCCTCCACGTTCGTCCCCTGGAAAATTAGTTCCACGGTCGAGTTATACTTCAATACCTTCACCTCCGTCCCGCGCTTTGGTGTCTCCAGGTCCAGCGGCAAGTCATCGGCCGTGAAATTGAAGACGTATGGTGGGAAGTTGGGGAGACGGGTTCCGAACACGCCATTGATGCCGTAATAATAAGCTTGGAGGATGTCAATCAAGGGGTTCACGAAACTTATGTTGTTCACGCTTGCCGCGAGACGGGTCCCGTTGGGGCCAGCGCAGGAATTGTTTGGACACGGGAATGAGTTAACGGAGATCGTGAAGATGAAATGGTTGGTTATATTCTTGGGGACATCGATGGGGTGCTCCTCGTTTGCTAAGCTTCGGAGGCTGCCAGTGAAATTGACCGACGCGGAGGTGTCATTGTAATAAGGAAGTTGCGGCAAAGGAGGTGGCGAGGTTGGAGTGTACTTTCCAGAGTATTCCACCACGGCCGCGGTGGTTGTGTTATCGTAAGCCACACCGAGAGCGCTAGAGTAAACCCTAGCAGCCACATAGTAGTGGTCGGGGTTTTGGTTGGCTTTAAGGAGGACGTCGATGGTTTGACCGGGAGATATTGTGATGATATCTCTCGTTAGGGGCTTAGTGTAGCTCCCGTCCGTTGCGACGACGGTGAGGCTGTGATTGGCAATGGAGAAGAAGAGGAGGTCTTGCATCGCCGCGTTGATTATTCGCAGCAAATATGTCATGCCTTGCTCAACCCTTAGTTTGAAAGTATCTGAAACAAAATTAGGCCTTACCTAATTACAAACATACGGAAGAAAAACTGTAGAGAAGATACGATATTTAATGTCTAAGCCAAAGATAGTTTAAGCACAAAGTCCCACCGTTAGAATATTCCATTTGGGCAACAATCCATCTGAGCATGGTAAACCAACAATGATTGAATTTATGGCACAATTAATATAATTTATTGTTCAACAGCCTTTGGTGGGAGTTGGGTCTGCATCAGAAATGAGACCGACATTTTTCATATTAAAGAACAGAAAATGATAATAGGAGGACGGCAACAGCTCCTGGAATGTTATATGGCTTTCCAAAGCAAGAAGATGCAGGGTCAAATCCTTACATGTCGGTGTACGCATACATTAAAGACTATGGGAATCTCTTACAAAGCAAGCAAGTATCTAGACAATTATATGTGAAAATAAAAAACAATAGGTGTATTAGGTGTAGTTAAATTTTACCATTAATTTCTATCACACTAGGCAACCTTATTGCCTTTACTTGATGATTTGTCAAAAACCATGTAGGGAGTGGAAGAACAATGAGAAAAAGAAGAAGAGTTTAGACATGGCGTCTTAGACCTTGCATTGAGCATGGGTAAAGATCTCCAGGTTGACCATTGATAGTATAAGCATCTGAAACATTTGGATCTCCTCCGATTCTGAGCATTTCATGATAGACCTCCATTATCGGTTTCTTCCACCATTCTCCTGCACATATATCGTTAAGTTTGAAAATTTTGAATGATCAAAGATCAATTATGTTTGATTGCACTATTCTTTTTATGAAAATGTATTAGCCAACAAGCACATGTTAATTACTCAACCAGATTTGTGAATTACCAAATATAATAGGTACTTCAGCATCAGGTTTCGGAAAAGGATAGCTTGAATCTTTTTTTGGGTAAATAACGATGGCTCCATGCACGGTGGCTCTTGACCAGTCATTGTGAGCATGCCACCATAAGGTCCCTTCTTCTGTGGAGAATATCACCTTCTGACTAAACTTAGCTCCTGACTGTATTGGGCATTGGGTTATATACTCCGGTCCATCGGACCACGGATATCTTGGTTGTTTCACACCGTGCCTATAGTAAAATCATCCGCCATTCAATTAGGACAAATTTTTAAGCAGCCATGGGATGACGCTTAGATTTTGTTCTCAAGAACACTATCTATTAGAACAAGGTAACAAAAAGTAGTTGAAAAAAGCTAGTAAAATACAAAGAAATCTACAAAAAGGACATGCTCTTCATATGGTTTGAAAAGGGGTGGGCTATGCCTGATGACTTTTGAGTGCCTATATACTCTAAATTCGGGGATTGTCCTGATGACAAGGAAGACACATAAATTACTTTCACATATAAAAGGTCACTTTTATCTAACAACCGCAACTAATATACTCAGATGCTAATTATAGAATTATATTCAAGATGATGCTTCATAATGTAAAAGATGAGAAACACTATTTATACCAATGAATGGTAATGTTGTATTTAGCCTTGTTATAGACATCAACAATGATGGTATCGCCTTTGTGCACGTATAGAGTCGGCCCAGGAAATTGCCCATTCACAGTCAGAATGTTCTTCGTGCTGCATAATCTCTTGTATGGCATTTCTTCGACCTGTAATATCTCATAAACTTGAGCAACGCGGTCCAACCATTGTTTGCATGCATATGACAATGTGGAAATGTCGGTAGAGCACTAATTCGAACTTACCACAAAAGTGTACTGGGCCCAAGCTTTACACTGGAGAATGCCGATGAGGAAGAGTAGACACCCTAAGCATAGAGTTTTTGACGCCCTCATGGGGATTAACTTGGAAATGAGACGGTGGCTGCGGCTCGGTTACTTGGAGACTAAGCTGCGCATGGGAGGTATTTATAAGGCTTGAGAAAGGCTGGACTGACCGGGGAAGGTAGAAGTTGGGGACGCGGATGAATTGTCACCATTGGACAGGACATCATAACGGCACGCTATGGACATCCAGGAAAATTCTGCAATTCATATTAGGTTCTCGAGTCGTGGAAAACCATCAGCAATATGGTTTCGATGTCTATTGTTTTCCCTTTTCTGGATTCCTAATGAGAAGCTATGTTGCACGGACATGTTACACGTGCTTCCATGTCGTGTCTGACACGTGTCGAACATGTTGACACGCTTGGACACGCGTTGACCGCATGTCAGATTTGTCGACACGTGGTCAACTTTTGTCGACACGTTTCAACATGGGTCTCCAAAGACAATGGAGGCTGGAGGCGAGGGGAGGGAGCAGAGACGAGGCCGAGCGAAGGTGAGCCCGCGACAGCGAGAGACGGCTAGAGAAAGAGCAGAGACTAAGGCGAGGGCTGTGAGGAGGAACTTCACGAGGGAGGCGTGCGTGGGGAGGGCGGCGTCGTCGAGTGGCGGCGGCGGTGACGGCGACAAGGGGGTGGGGGGGAGGAGGAGGAGGAGGAGGAGGAGTTCGCGGCGGTGTGCAGCCTCTCGGTGCGCAGGGACCGCGTGTTCCATCCACTGGAAGTTGCTTTCACCGTATTCAACGTGAGCCGGCTTCTTTTCTGATCCCTTTTCACTGAAATTTTTCTGGGTTACTCCCTTTTCCGCTCCTTCGGCGATTGCTGGTGCTTTTCTTGATCGAGTCTTCGTCGTCGAGGAGGAGGAGAAGAAGGCGCTGCTAGGGTTTTGAGAAGGAAAATAAAATAATAATAAAAAAAGACTTAGCGTGTTGGAGGGAAAAAAAGTGAAAAAAATTTAGGGGTAGGGAAAGAGACGAAGGAAAAAAAGGGAGTTTGGGCAGGGGAGGGGGTTTGGGAGTAGACCCCCAAAGGGGACTTTTTATTTAATCGAAAAAATTATTAAATGAAATTAAAAGGTAATTTCAAAAAATAAAAGTACTTGTATGTTGAATGATTAGTGTAAATTCATTGTATGTTCTTTTTTTAATTAATTAATTATTTATAAATTTGAATCAAATTAATTAAAAATAAAAATATTCATTTAATATACAACGTGTCCCAGCATGTCGAAATTTTCTATTTTTGAGAAATGACATGTTGACGTGTTGTGTCACATGTCCGTGTCGCATGTCGGTGCAACCTAGATGAAAAGAGAGCTGCTTTCACAATTGTTACCTGTTGATTAGCCCTGGCTATAATACGGTTGACGATTTTCTGAGACAACTAATTATTTCTAACTAACGTTTCTCGACAGACAATACCCTATCATCACTTAAAACCTTGTATGTCCTCGTATATTGTCGGGCCATATTTTCCCTCTTCACGCTCTACGCAGCCAGTTGCTTGGTATAGAAGTCAATCGACTTGACTTTTGATTGATGTTAATGACTATATCATTTATTACCATCCTAGTTACCTTCTTAATCAAGCAATGCGACAAACAGAAGCACTCGATCAGTTTGGCGACGTGGAGTGGTAATCTTGCGAATCAGCTATACTGTTCATCTGCGGTGGAGATAGTCAAGGTCTTCGTTTTCTGGTCTCTAGTTAAGTAAATTATTTTTTTTTTTTAAATACGTGCCTTTGCAAGTCAAATGAGGTGAACAAAAACATGGAATTAGGAACATCTGCGTCTCGCTATTGACATGTTTTTCCTGAGATATCATGCGGCAATGACCTTAGATATCATCCAATCAATATTAGTTATTAGGGGGAAAAAAACAGGTAGCCTCTCTCGTAATTCAATTTATTAATTTTTTTTTTGCTCGAGACATGTTCTTTTCCAAGTTTTCTGCTTTATTCACAATGACCTTAGATCTCCACAGCGACCAGCCTCGTCTCTCTTGCTTTACAACGATGTTTTTATGGCAACAACACGTGAGGAAACCCCATAGCTTACTCACTGCACTTTTTGAAAACAGCTAAGTTTTTGGGGTTTCCTGGACATGATCATTGAATTAACGGGCTAAAACAGCAGCCGCCTTAATAGCAGTCTGCTGTATCACTTAGTATGTGTCGAGACATTTGCAAAAACTCAAACGTCCGCCCTCGGTTGGTGTTGCCTAATGAGCCGTAGCACGCCAAGACTTGGTGTCTATCGTATCACTGATAGACAAGTCAAAATGCGTGAAATAAGGCATTTATATCTCTAGATCTTGATTTTGCGTGAGGTCTTCATATGATCTGTCATGTAAAATACACGCTAGTAGCTAGCCCATCTGCATCTTATTCTGTATATTGCATTCACTTTCATAAGCCTCTGCCCAGTGATTTCTCAGCTACAAGACGAGTGAGCAGCGTTGCATTGAAACCTAACAGGAGATTCATATCTGTCGGAGTCCTTACAGATCAAGTACATGAGATTTCGATCCATGAAACAACTTAAAGTGCACGCAAGACTAGTGAAATAGTCGCCTTAGAAAACACAGGAACACCAAATCAACAATTCAACATCGTGGCTTGAAGATTTTCGCAATGTTCTTCAACGAAAAAAAATGTCAGTTTCGCGGAGACTCGGTCCAACTATCTTAAAGCGAAAACGATGGGCAGAGTTTGCCTTGTTCTCCTTCACACAGGCATCAATCTATCCGACTTCTTCCGTGCAAATCCATTAGTGATTCATTGAGCAGAATTCCACACGCAAACCAAGCGAAAATGAGACCCCTCATTCGTTGGCGTAGAATGGAAATCTAGAATCTTTATCAGATTAGCTTTTGAATAACGGATCAGCTTTTTCCACCAAAAAAAATAAAAGTAAAGGATGAGTTTTACAGGTTTGTCTGCCATATCTTAATATAATATTTGATTCCCTTATTTTAGTAGGACTTTTCCTTTAATTAATATAAAAAAATTAGTTAAAGCTTCACAGTTGTTAGCTTTTGTCATGATCGATTATTGAACTAGTAATGATTGTCCTTTCCTCTAATGGCGTTTCTTTCTACTCTCTTCTATCTATTTTGTTAAACAACTCTTGTGAGGGTGTCAGATGAAAAAAAATCCTACAATGGGAATATAATATAATATTAATACCCTTAAAAACCCCAAACTGGTACACCTGTGATAAATTTACCTCAAACTAATTTTTTAACCATTAAAAACCCTAAACGGGTACACATTTGATAAATTTACCCCCAACTAGTACACTTGTAACAAATTTATCCTCTGTTAATTTCCATTAAACTTTATTATCAAATTATTAAATTAAATGACACGTGACAGTTACCGGTAAATTTGTCACGGTGTATTAGTTTAAGGTTTTTCATGGTAAAAAAAAAAAAGTTTAGGGTAAATTTGTCATACGTGTACTAGTTTTGGGCTTTTCAGGGTATTAAACCTATAATATAATGTGGAGTAGTTAATATTTCTTAATTGGCCAATAACTAATTATTCTAGTTTTTGAATAAATGTGAGTCCAACATGAGTTTAGACTTAGGTTCTGTCTTGGTGAATTTAACGGTTAAAGGTATTGGGCTTTTATTGCATTGGCCTGGTAGGTGACATTAGAGTCAATAGTTGATTGATGGCCTCCTCCCTAGGTGTATTATTGTTTGGTGAATATCTTCAAGAAAGAAAATGGGATGTGACTCCTTAATCGAGGCGGTGACTAGTGCCTCTCTTGCTTCTTGCTAAGTTAGGTTAGGCCAAGGCAATTGAGGTGGAGTTTGAGGGGTAGATGCCATCCTCATCGGGCAGCTACCAAACTCGATGAGCCAAGTTGGAGAATCTCAAGTTGGAATAATATTGGTGCAAAAGGATATTTGTACTAATGAGGAGCATGCCTTACGCAAGTTACTTACAGATGAGAGGTAGATTTGTTAAGGTGCACATTCGAGAGTGTTAAGGAAAATCCTCGTTTCGATAATGTGATATTATAAAGAGTAGTTGGGATAAATATATCGCAAATTACATAAAAAAGATGATCACTGTCAACCGGCTAGCTTCCACATCGCAATATATTTTATATTTGTTGCTTGGAGAATTACATCTACATCGCAATAAGAAAAGCAATGCCCGGGATTGTTGGCATGTGGGCTGCCTAGGATTTGCGGAAATGATACTAAGGACGTCATCAAGTGGGTCGATGCGCAGCCTATAATGGACTCTTTCATCCGTGCAATCAATGTCTTTGTTTTGACGTCATCATGGATTTTATTTAGAGCACGATTCAAAGTTTACCTTGAATGAGGCATTGAAAGGGAGTTTCCATACGGAAGCGGGGGCTCTTTTCTAAAATGATTCAAGAAAAACGACGAAGAGGCTTAGTAATCCCTGAAAAGGAAACTAAAAGAAAGGAAATTATCAATCTCAAACCGGGACAATTTGAAAAGGAAAATTACCCATTCAATGCTAAATTTATTATATTGATGTCAATTGAGTTCTAACAGGAAAAAAGGTTAGAAAAATCATAAACTGATTACATTTGCACCAATTTAGTCTTAATTCTTTTAATGATATCAATTTAATCATAGATCTTTTAACTCAAGTCAATTCAATTATCTCAGCTAATTTTGATTCGACATTATTGATGTAGACCCGACTGGTCTACGTGGCATAGCCACCGTTGACATGAATAACTTTTAATAATATTTTAATAAAATTTCAAATTTATTTATTTTTTCCCTTTTTTTTTTTCTTTATTTTTTTCTTCCCCTTCCTTTGGCGGTCATTGGACCTTGACGGCCGGTTAGAGGCAAGGGCCCTTAGACCTCGCCAGCCTAGCGTGGCCTCTTGCGAAGGCTCGAGCCTCGCCAGGGGTTGGGTGAGGTACAACCCTCGCCCTTGGCCGGTCATTAAGGTCTAACAATCGGCTAGAGGAAGGGAAAGGAAAAAAAAAGGAGAAAGAAAAGAAAAATAAATATAAAACTTCAAAAAAATTACTAAAGTATTATCAAAAGTTGTCAATATCAATGCCGGCGATACCACATAAGCTGGTTGGCATTTATGTTAACAATATCCAACCAAAATTATCCAGAATGACTGAATTGGCTTTAGGTTAGAAGGTTTATGATTAAATTAGCACAAATACAATAGGTTTATGACTTTTCTAATACTTTTCCTTAGTATTAGATTTTCAAAATTTGTCAATTTAGTCCTAAATTTTTATCGAAAAACATTAATAACTTGGTAAAGAAGATTGTCCTTTCAAATGAAGAGACAATTTGGAAAGTCTCTTGACACCGAACTATGAGTGGCAGCGTTGTGTTTGACATGACTTGATGATAGAAATATCAGTTCATGATCCACGGATATAATTTATTTATGGAAGTCGGGCAAAAAAACAACGTTTGGGAGTTGAGTAGAAGATTGAAATGTTTGGTTCAACAGAGAAATCAATGGCAAAGTTAGACGGCAAGGAGAACTCATTATTAAGAAATATCATCCTAGTCAAAGGTAAACTCTTTACGAGAATCCACGGGCTCGTAGAAATATGGAGGGTAGTTTGCAAAACTTGTTGCAATTTAGTGATCGACGGCCAAAATCATCGATCGCCAATCTGACCACGTTAGTGGCCACTGTCGCCATTTATTTTGTTTTTTTTTTTTTTTTTGATGACCCGGGGAAACCCGTAAGCCGACAGCAGCGAACAAACCCTGGGGCTGACGCAAGCTAGCCACCACACTCACGCCAACGGTTAAGTCAGCAAATGACGCCACTGGGATTCGAACGCGGCACCTTTCGTGAGAGGCACCAACGCTCAAGCCAACTACGCCACCACACTGGGTGGTCCACTGTCGCCATTTGTTGGCCACCGCGAGCATCGAACTGTACTAGTTTGCTGGTTCCATATTGAGTACTAGGATAATAAATCTGGGGAAGATGAAATTTGAACTCTTCAAAACATTTTTTTCACACTAGCCATAAAAAGAAGCACATTGATATAATAAAATAGAAAGTGGCAACCAATCTTGAAGGATAGAAAAAAAGAGCACTTACGTAGGGTCTTATAAAAGGGACCTAATCGACGAGGATTCCATTGGTCCGTTCTCGAAAAAGGGATTGTCCATCCGGGCTGGTAAATTTTTCAAAGAATTGGCAAACATATAAAAAAAAGACTTTTGATCGAGAAAAACTGCTAGTCACTTGATTTTCTAGTAATTTGTCGGTATAAATAATAAAAACTTTTATAATTACTAATTCTTTTCGCCAAATTGTTTTAATTGCCAACGTTTCTTATTGTTTACCAACTTTTGTTTGCTTTCTAATTATACTTCTTGCATACTCATTTAGATCTTGTTCGTCCTCTTAGCAAGTGCGCTTTGCCGTGGTCTATTGGGAGCTGTTCTTGTTATTCTAGTTCCATTCTATGCACAAAATCCTTGAACTTTATGCTATTGTGGGTACCACCATTGGTGGAATTAGATATTTAATCTTTAGAATGGTCTTGTTCTTCACTTCGAATTTTCACTAATTAAAAGTAGCAAACTCATCAAATTTTATTTTTCAGAAAATAAACTCATCCCTTCCTTGTGAAGTCGTCAATGAGGGTGATGTAGTAGTGTGAGTTTCTAGGCAATGGACATTGGCTAGGCCCCAAACATCTATATGCATCCATACTAACTTTCCTTTTTGGGTTTTCTTCTTTTTTTGAAAAAAAAAATTGATACATTTCTATTTACCTAGATAACAATCTGTCGCGACCTAAATTTCGGGTGCACCACCTAGGGTTTAAGCTAATGGACTACTAAGTTTTAAACTTAGCTTGGGCTCTCCCAAACTCATACCAATTCGCGACTCAGGTTCAAGTTTTTTTAAATGGATTTTATTTAGGAGTTGCCACTAATCAATTTACGGTAGGCCGATTAGACACCTAAGTAAAATAACGGAAGAATCATTTTACTCATACGAACCAGAGTTTTTGGGTACGGGGACTTGGTTACACTAGATTTTTTTAATGCCCTTTCGATACCATTTTTTTTTATTTTCAAAAATTTTTTTTGCAGGCAGTTTTGATTGGTTTTAACCTAAATCACTATCATGCATTAGGGTGATCATACGGGTGCTCAATCATTATTAAACACTTAATGAATCAAACAAATTGCATCAAAAGAATTAAATGCACAAAGCAAATAATTTTTTTTTGTTTTTTTTATCTCGAAATTAAAACATGCACTTTAACTACATGACCTAATTTTACTAACAAGCTATTTCTAATTAAATGAGCCTAACATGCAAACTAATTGACATGCACATAATCTTTTTGTATTTTTTTATTAAAATTCGTAATAAAAAAACTAATTAAACTATCTGAAAAGGAATAATTTTCTAATATGTTTTAGGGGTTAATTTTTCTTAAACCCTATCCTATCTTAGAAAACTATTTTTCTTTAAGAAAAATGAGATTATCAATATATGCAAACATTATTTAAGAGTCTCTCTCTCTCTATATATATATATATATATATATATA